>JAOWCC010000577.1:163996618-164367708 GCA_030867875.1 Actinernus sp. WN-2022 | reverse complement strand
CCTAATGTAATGCCTTGTAATTAACCCACCTAATATAATGCCTTGTAATTAACCCACCTAATGTAATGCCTTGTAATTAACCCACCTAATATAATGCCCTGTAATTAACCCACCTAATGTAATGCCTTGTAATTAACCCACCTAATATAATGCCTTGTAATTAACTCACCTAATATAATGCCCTGTAATTTACCCACCTAATGTAATGCCTTGTAATTAACTCACCTAATGTAGCATGTTGTAATTAACCCACCTAATATAACACCTTGTAATTAACTCACCTAATATAATGCCCTGTAATTTACCCACCTAATGTAATGCCTTGTAATTAACCCACCTAATGTAGCATGTTGTAATTAACCCACCTAATATAATGCCTTGTAATTAACCCACCTAATGTAGCATGTTGTAATTAACCCACCTAATATAACACCTTGTAATTAACTCACCTAATATAATGCCCTGTAATTTACCCACCTAATGTAATGCCTTGTAATTAACCCACCTAATGTAGCATGTTGTAATTAACCCACCTAATATAATGCCTTGTAATTAACTCACCTAATATAATGCCCTGTAATTTACCCACCTAATGTAATGCCTTGTAATTAACCCACCTAATGTAGCATGTTGTAATTAACCCACCTAATATAATGCCTTGTAATTAATCCACCTAATATAATGCCCTGTAATTTACCCACCTAATGTAATGCCTTGTAATTAACCCACCTAATGTAGCATGTTGTAATTAACCCACCTAATATAACACCTTGTAATTAACTCACCTAATATAATGCCCTGTAATTTACCCACCTAATGTAATGCCTTGTAATTAACCCACCTAATGTAGCATGTTGTAATTAACCCACCTAATATAATGCCTTGTAATTAACTCACCTAATATAATGCCCTGTAATTTACCCACCTAATGTAATGCCTTGTAATTAACCCACCTAATGTAGCATGTTGTAATTAACCCACCTAATATAATGCCTTGTAATTAATCCACCTAATATAATGCCCTGTAATTTACCCACCTAATGTAATGCCTTGTAATTAACCCACCTAATGTAGCATGTTGTAATTAACCCACCTAATATAACACCTTGTAATTAACTCACCTAATATAATGCCCTGTAATTTACCCACCTAATGTAATGCCTTGTAATTAACCCACCTAATGTAGCATGTTGTAATTAACCCACCTAATATAATGCCTTGTAATTAATCCACCTAATATAATGCCCTGTAATTTACCCACCTAATGTAATGCCTTGTAATTAACCCACCTAATGTAGCATGTTGTAATTAACCCACCTAATATAACACCTTGTAATTAACTCACCTAATATAATGCCCTGTAATTTACCCACCTAATGTAATGCCTTGTAATTAACCCACCTAATGTAGCATGTTGTAATTAACCCACCTAATATAATGCCTTGTAATTAACTCACCTAATATAATGCCCTGTAATTTACCCACCTAATGTAATGCCTTGTAATTAACCCACCTAATGTAGCATGTTGTAATTAACCCACCTAATATAATGCCTTGTAATTAATCCACCTAATATAATGCCCTGTAATTTACCCACCTAATGTAATGCCTTGTAATTAACCCACCTAATGTAGCATGTTGTAATTAACCCACCTAATATAACACCTTGTAATTAACTCACCTAATATAATGCCCTGTAATTTACCCACCTAATGTAATGCCTTGTAATTAACCCACCTAATGTAGCATGTTGTAATTAACCCACCTAATATAATGCCTTGTAATTAATCCACCTAATATAATGCCTTGTAATTTACCCACCTAATGTAATGCCTTGTAATTAACCCACCTAATGTAGCATGTTGTAATTAACCCACCTAATATAATGCCTTGTAATTAACTCACCTAATATAATGCCCTGTAATTTACCCACCTAATGTAGCATGTTGTAATTAACCCACCTAATATAACACCTTGTAATTAACTCACCTAATATAATGCCCTGTAATTTACCCACCTAATGTAATGCCTTGTAATTAACCCACCTAATGTAGCATGTTGTAATTAACCCACCTAATATAATGCCTTGTAATTAACCCACCTAATGTAGCATGTTGTAATTAACCCACCTAATATAACACCTTGTAATTAACTCACCTAATATAATGCCCTGTAATTTACCCACCTAATGTAATGCCTTGTAATTAACCCACCTAATGTAGCATGTTGTAATTAACCCACCTAATATAATGCCTTGTAATTAACTCACCTAATATAATGCCCTGTAATTTACCCACCTAATGTAGCATGTTGTAATTAACCCACCTAATATAACACCTTGTAATTAACTCACCTAATATAATGCCCTGTAATTTACCCACCTAATGTAATGCCTTGTAATTAACCCACCTAATGTAGCATGTTGTAATTAACCCACCTAATATAATGCCTTGTAATTAACCCACCTAATGTAGCATGTTGTAATTAACCCACCTAATATAACGCCTTGTAATTAACTCACCTAATATAATGCCCTGTAATTTACCCACCTAATGTAATGCCTTGTAATTAACCCACCTAATGTAGCATGTTGTAATTAACCCACCTAATATAATGCCTTGTAATTAACTCACCTAATATAATGCCCTGTAATTTACCCACCTAATGTAATGCCTTGTAATTAACCCACCTAATGTAGCATGTTGTAATTAACCCACCTAATATAACACCTTGTAATTAACTCACCTAATATAATGCCCTGTAATTTACCCACCTAATGTAATGCCTTGTAATTAACCCACCTAATGTAGCATGTTGTAATTAACCCACCTAATATAACACCTTGTAATTAACTCACCTAATATAATGCCCTGTAATTTACCCACCTAATGTAATGCCTTGTAATTAACCCACCTAATGTAATGCCTTGTAATTAACCCACCTAATATAATGCCTTGTAATTAACTCACCTAATATAATGCCCTGTAATTTACCCACCTAATATAATGCCTTGTAATTTACCCACCTAATGTAGCATGTTGTAATTAACCCACCTAATATAATGCCTTGTAATTAACTCACCTAATGTAATGCCTTGTAATTTACCCACCTAATGTAGCATGTTGTAATTAACCCACCTAATGTAGCATGTTGTAATTAACCCACCTAATATAATGCCTTGTAATTAACTCACCTAATATAATGCCCTGTAATTTACCCACCTAATGTAATGCCTTGTAATTAACCCACCTAATGTAGCATGTTGTAATTAACCCACCTAATATAATGCCTTGTAATTAATCCACCTAATATAATGCCCTGTAATTTACCCACCTAATGTAATGCCTTGTAATTAACCCACCTAATGTAGCATGTTGTAATTAACCCACCTAATATAATGCCTTGTAATTAATCCACCTAATATAATGCCTTGTAATTTACCCACCTAATGTAGCATGTTGTAATTAACCCACCTAATATAATGCCTTGTAATTAACTCACCTAATGTAATGCCTTGTAATTTACCCACCTAATGTAGCATGTTGTAATTAACCCACCTAATGTAGCATGTTGTAATTAACCCACCTAATATAATGCCTTGTAATTAACTCACCTAATATAATGCCCTGTAATTTACCCACCTAATGTAATGCCTTGTAATTAACCCACCTAATGTAGCATGTTGTAATTAACCCACCTAATATAATGCCTTGTAATTAATCCACCTAATATAATGCCCTGTAATTTACCCACCTAATGTAATGCCTTGTAATTAACCCACCTAATGTAGCATGTTGTAATTAACCCACCTAATATAATGCCTTGTAATTAATCCACCTAATATAATGCCTTGTAATTTACCCACCTAATGTAATGCCTTGTAATTAACCCACCTAATGTAGCATGTTGTAATTAACCCACCTAATATAATGCCTTGTAATTAATCCACCTAATATAACACCTTGTAATTTACCCACCTAATGTAATGCCTTGTAATTAACCCACCTAATGTAGCATGTTGTAATTAACCCACCTAATATAATGCCTTGTAATTTACCCACCTAATGTAATGCCTTGTAATTAACCCACCTAATGTAGCATGTTGTAATTAACCCACCTAATATAATGCCTTGTAATTTACCCACCTAATATAATGCCTTGTAATTAACCCACCTAATGTAGCATGTTGTAATTAACCCACCTAATATAATGCCTTGTAATTAATCCACCTAATATAACACCTTGTAATTTACCCACCTAATGTAATGCCTTGTAATTAACCCACCTAATGTAGCATGTTGTAATTAACCCACCTAATATAATGCCTTGTAATTAACTCACCTAATATAATGCCCTGTAATTTACCCACCTAATGTAGCATGTTGTAATTAACCCACCTAATATAATGCCTTGTAATTAATCCACCTAATATAATGCCTTGTAATTTACCCACCTAATGTAATGCCTTGTAATTAACCCACCTAATGTAGCATGTTGTAATTAACCCACCTAATATAATGCCTTGTAATTAACTCACCTAATATAATGCCCTGTAATTTACCCACCTAATGTAATGCCTTGTAATTAACCCACCTAATGTAGCATGTTGTAATTAACCCACCTAATATAATGCCTTGTAATTAATCCACCTAATATAATGCCCTGTAATTTACCCACCTAATGTAATGCCTTGTAATTAACCCACCTAATGTAGCATGTTGTAATTAACCCACCTAATATAATGCCTTGTAATTAATCCACCTAATATAATGCCTTGTAATTTACCCACCTAATGTAATGCCTTGTAATTAACCCACCTAATGTAGCATGTTGTAATTAACCCACCTAATATAATGCCTTGTAATTAATCCACCTAATATAACACCTTGTAATTTACCCACCTAATGTAATGCCTTGTAATTAACCCACCTAATGTAGCATGTTGTAATTAACCCACCTAATATAATGCCTTGTAATTTACCCACCTAATGTAATGCCTTGTAATTAACCCACCTAATGTAGCATGTTGTAATTAACCCACCTAATATAATGCCTTGTAATTTACCCACCTAATGTAATGCCTTGTAATTTACCCACCTAATGTAGCATGTTGTAATTAACCCACCTAATGTAGCATGTTGTAATTAATCCACCTAATATAATGCCTTGTAATTTACCCACCTAATGTAATGCCTTGTAATTTACCCACCTAATGTAGCATGTTGTAATTAACCCACCTAATGTAGCATGTTGTAATTAACCCACCTAATATAATGCCTTGTAATTAACTCACCTAATGTAATGCCTTGTAATTTACCCACCTAATGTAGCATGTTGTAATTAACCCACCTAATGTAGCATGTTGTAATTAACCCACCTAATATAATGCCTTGTAATTAACTCACCTAATATAATGCCCTGTAATTTACCCACCTAATGTAATGCCTTGTAATTAACCCACCTAATGTAGCATGTTGTAATTAACCCACCTAATATAATGCCTTGTAATTAATCCACCTAATATAATGCCCTGTAATTTACCCACCTAATGTAATGCCTTGTAATTAACCCACCTAATGTAGCATGTTGTAATTAACCCACCTAATATAATGCCTTGTAATTAATCCACCTAATATAATGCCTTGTAATTTACCCACCTAATGTAGCATGTTGTAATTAACCCACCTAATATAATGCCTTGTAATTAACTCACCTAATGTAATGCCTTGTAATTTACCCACCTAATGTAGCATGTTGTAATTAACCCACCTAATGTAGCATGTTGTAATTAACCCACCTAATATAATGCCTTGTAATTAACTCACCTAATATAATGCCCTGTAATTTACCCACCTAATGTAATGCCTTGTAATTAACCCACCTAATGTAGCATGTTGTAATTAACCCACCTAATATAATGCCTTGTAATTAATCCACCTAATATAATGCCCTGTAATTTACCCACCTAATGTAATGCCTTGTAATTAACCCACCTAATGTAGCATGTTGTAATTAACCCACCTAATATAATGCCTTGTAATTAATCCACCTAATATAATGCCTTGTAATTTACCCACCTAATGTAGCATGTTGTAATTAACCCACCTAATATAATGCCTTGTAATTAACTCACCTAATGTAATGCCTTGTAATTTACCCACCTAATGTAGCATGTTGTAATTAACCCACCTAATGTAGCATGTTGTAATTAACCCACCTAATATAATGCCTTGTAATTAACTCACCTAATATAATGCCCTGTAATTTACCCACCTAATGTAATGCCTTGTAATTAACCCACCTAATGTAGCATGTTGTAATTAACCCACCTAATATAATGCCTTGTAATTAATCCACCTAATATAATGCCCTGTAATTTACCCACCTAATGTAATGCCTTGTAATTAACCCACCTAATGTAGCATGTTGTAATTAACCCACCTAATATAATGCCTTGTAATTAATCCACCTAATATAATGCCTTGTAATTTACCCACCTAATGTAATGCCTTGTAATTAACCCACCTAATGTAGCATGTTGTAATTAACCCACCTAATATAATGCCTTGTAATTAATCCACCTAATATAACACCTTGTAATTTACCCACCTAATGTAATGCCTTGTAATTAACCCACCTAATGTAGCATGTTGTAATTAACCCACCTAATATAATGCCTTGTAATTTACCCACCTAATGTAATGCCTTGTAATTAACCCACCTAATGTAGCATGTTGTAATTAACCCACCTAATATAATGCCTTGTAATTTACCCACCTAATATAATGCCTTGTAATTAACCCACCTAATGTAGCATGTTGTAATTAACCCACCTAATATAATGCCTTGTAATTAATCCACCTAATATAACACCTTGTAATTTACCCACCTAATGTAATGCCTTGTAATTAACCCACCTAATGTAGCATGTTGTAATTAACCCACCTAATATAATGCCTTGTAATTTACCCACCTAATGTAATGCCTTGTAATTTACCCACCTAATGTAATGCCTTGTAATTAACCCACCTAATGTAGCATGTTGTAATTAACCCACCTAATGTAGCATGTTGTAATTAACCCACCTAATGTAGCATGTTGTAATTAACCCACCTAATGTAGCATGTTGTAATTAACCCACCTAATATAATGCCTTGTAATTTACCCACCTAATGTAATGCCTTGTAATTAACCCACCTAATGTAGCATGTTGTAATTAACCCACCTAATGTAGCATGTTGTAATTAACCCACCTAATATAATGCCTTGTAATTTACCCACCTAATGTAATGCCTTGTAATTAACCCACCTAATGTAGCATGTTGTAATTAACCCACCTAATGTAGCATGTTGTAATTAACCCACCTAATATAATGCCTTGTAATTTACCCACCTAATGTAATGCCTTGTAATTAACCCACCTAATGTAGCATGTTGTAATTAACCCACCTAATATAATGCCTTGTAATTTACCCACCTAATGTAATGCCTTGTAATTAACCCACCTAATGTAGCATGTTGTAATTAACCCACCTAATGTAGCATGTTGTAATTAACCCACCTAATATAATGCCTTGTAATTTACCCACCTAATGTAATGCCTTGTAATTAACCCACCTAATGTAGCATGTTGTAATTAACCCACCTAATGTAGCATGTTGTAATTAACCCACCTAATATAATGCCTTGTAATTTACCCACCTAATGTAATGCCTTGTAATTAACCCACCTAATGTAGCATGTTGTAATTAACCCACCTAATATAATGCCTTGTAATTTACCCACCTAATGTAATGCCTTGTAATTAACCCACCTAATGTAGCATGTTGTAATTAACCCACCTAATGTAGCATGTTGTAATTAATCCACCTAATATAATGCCCTGTAATTTACCCACCTAATGTAATGCCTTGTAATTTACCCACCTAATATAATGCCTTGTAATTTACCCACCTAATGTAATGCCTTGTAATTAACCCACCTAATATAATGCCTTGTAATTTACCCACCTAATGTAATGCCTTGTAATTAACCCACCTAATATAATGCCTTGTAATTTACCCACCTAATGTAATGCCTTGTAATTAACCCACCTAATATAATGCCTTGTAATTTACCCACCTAATGTAATGCCTTGTAATTTACCCACCTAATGTAGCATGTTGTAATTAACCCACCTAATGTAGCATGTTGTAATTAATCCACCTAATATAATGCCCTGTAATTTACCCACCTAATGTAATGCCTTGTAATTTACCCACCTAATATAATGCCTTGTAATTTACCCACCTAATGTAATGCCTTGTAATTAACCCACCTAATATAATGCCTTGTAATTTACCCACCTAATGTAATGCCTTGTAATTAACCCACCTAATATAATGCCTTGTAATTTACCCACCTAATGTAATGCCTTGTAATTAACCCACCTAATATAATGCCTTGTAATTTACCCACCTAATATAATGCCCTGTAATTTACCCACCTAATGTAATGCCTTGTAATTAACCCACCTAATATAATGCCTTGTAATTTACCCACCTAATGTAATGCCTTGTAATTTACCCACCTAATGTAGCATGTTGTAATTAACCCACCTAATGTAGCATGTTGTAATTAACTCACCTAATATAATGCCTTGTAATTATTAATCCATCTAATATAACACCTTGTAATTAACCCACCTAATATAACACCTTGTGCACCTCTGTAGTAGCTTGGCGTCAATGTTCTAAACCTTTCTTGACCTGCTGTGTCCTAAAAATAGATAAAAATGCTATGTGTATTTACATGTATCGTGTGTAACACACATACAAGTATGTTGATATACCGTAAACACTCACAGATTAAGATAAGCTGCACCCTTTTACTCCAAATCTTCATTTCCAAATCGGGGATGCAGCTCATTTGTGAGAACATCTAGAAAAGGTTCCACACATTTCTACAAATTAATATTTTTTAAAGAAAATACAAAGCTATATATACTAATAAATACTACATAAAACCAAAAGAAAAGTAAGCACTGGTCATTGGTTTTTCACATTTGGTGGCTCCTAAAAGAGCCTTGTACTTGTTGAATATTTATTCCTCCATGAATGAGAAAAAGGCACAGTATCATGAACTACTCGTGTGACAAATGGCCCACTGTTTCTCAACTGTTTAGCACTTTAATGGAAAATTTGACAGATTGATTTTCCATCTCTCTTTGAGCAACTAATTTCTCTTCAATAGATGTCATTCAGATATCCTAGCTTGTAGATGTGATTATATAAGCCACAAATAGCTGATGAAAAGCAAACTTATCCATGTTCTTTTGACTTCGTTTGGCAAAAAAAGAGGTTCTGGTGTCCAATTTTCTCTCTTCCAATCAAGTGCCTGAGTGGTTTAATTACTACGTTACAGATGAACATAAACATGTTGTTTTTGTCGAGGGCTTGAAATTGCGACTATTTGGTTGCCAATGCGACTAAAACATTATGTTTGGAGACTAAAACTTACTGATAAGCTGCCAACTCAGCTATTGACATTTGCTGGATTATTATTTGCTAGTTGGCAATTGGTGACTTATATTTTTGAGGCCTGTGGGGACAAGAGGCTCAAACCCTGACCCTGTTTGACCCAATCCGAGCTCCAAAACCCTGATTGCCTCCTTTTTAGAGGAAAAAACCCTGATTGCCCCTTCTTTAATTTTTTTCAAAACACGGTCGGATATATGTCCCGGCCGGTATACCACGTACCGGGATTGCATGCAAAATACGGAACATTTCAAGTTCGGACGTGACTGTTCAAAGTATTAATTAGCACCGTCACGATGTATGAGAACCTCAGCACTTGAATGTGGGCAGGCTATCAAACTGCGGCAACAGATTGTCTTTTTTTGACATAGTAGCTAAAAAAAACTGAACCCTAACTGCCTAAAAAATCCTGAAGCCTGACCCTGACTGCACCCAAATTATACTCAAATCCTGACCCTGATCTGCCCAAATCAGGTCAAAACCCTGACCCTACCTGCCCAAACTGAGCTCAAAACCCTGACCCACCTGGGTGGCACATACATAATACGTCACAAACAGGAGTACCCCCCCCCCCCCCCCCCCCGGAATCTATCATACATGTATCTGTAAGTCAGAGTAAGTAGCTACATTTAGGTACATGTATATTACAGTTAAGACTTTGGAGTTTTCTCCTGTGTGAAAGTTCTAATATTTATAAAAAAGTTAATTAGTTATGTTTGATGGAGCAAGGAAGGTGATGCAATTATCTTATCTTTTTTTTTTTTATTCAAAACAACTTCTTTTTTTTTATTTGAGCTTCTGAAAATGGGGTGGTAATTGCATAAAAACTGAATCAAGGTGAGAAAAAAATATATATATACTAAATTATAGGACAACTTACATGTACATGTACCAAAACCCCAGCCTAGACTTAAAGAGGTTTTGTTATTAAGTACTATAGTTTTTCATTGTAATATTTGCATTGTACCGTGACATAATTATCAGTAGGAGTAAGGTACATGCATATACATGTACGTCTAACAGGATAAAAGTTGGTTTAAAGTGTCCCTCAACCCTTTTGCAATTTTTATATATGAAACTTTGAAAGGTTTTGAGTACTTCTGCGAAGAAATTTTTGGCTTACAGAGGATACTCTATGTTCTAGGCTTGTTTGAAATGTCATCCAATTAATTCGACTTTGCAATAACTTGAATAAATATTTAGCATTTTGTCTAAAATAGCTGTTTTCTTTACTAAAATCTCACAGACTGTGTATATTCTCTATATATCGATGCTGTTGTGATAGAAAGGCGTCATGGACAATAATGCATTAATGAGGTGACGTAAGATAGGGAATCGACCCAGGCTTTTTCTTACACGGTAATGGGTCAGGAGAGGTCACATTTTCGCCATTTCAAACAAGCCTAGAACATAGAGTATCCTCTGTAAGCCAAAAATTTCTTCGCAGAAGTACTCAAAACCTTTCAAAGTTTCATATATATAAAAATTGCAAAAGGGTTGAGGGGCACTTTAACTCAAATGCAGGCCTCTAAATTTCACTAAATAAATTAGTAAATTTGTGATTAAGAACATTACCTCAAAAAGGGTTATGAGAACCTTACTGAATCTGTCACTGACAAAAGTACATTTTATATAGCTGGTCTGCAATCAATCCCAAGAGATTCAAATAACAAAGACGTGGCAGCCATATGTTGCATGAATCAAACAAAGAAATCTTTTGGTTTCATGGTTGATTGAATGAGGAATCTTTTGTTAACTTCAACCAAGATGGCGGTGATGACATTACATGCAACCCAGCAATATCACATGTACATGTAATTAAATTATCTATTGGTACAAAATGATATTGATATTCAACTTACCCAAATTGCTAATTTTGCTCTGTTTCCATCAACACTTATTGTTTTCACTTTAAAATCAACACCTGTGAACAATAATAATTGATATCTGCTTTTTGGGGGAATCTACATTGTACTTATCTATAATTATTTATTATATTGTATAAAATATTAGTCAGAATAACATACATTGTACATGCATACATGTATATATTTCTATAGAATTCAAATGCAGAACATAACATTGAAGTCAAAGAAAAGTTAAATTCTTTCAGTTATCTTTGCAATCAAAAAAGTCTGCGTCAAAGAAAGTGTCAGGGGCAGAAATAAAAAAATAGTGGGTAATAAGTAAAGATGCAGGACAAAAATGCAGAAATGCATTTTTATGGCCACGTAGGAAGCAGGACAAATAACTCCAGGACTGTCCCACAGAATTTGTAAATAAAAATAGACTTGTCAACAAAATATAATATCGCAATAAAGAAAACTTTCAAAGCAAAACAAATTGAGCTATACAGTATAATAGGCAATATTTGTATTCTCACAGACAAGCTGGAACATTTAGCACTCAATGGAGCAGAATTTGCTAAAAGTTACACTTGTATTTAGAATAAGAAAAAAAAAACATGAGCCTCCATTGAGTGCTCATTCCAGCTTGTCAATGAGAATACGAATATTGCGTATTACCGGTAGTAATTATTCATGCTTTTTGTTAACTGGTTAACTCATCTGATGAAATTAATGAAGTTTAATTAGATTCAGAAAATACTTTTTCTTAGAGGGGGGTATTCAAAATGTCTGTGTCAAGTACATTAATGGTTTTAATGTCACACATTATATGACTGTATATGATACTGTATGGTACTTACTCATCAAATCTTCTTCACGTTCCAACAATGGTGATTATTAATGGTGATTTTTGGTTGATTATTGTCCTCAATTTCTTCAATGGCAATATTTGTAAATCATACAATGTAACAGTGGAAAGAAAGCATTTAAAAGACCAGTACTTTACTACATGTATACAGTACATTGTATGCTCTCTGTTCATAGGCTAGCTAGGGGTGTAGAGTAGAGTAGTAGATGTTTTACACAGGCTTTTCTTACCTATAGTAGCTCCAATATCTGGATCAAATGTGTCATCTGTAAAACGCAGCAAAAGACTGAAAGAGAATCAAATGACTGAATGATCAATGACTTGATTAAAGGAAATGAACAGAGGTCTGCAGTTAGCTGAGGCCATGTTATAATACATTGAAGGGCTGTGTGCCACAAGGGCATACAATGTAAGTGACTCCTGATCATGCCATTTTAAATTCTCCTTCAAGTTCTTTGTTTTCTAAGGGAGAATTTAGAAGGGCCTAAGTGACTCCTAATCACGCCTTCGTTTAATATGGAGAGCAAGTTGGCCTGGGTTACATAAGAGTCACCCTTCCTCTCAAGCCAACCCAGGGCTGGAAATTAGATTCATGGACTTGCAAAATGCAATTAGAATTGCATGAATGTGATTAAAATCTCATGACAACTTGTAAAATCTTGCTGAACTATTTGTTGCTTCTGTTTGTTGCTGCTAGTGGATCAGACCATGCCATGTTGCTAGTAAAAAAATGACATATGTACATGCAGCAACAGTCACTTGGGGTATTTCCTCTATAATTTGAAACCCTTCAACTTTGCCAAGCATTTACATGTTATATATAAATGGTCGTTTTTAGGAACATCATGCTTGGTCTGGGCTGTCAATAAGCTATGTGTCCACATTGTATAAATCCATTTATTTCAATCCTTGCCAGTATTAAACACATTGAATTGCAATGATCTAATCCAGGGTTCTTGTTATTTGTCTAAATCTAAATTAGGGACACTGGCAAAGCACACAAGTACATCACGTCGAGTACTGATCTACAAAATCAAGCCAATATTGGTGAGTTTCTACCGGGTAGATATGTTTTTAATCTTCTCGTACAGTTTATTGATCATGGATTCATGTTAAAAATCGATGACAGTAACTCTTTGCGGCTTTAGAAAATTACAATTTGCCTCTTAAAACTAGCTATTTAATGTCCCTCGAGGCCTTTAGAAACATAATATAACGTATTAGCATTTGAACTGAGTACACCAATAAAACCCTGAATCCTGATCATAGAGAAACACACGAAGTGAAACACAGTGGCCATTTGTTGTCTTATCGTACATGTACCTTGACTTTCCAACACCACTTTCGCCTACGATAAGAATTTTCAGCGTTGTCAGCACATCATTACTCATCGTTCAAACCTCACTTGAGCTTGCCTCGATGGCGTTCTGGTCGGATGTACTGCACACCGAGCAATATGTTCACATTTATTCGGAGGAGGACATTAATTCCTAACCATTCATCGTATCGTCATGAGATATTTTTTTCTGATTTACACGTTTCCTTTTTGGCAGGTACTTCACATAAGATAATTATTATGTACTTATATTAGTTTCATCCCAGTTCCACCTTTCAACCCTGTTCAACCTCGTTCAACCTCGTTCCGTCCTTTTCAACCTCGTTCAACTCCGTTCAGCCTTGTTCAACCTCGTTCAACTCCGTTCAACATCGTTCAACTCCGTTCGACATCGTTCAACCTCGTTCAACCTCGTTCAACCACGTTCAGTCCTGTTCATCCTCGTTTAACTCCGTTCAACCCAGTTCATCCCCGTTCAACCCAGTTCATCCTCGTTCTACCCTGTTCATCTCCGTTCAACCCAGTTCATCCCCGTTCAACCCAGTTCATCCTCGTTCTACCCTGTTCAACATCGGTCAACCCTGTACAACCCTGTACAACCCTGTTCAACCTTGTTCAACTCCGTTCAACCCAGTTCATCCCTGTTCAACTCCGTTCAACCCTGTTCATCCTCGTTCAGCTCCGTTCAACCCTGTTCAACTCCGTTCAACCCAGTTCATCCCCGTTCATCCCCGTTCAACCCAGTTCATCCTCGTTCTACCCTGTTCATCCTCGTTCAACCCAGTTCATCCTCGTTCAACTCCGTTCAACCCAGTTCATCCCCGTTCAGCCCAGTTCATCCCCGTTCAACCCAGTTTATCCTCGTTCTACCCTGTTCAACATCGTTCAACCCAGTTCATCCCCGTTCAACCAAGTTCATCCCCGTTCTACCCTCTTCAACATCGTTCAACCCTGTTCAACCTTGTTCAACCCCGTTCATCCCTGTTCAACCTCGTTCAACTCCGTTCAACCCTGTTCATCCTCGTTCAACTCCGTTCAACCCTGTTCAACTCCCTTCAACCCTGTTCATCCTCGTTCTACCCTGTTCATCCTCGTTCAACCCTGTTCAACCTCGTTCGACCCCGTTCAACCTCGTTCCACCCAGTTCATCCTCGTTCTACCCTGTTCAACCTCGTTCGACCCCGTTCAACCTCGTTCAACCCTGTTCAACCCAGTCCATCCTCGTTCTACCCTGTTCAACCTCGTTCAATCCTGTTCAACCTCGTTCTACTTACCCTGTTCAACCTCGTTCAACTCCGTTCAACCCTGTTCAACTCCGTTCAACATCGTTCATCCCTGTTCAACATCGTTCATCCCTGTTCAACATCGTTCATCCCTGTTCAACCTCGTTCAACCCTGTTCATCCCCGTTCAATCCAGTTCATCCTCGTTCAACCCTGTTCAACCTCGTTCAACCCTGTTCAACCCTGTTCATCCTCGTTCAACCCTGTTCATCCTCGTTCAACCCTGTTCATCCTCGTTCAACCCATGCAGTTCATCCTCGTTCTACCCTGTTCAACATCGTTCAACCCAGTTCATCCTCGTTCTACCCCGTTTAACCTCGTTCTACCCTGTTCATCCTCGTTCAACTCCGTTCAACCTCGTTCATCCTCGTTCTACCCTGTTCAACCTCGTTCAATCCTGTTCAACCTCGTTCTACCCTGTTCAACCTCGTTCAACTCCGTTCAACCCTGTTCATCCTCGTTCAACCCTGTTCATCCTCGTTCAACCCTGTTCAACCTCGTTCAACCCTGTTCATCCTCGTTCAACCCTGTTCAACCTCGTTCGACCCCGTTCAACCTCGTTCCACCCAGTTCATCCTCGTTCTACCCTGTTCAACCTAGTTCGACCCCGTTCAACCTCGTTCAACCCTGTTCAACCCAGTTCATCCTCGTTCTACCCTGTTCAACCTCGTTCAATCCTGTTCAACATCGTTCTACCCTGTTCAACCTCGTTCAACTCCGTTCAACCCTGTTCAACTCCGTTCAACATCGTTCATCCCTGTTCAACATCGTTCATCCCTGTTCAACATCGTTCATCCCTGTTCAACCTCGTTCAACCCTGTTCATCCCCGTTCAATCCAGTTCATCCTCGTTCAACCCTGTTCAACTTCGTTCAACCTCGTTCCGTCCTTTTCAACCTCGTTCAACTCCGTTCAGCCTTGTTCAACCTCGTTCAACTCCGTTCAACATCATTCAACTCTGTTCATCCTCGTTCAACCCATGCAGTTCATCCTCGTTCTACCCTGTTCAACATCGTTCAACCCAGTTCATCCTCGTTCTACCCCGTTTAACCTCGTTCTACCCTGTTCATCCTCGTTCAACTCCGTTCAACCCAGTTCATCCCCGTTCAACCCAGTTCATCCTCGTTCTACCCTGTTCAACATCGTTCTACCCTGTTCAACCTCGTTCAACTCCGTTCAACCCTGTTCATCCTCGTTCAACCCTGTTCATCCTCGTTCAACCCTGTTCAACCTCGTTCGACCCCGTTCAACCTCGTTCCACCTCGTTATACCCTGTTCAACCTAGTTCGACCCCGTTCAACCTCGTTCAACCCTGTTCAACCCAGTTCATCCTCGTTCTACCCTGTTCAACCTCGTTCAATCCTGTTCAACATCGTTCTACCCTGTTCAACCTCGTTCAACTCCGTTCAACCCTGTTCAACTCCGTTCAACATCGTTCATCCCTGTTCAACATCGTTCATCCCTGTTCAACATCGTTCATCCCTGTTCAACCTCGTTCAACCCTATTCATCCCCGTTCAATCCAGTTCATCCTCGTTCAACCCTGTTCAACCTCGTTCAACCCTGTTCAACCCTGTTCATCCTCGTTCAACCCTCTTCATCCTCGTTCAACCCTGTTCATCCTCGTTCAACCCATGCAGTTCATCCTCGTTCTACCCTGTTCAACATCGTTCAACCCAGTTCATCCTCGTTCTACCCCGTTTAACCTCGTTCTACCCTGTTCATCCTCGTTCAACTCCGTTCAACCCAGTTCATCCCCGTTCAACCCAGTTCATCCTCGTTCTACCCTGTTCAACATCGTTCAACTCCGTTCATCCTCGTTCAACTCCGTTCAACCCAGTTCATCCTCGTTCAACCCAGTTCATCCCCGTTCAACCCAGTTCATCCCCGTTCAACCCAGTTCATCCCCGTTCTACCCTGTTCAACATCGTTCAACCCTGTTCAACTCCGTTCAACCCCGTTCAACCCAGTTCATCCCCGTTCAACTCCGTTCAACCCTGTTCAACCTCGTTCAACGTCGTTCATCCCCGTTAAACCCTGTTCAACCCTGTTCATCCCCGTTCAACCCAGTTCATCCTCGTTAAACCCTGTTCAACCTCGTCAACTCCGTTCAACCCTGTTCATCATCGTTCAACTCCGTTCAACCCTGTTCATCCCCGTTCAACCCAGTTCATCCTCGTTCGACCCCGTTCAACATCGTTCTACCCTGTTCAACCTCGTTCAACCTCGTTCAACCTCGTTCAACCTCGTTCAACCTCGTTCAACCTCGTTCAACCTCGTTCAACCTCGTTCAACCTCGTTTAATCCCGGTTAACCCCGTTCAACTCCATTCAATCCCGTTCAACCCTATTCAACCCCGTTCAACCCCGTTCAACCCCGTTCAACCCCGTTCAACCCCGTTCAACCCCGTTCAACCCCGTTCAACCCCGTTCAACCCCGTTCAACCCCGCCGTTCAACCCTGTTCATCCCCGTTCAACCCGCAGCTCATCCTCGTTCTACCCTGTTCAACCTCGTTCAATCCTGTTCAACCTCGTTCTACCCAGTTCATCCTCGTTAAACCCCGTTCAACCTCGTTCAACCTCGTTCAACCTCGTTCAACCCCGTTCAACCCCGTTCATCCTCGTCCTACCCTGTTCAACCTCGTTCAACCTCGTTCAACCCCGTTCAACCCGCCCGTTCAACACTGTTCAACCCCGTTTAACCTCGTTCAACCCTGTTTAACCCGTTCAACCCAGCTCATCCTCGTTCTACCCTGTTCAACCTCGTTAAACCCCGTTCAACCTCGTTCAACCTCGTTCAACCTCGTTCAACCCCGTTCAACCCCGTTCATCCTCGTCCTACCCTGTTCAACCCCGTTCAACCCGCCCGTTCAACACTGTTCAACCCCGTTTAACCTCGTTCAACCCTGTTTAACCCGTTCACATTCATTTAACCTGGTTCACCCTCATTCACCACATGATAGTTCCATTGCGTTCAACCCGGTTTAACCTCGTTCAAACCCGTTCAACACCGTCGGCATGGTTAAACCTCATTCAACACCGTTCAAACCTGTTAAACCCCGTCAAGATAAAAAAAAATCTTGACACCTTAAATCGCGTTCAACCGCGTTCGGCCGAGTCCCCGTTCATCCACATTCACCATACTTCAATCTCGTTCAACAGCGTTCTCCGATCGATCCCTCCGACCGTTAAACGACTCTGAAACTGACCCGTTAATCCCGTGCATTCCGTTTAACTACGGTCGAAAGTAGCTCCGATCAAAATGTGAGAACTAAGGTTTATCACTTCGAAATATGAAACGTTTATATTTTTAATCAACTCCTATCATGGATATATTTTCTACTGTTTTCAACGTTTCTACTGATTAAATTCATGTATATTAGAGTATAACCTGCATATTATTAAGAAATAGAAAAATAAAAAATACCTACGACCAGTTATACAAGTACCTCAAATTCCAGCAACTTCAACTTCATTTATAAACAAAACTAATGGTGAGAGAGAAACTAAGACACATCATTTACACACAGATCTCAGTGTCTGTTGTGCAAACTCATGATTAACAAAAAAGGAATTCGAAATAGCAGGGATTTCATTTAACAGATATTGAAATCACAGATAAAAGATTGATCAAAATAGCAGCGATGTACCATTTTTTTTAATATTGTAGAGATTTGGTTAACTTCAGCACAGTTATGACGTATATTCAGGAATATAACTTTTAATTCGTTTAAAAAAAAATATGTTTATATCTTCAGAGATCTGACCGAAAGGGGGAGAACCTTTCCACATTCCCATCCTGGAAAAATATTTTCTCTGTTTCTCTGTTTTGGAAAACTGCACCTCTTTTGATGAGGATCGAGTTGTATATTTGATTTATTTATTAAATAGATTTAATATAGTTTTAGTGTATTTAAGTTTGAAACATCATGCATCATTTTGCAGAAATTTTCAACGTATAGTAGCGAGAAAGGTAAGGTACCTAACGGTATAAAAATAGGAATTGCATGTTCTATTGGTTTACTGAAGTAGTTCAACCGAAGTGCCCGTTTTTGACTGAAGTATAAGGAGTTTATGCACGGGTGAGTATGTTTTCGCAGCTTGACCCCAAGGACATATAAGGAGAGGATAACTATTTAAAAGACTGTGTCGAGGTATGTAATGTCTTAATTATAACTTGGCAAGGATTCCTACTGTGGAAAATAACTATTTCCTCTAAAAGAGGTAGAGATTGTAGGTGATTGTTGCAGTTTTAAGTCGTAGGAAGATTCCTCAAGCATGTTAAGGCATGGTTTATGAGCAATTCTGATAAAACATTCAAAATTCATTATCTTTGTTATTTATGTATGAAATACCCTACTGATAACTTTGGAATAAGACGGTAATCGTGTGTCTTAACATTTAAGGATTGGTATTTTGGTTTTTTGAAGGTCACGTGACCTTAAGGTTGATAAAACAAGAAATCAAAATGGGGTGGCGGAAGTTATTGTTTTGTTTCAGATTTTCGCTTCGAAATGTTAAGTTTGTTATGGGAAATGCCCGGAATGGTTGACTTTTATCACTGAAGCCGGAGAATATAAATGGCGAAAAATGGTTCCAACAATAGGTCACGTCACCTGTTTTCTATATTTTCGCCTTAACAGTCTATCAGGGTCAACCCACAATTGTAATCAGATAAACACAAAATCGTTACTTAAAATATACAATATAACCACCCCGTTTTTAGTTTAATTATATTCATTTTGAAATCATTGGTGTTTCCTGCAATTTGATTGGTTAAAAGCAGCAGTGATTTCAGCCTAAATTGCATCATTTTGTGTCTGTTATTGCATCCTTTTGCTGAACCAATCAAAAAGCAGAATTTAAGAAGCCATTTCACAGCGTAGGGATTGCGTGATCGCTCGCGCACGCTCTTAGATTCAAAGCTCTAGCTACCCTCTTGACTTTTCTAGTTTGTTGTTGTAAAAAAACAAATTTACGAACGTTTTTCGTTTGTTAAAATTTCAAAATGAATATAATTAAGTGGTAAAAGAACTGAGTGGAGTGCAATTTTGGTCTGAAATCATACTCTTGATTACAAATTGCACTCCCGCTTCGCGGACGTGCAATTTTGTAATCACTCGTATGATTTCAGACCAAATTGCACTCCACTCAGTTCTATTACCATTATTAATTTTCAACTTTTTTGTGATCATGATAGACATTTTACCAAACGTATATTAGGACGACTAAAAACGCTGAGATTAGTTATAACCAACCATTGTTCTAGGATTTGAGCAAATTCAAGTGACTATTCAACAAAATAGTTGTAGCCTCGTTTTCATGTTCGACCACATGCTTGACGCCTTCTCTCTTTTTTAGGTGGTGATACACAATTTGAAAGGATTTATGAAACCCATACATCACAATTCAAACATTAAATAAACCCATAGATTGGGCTGCCTGTACAAAAACGGCCCACAAAATGCAAAATGGAATTTCGGGTCAAATTTCCATTCCCCGCCCCTTCCCGAAGTGGAAAAATTATAATTCCATCTGGACTTTCTGAATAGGCCATTATGATGCTCTTGCGCACGCATGAGTAAACAATAGACGCGAGGTGCAAAGACTCGTTCTGGTTCACCAGCCTTTTGTTATTTAAAACAGATAGCCATTGTTCTAGCAATTCTAAGTTATCAAAAATTTGCCATGCCTTCACTTTTAAAGATATGACCCTAAAATGTGGGTGTTTACTAATTTTGGCTTGCTCTTTCCATTTATGGTATCCATGATGTTCTTAAATTTTTTTGATTGATCATGACAAGCTGAAATGTCCTGACCTACAACAAAACCCATTCTATACTATAAACCAAAGCGGTACATTTCAAAGAAATATTAAAGGGATACCCGAGTGAAAAACACATCGGGGCTCAAAAGAATCTTCAACATGTTCTTTGTTCAGAAAATGTATTAAAATTTGATCAAACGTTTTTAGTATTAAGAACGAGCACCTCAAAGTTGGCCCCGCGAAGACATGGGCGCCGCCATCTTTGTTTGCATTTACGGAAGTGACGTCACTTCGTCCCACCAGCGTATCGCGGCTACTTGTCTTTGTATGATTTTCACACGCTCGGAATTAAAGTGGATATATTTTCATCGAGATTGCAGAGGAATTCTTACAGAAACCGGAATTATGATGAAGACGACATTGTGAGAAAAGTTCAGAAGACTCGGAGGAGGAAGAAAAGCATTGGGAAGGCGAGAAATTATCAGACGAACAACAAGGTCTCGTAACTGCCATTTAATAACAGCAAAACAACATGGCTTAGAAGACTCGAGTGACTTCTGAATAAGTATAAGAACTACAATGTATGTGAGGTACAGTTAAGGCGTTTATCATCCTAAAAACACCTAATAAGTGAGAGAGTGAGAACGCTGGTGGGACGAAGTGACGTCACTTCCGTAAATGCAAACAAAGATGGCGGCGCCCATGTCTTCGTGGGGCCAACTTTGAGGTGCTCGTTCTTAATACTAAAAACGTTTGATCAAATTTTAATACATTTTCTGAACAAAGAACATGTTGAAGATTCTTTTGAGCCCCAATGTGTTTTTCACTCGGGTATCCCTTTAACTATGATTTATGAGCTGCTATTTATTTGGCATGTGACTCTGTGACACGGGTGTCAACTAGTTCTGGATATTCATTCCATTCTTATCTCCCGCCATTCTACTTAATATAAACTGTGGCTCTAATCTTTTTGGACATATTTCAGAACAAATGACAATGTTTCCATAATTATTTTCTAGTCCTTAGCGCTATGCCAGTCGGTCAAGCATGACCACCTATATGTAGTCTGGACATATTTCAGAACAAATGACAATGTTTCCATAATTATTTTCTAGTCCTTGGCGGCATGGCGCTATGCTAGTCGGTCAAGCATGACCACCTATATGTAGTCTGTTTTTAAATAAATTCTTGAACATGACAGCTCATGATAGCTACTAGAATTTTGTAAATCGTAACATAGGCAAACCACAATAATGAAGTGAAACAAGAATAAAACGTGTTTACGTACTTTTTGTGAATGTAATTTTTACCCTCCCTCTCCTCCCCCCTACTTTTAAGACTGCTCAATTCAAATTCAAACTATTTGAATTGAGCGGTCTTAAAAGTAGGGGGAGGAGAGGGAGGGTAAAAAATGACAAATTCACAAAAAGTATGTAAAACAACTTTTATTCTTGTTTTTACTTCACAAACAATATGTAAACACATTTTATTTTAGTTTTCACTTCATTATTGTGGTTTGCCTATGATCGTAAGTAGTTTTTAGTAACCGGAGCAGGCTCTCAATAGGGAAGAGTAGGAAAAGAGGAGTATTTTTATTCTCCTTCCCCACTGGGCTTGAAACTCGGGTTTTTAGATTTTTTTATAATCATGATTTCGGTCTTTTTTATCAAAGTTTGCACATCTATATTCGTCTTTTTGAATAATACAAAATACAGTGAGTTTTTGTCTAATTCTCATTCTAAACATCTTATACTCGAGTGGCCTTGCCATCTGTCATATTTTTCTCAAAGCCGTGTCTTCGGCCATATTTTTACTTTTGTGATAAATGTGCAAACTACTTGACGTCACGCATGTGATATCATGAGGAAGCATAATATTAATTTTCACCTGTATGCGGACGATGTCCAACTATATGTGACTTTTAAATCGTCAATTGCAGGGCAAGTGGACCAAGAACGATCGAGGTTGGAGAAATGTGTTCAAGATATTGATGCCTGGATGACGGTCAACAAATTAAAATTGAGCAGAGACAAGACAGAACTGATTGTTCTAAATGCAAGCCATCGACCACAACCTACACTGGACTCAATACTAGTTTGTGACGAGACAATTAATCCTTCATCCAAGGCCAGAAATATCGGTGTCATTCATGACATGACTATGTCGATGGAGCAGAATGTAATCAGTATGTGTAAATCGGCGTTCTACTATCTTAGAAATATCGGGCGAATAAGGAAGTACATAAGCTTACAAACAGCGGAAATTCTAATGCATGCGTTCGTCACATCAAGACTTGATTTCTGCAACTCTCTTCTCTACGGACTACCTAAACACGTTACCAAGCGGCTACAGAGCGTACAGAATGCAGCAGCAAGAATTGTTACTTTAAGTAGAAAATCTGAACATATTACCCCTGTTTTATATAACTTACATTGGCTTCCTATCGAAGAACGGATTGTTTTTAAGATTCTTTTGCTGACATTCAAGTCCCTTCATGGTTTGGCACCTCCGTATATTGCTGATTTGGTCACTCGATATGTACCTACGCGTTCTTTGAGATCTGCCACCAGCGATAGGCTGGTTCAGGTGCCATATAAATTAAGTTCATATGGTTGTAGGGCATTTTCAACTGCTGCACCTGCCCTATGGAACGGCCTTCCACAAGACATTAGAAATTGTTTAACAATAAATGAATTTAAGAGTAAAGTAAAAACTTACCTTTTCAGGAAGGCTTATTCAGGACATTTTTAATTTTTCGTAGTACTTTTTATCACATATTTTTAGATCAGATTTAAGGATAGTTTTAATTTCTCTTAATGCTTTTTATCATATACATATTTATTCGCTATGATATTTTCGTTCTTTTAATATTAGATATGTGTATTTAAACCTATTGTAAAGCGCCATTGGACAGAGATGGAAATGGCGCTATATAAGAACTGTATATTATTATTATTATTATGTAATGAGCATTTTTTTTATGGGATTAAAATTGCCGCATGCTTTGGACAATGACTTCAACACGAACAAAATGTTTGCGCTCTTAAAATTTAATTGTATTCGTGAAGTCAGTCAGTAGAATGAACAATAAATCAGTGTGACAATTCCAATGTTTTTATTTATAACTTCAGTTATGCCATTAGTCTAATTAATGTGTGTGTGTGTATTACAGCTCTGAGACTGCCTCCCCCACAGGCTCTCCAAGATGGGTTACTATTCTTCCTATATTTCCTTTCGCGCCCCGCCCGTCCAGCAAGCGAGCAACTGGAGACGAGGCAGGTTCCGAGATCAACTAAATCACATATCAATATATAATGAACTACTTAGCTAGGAACGAATCAACTAAATCACCTATCAATATCATTACATTTAGGACATGCGACAAAATATATTTACTAATGTGGAGGAGCACAAGCATAAAACCACGAGGGTTACCAAAGTTGCTTTTGCCCCTGGAATACTTATTTAAATTAATCTATATATAAGACAAATAAAATATGATATATAAAAAGTGAATGTAGATAGTGCACTAGATCTAGTATAAGAGTTTGTGTAAACTAGACTGAAACAGAAATAAATGTATTTAAAAAAATAAGATTAAAGTAACAGAGTTTAGGTTAAGTATTATATCTACGAGAAAGAGCAAAAATAGTAAATAGCACAAACGATAGTTTTTACAGAAACTAGTCGCCCACTGTATGTTTTCTCCTTACTCCATGTTTTATTTTTGTTTTTAAATGTTTGAACAAACTGGTGGACTTTAATTTTAATCAGTTTTACACACACCAGTGAAATTCATATTTACAATACCAGAAACAAGTCAAACTTACATTTTCCAACTTAGGCTAAACGGGCAAATTGGGTATGCAAACAAAAACTTACATGACTAGGTGTGGCGAATTGCGAGACTTGCGTTTGCGTTTTCAAAATCCGAGCCCGAGACTTTAAAGCAATTTGAAATTCCGAGCCCGAGACTTTGAGATACGAGCTTGTTCGTTATAAAAATCGAAGCCCGAGTTATGATGAAACACCCAGTACCTTTCTTCACGCCAGGTGAGGAATTATTAATAATAATAATAGTAAATATACCAGGAATTCACCATTTAACCAATTAGCTGTCGTTCGCGTACCTTGTAAAACACATGCAGAGGCCGCCAAGAAACCGTAACTCCAATAAAAGCTAATAAAAGAGTAAAAAGGCGTAACTCTGAGACCGTCTCCAAAAAAAATCAGAGACTCCGAGATGGGAAAAGTAAAGAAAAATCGAGACTCAGAGACTGTACCTATAAAATGCGAGATTTCGAGACTTACCGACTTTTTGCGAGACCCTCCGCTTTTCTTGACACGATTCGCCACCCCTAGGACTTTTAAATTAATAATTTAGATATCGATGTAGATGCTCGGTCTGTAACAACCATATTTGTAAATATAATATGTTAATTTAAATTTAAAAAAAACTGTCTGTAAAAAAACTGTATGTACTTCAATATCACTATTCAAACTCAAACTCAATTTATGTAATTAATTAATTAATTAGTAATGGGCTCCTGTCGTTTCATTAAAAACAATAACAATAATAATAATAATGTCTTTAATGAATCACCGATAAAATACATATCGTGTGTTAAGCTATAAGTAATAAAGCATAAATATACAACTCTCATAATATAACAAACGTGTAAAGTATGTGGGAACAAAGACTATTAAATAGCTTGGGTAAGGGTGCGTTTACCAATTTCGTCGCTAAGCAGCGACGTTGCTATGAAGAGTCGGCGCGCGCGCGCTCATGCAAACGGCGGGGAAAAACGTACTTCCGGTTTAGTGAAAAAGCAATAAAGTGATAAAGCCGAAAGCCGAGAAAAGCTTCAGGGAAAAGAAACTTCTGCAGCACACTCAACGGCATAATTCCCCTTAGCTTTGCTGATCGAGTGAGAACTTTGAGAAAGGCTTTAAAAAAGTTAAACTGGAGCTCTTGCAAATCCTCCAATTGTAGCTGGGTCTATCAAAGTTATGCAACATATCAATTAGCCTTTTCGCCAATTGTCTCTATTTCCTTGAAACGTTTGTATTTATTTCACTAGCTCCGTTTCAGTTAATTTTACTTCACTGTGTATACAAAAAATAATATTCCGCCGTTCCGTCAAGCCGTCGAGCCGTCAAGCAGCAAATTACACCATCCGGGATTAAACGAGGCTGAACGCGGTGTTGAACGGGACTGAACGGGGTTTAACGAGGACGAACAGGGTTGAACGGGGATGAACAGGGTTGAACGGGGTTGAACAGGGTTTAACGAGGATGAACCGGGTTTAACGAGGATGAACAGGGTTGAACGGAGTTGAACGAGGTTGAACAGGGTAGAACGAGGTTAAACGGGGTTAAACGGGGTTGAACGAGGTTGAACAGGGTTGAACGATGTTGAACGGAGTCGAACGAGGTTGAACAGGGCTGAACGGAGTTGAACGAGGTTGAACAGGGTAGAACGAGGATGAACTGGGTTGAACGGGGATGAACTGGGTTGAACGGGGATGAACTGGGTTGAACGGGGATGACTGACTGGGTTGAACGGAGTTGAACGAGGATGAACTGGGTTGAACGATGTTGAACAGGGTAGAACGAGGATGAACTGGGTTGAACGGGGACGAACTGGGTTGAACGGAGTTGAACGGAGTCGAACAGGGTTTAATGGGGATGAACGAGGTTGAACAGGGTTGAACAGGGATGAACAGGGTTGAACGGAGTTGAACAGGGTTGAACGGAGTTGAACAGGGTTGAACAGGGTTGAACGATGTTGAACAGGGTAGAACGAGGATGAACTGGGTTGAACGGGGATGAACGGGGTTGAACGGGGATGAACTGGGTTGAACGGGGATGAACTGGGTTGAACGGAGTTGAACGAGGATGAACTGGGTTGAACGATGTTGAACAGGGTAGAACGAGGATGAACGGGGTAGAACGAGGATGAACTGGGTTGAACGATGTTGAACAGGGTAGAACGAGGATGAACTGCATGGGTTGAACGAGGATGAACAGGGTTGAACGGAGTTGAACGAGGTTGAACTGGGTTGAACGATGTTGAACAGGGTTGAACGATGTTGAACGGAGTCGAACGAGGTTGAACAGGGCTGAACGGAGTTGAACGAGGTTGAACAGGGTTGAACGAGGTTGAACGATGACGAACAGGGTAGAACGAGGATGAACTGGGTTGAACGATGTTGAACAGGGTAGAACGGAGTTGAACAGGGTTGAACGAGGTTGAACAGGGTTCTAGGGTTGAACGAGGTTGAACAGGGTTGAACGGGGTTGAACGTGGTTAAACGGGGTTGAACGGGGTTGAACGAGGTTGAACAGGGTTGAACGATGTTGAACAGGGTAGGGTGAAACGGAGTTGAACGAGGGTGAACAGGGTTGAACGAGGTTGAACAAGGTAGAACGATGTTGAACGGGGATGAACGGGGATGAACAGGGTTGAACGGGGATGAACGGGGTTGAACTGGGTTGAACGGGGATGAACTGGGTGGAACGGAGTTGAACGAGGATGAACAGGGTGGAACGGAGTTGAACGAGGTTGAACAGGGTTGAACAGGGATGAACGTAGTTGAACGGAGTTGAACAAGGTTGAACAGGGTTGAACGATGTTGAACAGGGTAGAACGAGGATGAACTGGGTTGAACGGGGATGAACTGGGTTGAACGGGGATGAACTGGGTTGAACGGGGATGACTGACTGGGTTGAACGGAGTTGAACGAGGATGAACTGGGTTGAACGATGTTGAACAGGGTAGAACGAGGATGAACTGGGTTGAACGGGGACGAACTGGGTTGAACGGAGTTGAACGGAGTCGAACAGGGTTTAATGGGGATGAACGGGGATGAACTGGGTTGAACAGGGATGAACAGGGTTGAACGGGTTGAACAGGGTTGAACAGGGTTGAACAGGGTTGAACGATGTTGAACAGGGTAGAACGAGGATGAACGGGGTAGAACGAGGATGAACTGGGTTGAACGATGTTGAACAGGGTAGAACGAGGATGAACTGCATGGGTTAAACGAGGATGAACAGGGTTGAACGGAGTTGAACGAGGTTGAACAGGGTTGAACGAAGTTGAACAGGGTTGAACGAGGATGAACTGGATTGAACGGGGATGAACTGGGTTGAACGGAGTTGAACGGAGTTGAACGGAGTTGATCGGAGTTGAACGGAGTTGAACGAGGATGAACAGGGTAGAACGAGGTTAAACGGGGTAGAACGAGGATGAACTGGGTTGAACGATGTTGAACAGGGTAGAACGAGGATGAACAGGGTTGAACGAGGATGAACAGGGTTGAACAGGGTTGAACGAGGTTGAACAGGGTTGAACGAGGATGAACTGGATTGAACGGGGATGAACAGGGTTGAACGAGGTTGAACGGAGTTGAACGAGGTTGGACAGGGATGAACGATGTTGAACAGGGATGAACGAGGTTGAACGGAGTTGAACAGGGTTGAACGGAGTTGAACGAGGTTGAACAGGGTTGAACAGGGTTGAACGATGTTGAACAGGGTAGAACGAGGATGAACTGGGTTGAACGGGGATGAACTGGGTTGAACGGAGTTGAACGAGGATGAACAGGGTAGAACGAGGTTAAACGGGGTAGAACGAGGATGAACTGGGTTGAACGATGTTGAACAGGATAGAACGAGGATGAACTGGGTTCAACGGGGATGAACTGGGTGGAACGGAGTTGAACGAGGATGAACAGGGTTGAACGGAGTTGAACGGAGTTGAACGAGGTTGAACAGGGTTGAACGAGGTTGAACAGGGTTGAACGAGGTTGAACAGGGTTGAACAGGGTTGAACGAGGTTGAACGAGGATGAACGGGGTTGAACAGGGTTGAACGATGTTGAACAGGGTAGAACGAGGTTGAACAGGGTTGAACGAGGATGAACAGGGTTGAACGGAGTTGAACGAGGTTGAACAGGGTTGAACAGGGTTGAACGAGGTTGAACAGGGTTGAACGAGGTTGAACGAGGTTGAACAGGGTTGAACGAGGTTGAACGAGGATGAACTGGGTTGAACGGGGATGAACAGGGTTGAACGAGGTTGACGGAGTTGAACGAGGTTGAACAGGGATGAACGATGTTGAACAGGGATGAACGGAGTTGAACAGGGTTGAACGGAGTTGAACGAGGTTGAACAGGGTTGAACGAGGATGAACAGGGTTGAACGGAGTTGAACGGAGTTGAACGGAGTTGAACAGGGTTGAACGAGGTTGAACGAGGTTGAACGAGGATGAACAGGGTTGAACGGAGTTGAACGGAGTTGAACAGGGTTGAACAGGGTTGAACAGGGTTGAACGAGGTTGAACGAGGTTGAACAGGGTTGAACGAGGTTGAACGAGGATGAACTGGGTTGAACGGGGATGAACAGGGTTGAACGAGGTTGAACAGGGATGAACGATGTTGAACAGGGATGAACGATGTTGAACGGAGTTGAACGAGGTTGAACAGGGTTGAACGAGGTTGAACAGGGTTGAATGAGGATGAACAGGGTTGAACGGAGTTGAACGGAGTTGAACGAGGTTGAACAGGGTTGAACGAGGTTGAACAGGGTTGAACGGGGTTGAACGAGGTTGAACAGGGTTGAACGAGGTTGAACGAGGATGAACTGGGTTGAACGGGGATGAACAGGGTTGAACGAGGTTGACGGAGTTGAACGAGGTTGAACAGGGATGAACGATGTTGAACAGGGATGAACGATGTTGAACGGAGCTGAACGAGGTTGAACAGGGTTGAAGGGAGTTGAACAGGGTTGAACGGAGTTGAACAGGGTTGAACGGAGTTGAACGAGGTTGAACAGGGTTGAACGGAGTTGAACAGGGTTGAACGGAGTTGAACGAGGTTGAACAGGGTTCAACGAGGATGAACTGGGGTGAACGGGGATGAACGGGGATGAACGGGGTTGAACGGGGTTGAACGAGGTTGAACGGAGTTGAACGAGGCCGAACGAGGTTGAACGATGTTAAACGGGGGTGACCGGGATTGAACGAGACTGAACTGGGTTGAACGAGGCTGAACAGTCTTGAACGTGGTTGAACGCGGGGTCTGAACGAGGGGTTGACCGGTGGAACGGTGTTGAACAGGGTTGAACGTGGTTGAATAACGAGGCTGAACGGTGTTGAAGCGTAGTGTATAAGCCACTACCAATACTAACAAACAATCTTCTAAGTACATAATAATCTTCTAAGTACATAATAATTATCTTATGTGAAGTACCTACCTCCTTTTTGGGCAACTCCGCTGACCAATATAGAATTTCTCTCCACAGGAAGTCCAGGCTTGCGCTTTGTGAAATATCTCTGTAAATATAAAAGGGGTAGGGATGCTCGTCGGACATTTTCGATTTGACCCCTAAGAGGTACTAAAATGAGCGTGGCTCAAGCTTATTTTGACCCCTAAAAGGTACCGATAAAAACACGCCAACATTTTAAACTTTCGATGCCTTTTTTTGCTATTATTTGATGTTGTATCATCAAGCACATTCTTCCTTGTTGGGGGGTGGGGGGACTCCCATATAAAAGGGGTAGCGATGCTCGTCGGACATTTTCGATTTGACCCCTAAGAGGTTTTCAAAAGCGCTGTCATTCTCTAGCATTCGGTGACACCCGACCCCTAAAAGGTACCGCTTTACATAGAAATGTCTGTGTTTGATCGTGGATACCCTAAGTGGTACTAAACTCCTGATTTTGACCCCTGAAAGGTACGACGAGCATCCATGTACCCCTCACATAAGGGAGTTCCCCCCGGGACTCAATCCCCAGAGATTCAAATGATAACGGGCATGGCGGCCATATTGGTGTACCTGAGAACAAAAGAAGCTAACGAAGAATCTATTGTTAACTGTACACCAATATGGCGGCTATGATGTAACGTGCAAAGGGTCTATTGATCCGTGTACTAAACTGAGTACGATACATTGTTCTGCAGCATTGAGCCTCCCTCACATGGGATTTGTCTGTGTTTTAGACTACGAAAATACTGGTTGATAATTATGAATGTTCTGAAATAAAAGTAGTAAAAAGTCTTAGTTTAATTCCATGTTTATGAACAAATTCTCTTACAACCAATAGGAACAGCCACACTGAATAATAGCAACGAAACAGGCACGATTTGCTTTATAACAACATTTGGAACCGCAGTGCAAATCGCAGTCAGTTAATAGTTTGAAAAATTGGAGAAAATTAGACGTCTTCCTAACCTTTAGGGCGATTTTCATGTTTCAACCAATCAGATTTTCACAATACAAAATTAACACCTTGCTCCATCTGAATGCCGTTCGGTGCCGTACTTCTTACACGGCGAATCATTACTTAATAAAGTAAATATACGGGAGCAGGTCAAAACACATGCCCTCTCGACGGACCCATTTTGGGGTAGGGGGGTGGGGGCTGCTGCCAACCATCTCCTCTGGAGAGAAAACTCAATATTAAAAATAATTTGTTCTTAAATATCTTCAAAACTAAAAGGTATAATCTAGAAACAAATGCACTGCATGTTTTGTCTTACGTTATCATTTCATTTTCTGTGTGATTATCCCTAGGCCCCCCAGAATGAAAAATAGATGGTCAAAACTGGGGGAAGGGGGTGGTACCCTGCGCTGACAGCTGTGTCTGTTGAAAAAAAATGGGTCCCTATCTGGGGCATGCGTTTTGACAGAATGAATTTGCAAAATGTGCTTTTGATTTTTTTAATGGCGCCCTGATTATTCAGAGGTCTGGTGACCACTTTCAAATGATGTGGCCGAAAAAACCTGAGTACTATTAACAAGTCGCATGCCAAAATGGCGGATCTAGCAGAGTTACGCGTGTTTAATAGTCGTGCAAAAGCTTGAGGATGTTAACTTTAGCCTGTTAAATAATTCGAAAGTTCGCTATGATGTCGACGGTGAACTCGAAAAGATTGACCAGATAGTTGAAGCTGTCCTTTGTTTAGATTACTTGGTGAGATTACCAGAAGACATTTATAGAGATTACGTTTTCTATAGCCTGGGAAACCAGCACGTCTGGGGAGCGAGGCAACTTGCTTGCAAGTATCTTCTATAGTCGCCAGCCGTATTAGTTGCAAATGCGAACTACCCTGTGGGACCAGGGTAAATGTGAACGGCTTGGTATATAACGTGTTACAAGATACAATGATACGGAGATACCAAGATACAGTGATACGGTGATACAGTGATACGAAGATCTCAAATTTCCTTTAAAATTAAAATAATGGGATTTTTTTTTTCCACAGACATGTAGTTTTGGCTAGCCTGAATTTCAGCCGTCTCCTCCGGTTCGTTCCTCCAAGTTTTGGCATCAATTTTTCACATACCAAAAACTGTTTAAAAAAATCAGTACGCAAAAGGAAGTTTTTAACCGGAAGTAAAAGGTTCTGTTTGATTGACAGCAGGTCAATTAACACATGACATGTGCTCACTCGCCCGTAACGATGACGAAGTGTGGGGAAAGCTAGCATAAATTCATTTCATGTTTATTGAGAAACGTTTTTCCATCCCCGATTCATGGGTTGTTGGCCTTATGTCTTCCAAAAAGCAAGCAGGGCTAAATGCTCCGGTATCCGTACTAAATTTCCAGCAGGAAATTCTGGCTTAAACATACGATTTTCGACAGGGAAAAATTCACAACATACTTCAGTTCTTCTTCGGTCAGTTTCCTGGGTCTTCGCTCTTCGTTTTTCCGACACCCCTGAAGCTATCGCTGTACTTCTACTAATAGCTCTATAAACTACAAGAAGTTGAAAGATACTTTTGCCAAATCTGGTAGGTCAAATGGCCATCAAGTCCTTCGTGCGCGTTCTAAAATTGAATTGAACACTTCTTCACATTGCGCCATAACTGCTATTTTCAATACAAGTGTCAATCAAATGTCATTGAAAACCAGATACGGTTGTAAGTGGCAAAAAATGCCAGATACAGTCGTAAGTGGCAAAAAATGCCAAATACGCTCGTAAGTGGCAAAAAATGCCAGATACGGTCGTAAGTGGCAAAAAGTGCCAGATACGGTCGTAAGTGGCAAAAAATGCCAGATACGGTCGTAAGTGGCAAAAAATGCCAGATACGGTCGTAAGTGGCAAAAAATGAAATAAATAAATATAAAAAAGCATGGCCCTTTAGGGGCTCCGTACAGATGTGTATAAACTGCATTCCAGTTCCTAGAACATAAACTATATGCATGTGTATAAAGTACACCCCATGCAGTTCCTTCAGCTCATTCACAATATTTCCCCCGGGTATTTTTCACTGAAGTGAGAACAAAGTTGGCTGCAGAATATTGAGCGCCATTGTTAGTTCCAGAATAATTTATGGTCAAATGTTGGTAGCCGGGTCCTGGCTTTGATCAGTCTGTTAGAAATTCAGTGTAGATTAATTGATTAGGATTTAGGGAACACAGCAATGAACTCAGTACTTTAAATTTCCCTCACCTTGTACTGTGTTGATATTCCAATTCCTTGCCATATCAAAGTGTCGTTCTAGATTAACTCTGCCTGAATGTAGTGTTAATTTGAATCCGTTAATTTGTATAACCAAGATGTATACAGTGTCGCAACTCACACAAGATACGGCGATTACGGGTATCTAGAAAACTCGGACATAGATTTCTCTTCAGCCAGGTCGTCTTACTGTTTGTAGTTTCGGTATCTGTATGTACAGCGAAAAGCAGAATCCAGTACAGCGAGCAAGCCAACAGAATTCACTCGGTTGTTTACAAATTATGGCGAGTTGATTTGACTCAGTTCTCTGTTCACGCTTGGCACAAATGACCCTAAAATCTATCACTTTGCTATATTTTCAAAAGTTTCCAACGTAGAAGATTGATTTTTTGTGGGAGGATGAAGACCGATGACCTAAACGAAATCCGATGCTTTGAACTACCGTAGACATTTTGATGACGTCACAGTTACGTCATATACCCATTTATAATAGGTTTCTCGATGTTTTCAATTACCTTTAACATCAGTAATTTTTTTATTTTCGATTTCCCATCATGTCGACAACAAAGAAACCGAAAACCCGAGTTCGATTGGTTAAGAGGGAGAAAAGTTATGAAATTTTGAATTTTGGCAATTTTCCCGCCAAAATTTGGTGGGAAATATTCAATACAGAACCATTTACAAAATAACTTCTTCATTCATTTTTTAGAGTTTAAAATATTTGTTTACGACAATCTAGCAATCAAGAGTAAATCGGTACCCACAACTGTATGTTTTTAGAATTTTCAATTTTTGAGAGGAAATACTTTAAAATTCACAGTGAAAAAGAGGAAACGTCATTATGACGTCATATATTTTTGAAAATGTCTTTTAAAAATAACTATTCGAGTATTTTTCGGGTTTTAAAGAGGAACTGTACTTACTGTACACTGAATCGCCGCAATATAGTCTTTTTTATGTTTCTTCATTTAGAAAGCATGACTGATGTCAGACCCGCATGATGTCAGACCTATGACGTCAGAAAATGTGACGTCACAGGAAACTTCAGTTCTTAATAACTCAGCAAATATTTATCGTAGACTTTAAAATTGCGCCAATCAAAAACACACATTTATGTTGTTGTGATAACATGCTTTATTTCAAACGTATATAGGTAACGCACAATTTGACCTTAAAAGGAGTCGTTCGTTATGACGTCACACTAACGTCAATATACAAATGTGTTTGATCCTAAAGATGTTATTACATTTTAATATTAACATACGAAAATTTCGTTAAATTTGACAGCGAATTAAACAAGATGTGCTGGTTTATATATTTTTGGCTCGCTTTTAGTGATCGATTCAGTGAGGTAACTTATGCCATGCGTGGTTACGTTCAACTTCGCCAGTGTAGTCACCGCGCCGACAAAACAGACCATGTTTGACTTGATATAGTTTGGACATCAGACTTTAATTAACTGCGAAAGTTTGAGCTCGTATATGTACAGAGCGTAAGTTTAGCATTTAATAGCGCTGCGCGGCAATGACGTCACAAATTTTTAGACCCCCCGCGTGACTCAGACACATTTACCACTTTTCGCGTTAGAACTTACAAGAATTGACTAGCACTTCAGTTCGTCGTCTGACTATTCTACCAGAAATGACGGCTTTCCTGCATTATATTACGAAGGAGAACCTGATGATTGTACTGTCGAACAGCTTAAACGTTGGCTAAAATACAGAGGATTGAAACAAAGCGACAAACGGCGATCTTATCAAGCGAGTTTCGCGTCTAGGGCCCCGTAGGGGTGCAAAGATGGCGCGAAATACAGTGTTTGTATGGGAATCCGACGAATCCGATGCCAAATAATTTCCGTAAAATCGAATTTCGGAAATATTCACTGTCTGCAAACTTAAGATACCAGGTAAGAGATTAACTGATCAAAATGTAAGGGATGTAGTTGTACTGGGAAGCGTGCAATCAGATTCCCATACATTTCGGCTGTAACAACGCGGGAAAATTTACAGACAAAGGTATAGAAAACTGAAAACACGATTGCACGCTTTCCAGCACAGCTACATCCCTCAAATTTTGATCAGTTAATCTTTTACCTGGTATCTTAAGTTTGCTGACAGTGAATATTTCAGAAACTCGATTTTACGGAAATTAGTTGGCATCTGATTCCCATACAAACACTGTATTTCGCGCCGTTTCCCCGGCTCCTACAAAAAGTGGTGGAAATTATCTTGGACTGGCCTATTCGTTGCCGCAAACCACGTTTAATATAGTCAATCTCTAGCTGAATCCCAAACCTATCTTTTCCCATTGAATATCGTTGTAAGACTTACCTAAACTTTGAAAAGTCAGGTTTTCCGTAAGAGATTCATCGGCGAATGGGAATATTGACTGTATATTGTAGCCAGCAGGTAACTTAATATTTGAAATTCTTTAAAATTAAATTCATCGGAGACCAAAACTAATGTAATGGCTGGAAAATAGATACCAACTGCAAGATTTTGAACAGACTAACAAAGGTACGAGCTAATCATTTATGGTTAGACAAATCTTCACAGACAAATATGCCCGGAATTTTCTCTGTAATATTTCTCTGTACAAATGATATTTTTGTTTGCAAATTTATAGCTTTGTAAAAAAAATATTACCCTAAAATTAAGCAGTCTTGCTTTATATTTTGGTGTGCTCTTTTATGGCAAGCCGATTGTAGCAATATTCAATTCAACCTCTTGTTCAATATTCAACCCTTATTCAACCATTTATTCAACGTTCAACCCTTCATTCAACGTTCAACCCTTCATTCAACATTCAACCCTTCATTCAACATTCAACCCTTCATTCAACGTTCAACCCTTCATTCAACGTTCAACCTTCATTCAACGTTCAACCTTCATTCAACGTTCAACCCTTCATTCAACGTTCAACCCTTCATTCAACGTTCAACCTTCATTCAACGTTCAACCCTTCATTCAACGTTCAACCCTTCATTCAACGTTCAACCCTTCATTCAACGTTCAACCCTTCATTCAACGTTCAACCCTTCATTCAACGTTCAACCCTTCAGTCAACGTTCAACCCTTCATTCAACGTTCAATCCCGCGTTCAATCCCACGTTCAGTCCGTTCAGTCCCGAGACCGACTATGGAAAAGTGACCAGGCCTGCAACCGAGCTTGACAACATGGCTGGACAAGAAACCTTCGATTTGGGGAGAGATATGCCAAGCTTTTTAAGTTCCATTCTTCAAAAAACAAAGGATATTTCTCAGCGTCCATTTGATCAGGAAATCGCAGAAGCACGTGCTGTCGTGCTTGACAAAACTGTTTCTTTGATTAGCACACTACGTGATTGTTTTGGTCTTGACACGAACGACAGAAATGATCTGGACTTGTTGTCAAGAGCGTTAACGAATGTCTTGAACTCTTGGCATCATTACACTGCCATGGGGACTATTACTCCTACAACTATCGCTGGCTGTAATGCAAACACAGAAAGTAACGTTTTGACATCTGGTAGACCTTCGTACGACATTTCTTCAGAGACACTCGAGGAGCTTCGTGGACTCGGCTTTACTTGGTGCAAAATTGCCAAAATGTTGGGAGTGTCAAGATGGACAATACACAGACGAGTGACGAAATACAACCTACAAGACATGCAGGGATTTAGCGATATATCAGATGAAAATCTAGATGAAATAGTTACAACGTACATATCAACCCACGGATCAGCCACTGGGTAAGGGTATGTTGCCGGTTACATTAAATCGCTTGGTTTCAGAGTGCAGAGGAAAAGAGTAAGAGAAAGTATGGCACGAATGGATCCACAGAATACTGCATTGAGATGGGGTGCGGTAGTTTCACGGCCAAATTCTCTTTGGCACTTGGATGAACACCATTCATTAATTCGCTGGAAACTTGTTATACACGGATGTATAGATGGATTTTCCAGAAGAAGAATATTTTTAAGTTGCTCTTCCAACAACCTTGCAGAAACAGTACTTGAACTGTTTTTGGATGCAGTTAAATCTGACGGTGATCTCTGGCCGTCAAGAATCAGAGTTGACAAAGGGGTTGAAAATGTCCTTGTCTGTGATGCCATGGTGACAACTAGAGGTGAAGGTCGGGGAAGTTTCATAGCTGGTCCCTCCACTCACAACCAGCGCATTGAGCGACTTTGGAGAGATGTATATAGGTGCGTTTGTCACCTCTATTACTACGCTTTCTATGCAATGGAATCCACTGGAATTCTCCAAATAGATGACCCTGCCCACCTGTTTGCTCTACACTTGGTCTACATACCAAGAATTAACAAGGCCTTGAGTGAGTTCTCAGAGGATTTCAATCACCACAAGGTGCGCACCGAGAGGAACTGGTTCCCTATACAAATGTGGACAAATGGGATGATGCATGCAGACAATACCTTGGCAAAAGGGTTACTTGATGAAGAGCCAGATGACTTAGCTATGTATGGGTATGATGCCCAGGGACCATCATCACTGGGCGAGAACAACAATGTAGTTGAAGAGCCAGTCAATCTGGATAACACGGCACTGATAGAGTCATGCGTTTTAGATAATCTGGACCCACTGAGAGAATCAAATGAACTGGGTATAGATATATTTTGTGAAGCTTTAAATATGATACAAGATAAAATGCAACAAATGAATGTATTTTAAGAGATTTGTATATTTTTCATGATAAGCAAGTTTGTCAATTTAGGAGACAAGGAGAAAGACTTAATTTTTATTTAAAAAAATGCAAATAATGTAGTCAGTTGAAAATACCTACATGTAGTTTGTGCTGGTCAGTCAAATGGCTGGTAATTAGTTTTGAGTTGTTCAGGAAAAAAAACACTGTCGGAAGACACATTTAGTCAGGGTTGGTCTCAATTCAGAGAACAGTGTGTGCATTTAGTATAAATTTGCAAATCCTTGACGCAGTTTGGCAATGCAGGGGCTGGGATGGGCAGATTGAAAGAGCTCCTCCAAAATGTTTTCTTCGATGAACCTGGGCACTGGGCCATTTTGTATGATGTTGAGGGCCATGATTTTCCCAACTTTCTCATAGTCCTCAACAAGTAGCTCCCGTAGACCATTGTCAAAGTACTGTTGTTTGATTTCCCTCAGACATAGTCTGAAGAACTCCTTTCTGGGGCCTCCATTATCGTGGGCAATTTCACCATAGAAGCTGACTTTCAGGGTTAGGCGCAAGTTATGAAGAGCCTCTACTTCTTCAAATGCTGTTTGCAATACTTTGTATCTGTTGATATCCACATAATTTACGTCTCTCTCATTAGGTATAGTTGCGCCCAGCGTTGTGGAATCGAGGGCACGCCCTTGAAGTACATGTTTTTGAATACACTTCAAGATTTCTACTGGGTTAACAATGATATTTCTCTTGCACTCTTCGATGCACTCCCTTGCTGCGACATCAACTTCATTCTCATCCCATGTTGCCTTCAGAAGCTCACTGTCGTCCAGGTCGTCATCCTTACTCTGTTGTGCATCAGGCTCCACCTGTTGTGCTTCTTTGATGATTTCTCGACCTTCTGGAGATTGTTGAACACTGTTGACTGTTTCACAAGACTCAGACTCTTCACAAGACTCTTGTGTTTGTTCTTGATTGTCTTGGGTTTTATCTAGCAGGCACTGGAAGCCATCTTTTAGTTTTATGTAGATGGCTCCTTGGCCAGCGAGAAGTTTGACTTCCTTGAATGAGAATGCCCCATTGTTCACCGGCTTTGTCAACTTTCTCCGGTTGGCTTTGAGAAATTCAATATCTTGTGGGGCCACTGATGGAAACTTCAGTTGTATTGCTTCGGTGAGTGAAGTTTTTACATTCTCCTCTGTCATCAATGAGTTTAGGGTCACAATGCCTCGCAACGCTACAGTTTCGTCTTCCATAAGGAAAGTGTCGTCAGAGAGCTCCTCATCAAACTGGAGTAGAACAAACTCGAAGGTTTTCTCTACAGGTTTTGCTTTCTTATTGACTACAGCTGTTGTGCTGGTCGCCATAGCACGGAGACGCTCGCGTCTATTTAATCGGGCAAAAGTTCCCCCATTTGTCGAGCTTCGGACCATCGATTGGGCCCTATTATGCACTAGTCAATTGAAATCCCGGCCCCCCGACCCCCGGGACATAGCGGGGCATTAACGGGGACATAGCCGTGGAATAACGCACATTTAACGCAGCATTTCTCCGGTGGAACGGGGAAAGTAACGATTTGCAAAATTTGCGGGGATTTCAGCGGTGGTTGTAACGCCAGCCACGACAGAGCGGGACTGTGCCCGAGCATCAACAACGCTGGAAAAGGCAAGTTGCATCCTTTGAAATCATCCCTTTTTTTACCCATCGCTATTTTTATTCCTAAACGCTTGGTTTATTAATGCTTAAAGACTGTATTTTCCCGATTTTTTGCTCTCTATTTCCGTAAGCAATTCGTTTTCTACATGAATTATGATCAGTTTATAAATATTCAATCATCATTCATATGCAAACTTATGAGATCTCTGTCGCCATTATTCACCAACTTCGGTTGGAATGCATGTATTTACTTCTCATATCAGGTGCTTCTTCATTACAATAATCATACGAAAGTTGTGGATAGAAATTCCACTATAAGTGAGTTTTTGTCCCAAGCAAGCCAAGCGTTTGGTGTCTCGGGGGGGGGGGGGGGGGTACTTATATGAAAAATGGGTACTGTATGTGAGGCAAGAGGCTCAAACTCCGACACTGTTTGACCCAATCCGAGCTCCAAAACCCTGATTGCCCCTTCTTAAAATTGTTTTCAAAACACGGTCGGATATATATCCGGGGCGGTATACCACGTACCGGGATTGCATGCAAAATACGGAACATTTCAAGTCGGGACGTGGCATTGGGTAAACAAATCAGCAGATTAAGTACATAGATAAGTACTGAAGTACGAATTAGCGACGTCACGATGTATGGGAACCTCAGTGCTTGCATGTGGGCAGGCGATCACAATGCGGCAACAGAATGTCTTTTAATTTTTTGGCATAGTAGCTAAAAAAAACTGAACCCTACCTGCCTAAAATATACTGAACCCCGACCCTGACTGCTCCCAAATTATACTCAAATTCTGACCCAAATCAGGTCAAAACCCTGACCCTACCTGCCCAAACTGAGCTCAAACCCCCCCCCCCCCCCCCACCCAACATGCGGTGTTTTTGCAAAGATTTGACGAAGTCTGGGGCGAACGGGTTGATGTCGACGATAGTAATAAGAAAATATAGTAATAGAAAGTATTCTTCAGAAAATGTCTTTTTTTTCAAATAATGGAACAACGCCTTAGGTACTTATTGACTGAGTGGGAGGGCCGGACGGGAAAATATTTGGCTCGAGGTCATGATGACGACGGACCTCGGCGGCTTTTTCCGGCCCGCTCACGCCATACACGTCAGGCCCTCATCACGTGACTTTTGTAAATGGTTTTGAAAGGAAAGCGCGCGCGGGCCGTACGGGTCATATGATACTGAAGCTTATGTATATTCAATTTCTCAATGCCTCCTCCTAATTGAAAATTCTGAAGCACATGTCGGGGCCATAGGGGCGGGTATTGTAACAGCCAACTGCTCCCGATGGGCGGGGAAAAGGTCAAAATGTAACACTGTATAAATGTTACATTCCCCGCTATGTCCCGGGGGTCGGCGGCCCGGAGTTTCAATTGACTAGTGCATTAACAGTTTGGCCCACTGCAGATATGGCTGCTCCGAGTCGAGAGCTTGAAGGGGTCGAAAATGGAGATTGTACCTGGTTGTTTGATGACGATGATGGTCTGTTTGCAGTTTCATTTAGCTGGCTTACGATTCTACCAGCTTCACTTAGGCATCTCGCCAAATCGTTGAGGTTTTTGCTTGAATTATCCATCAGAGAGAACGAGAAAAACAACACTGTCTTGTACTGTTTCCCGCGCTTTCGAAGTTTTCCTGAGCCTGCGTGCAATGAACAGCGGTGTTACACAGGCAGCCCAAGCAATAAACTTGTAAAAATTAGGAATGAATACGGGATTGAATACGGGACTGAATGCGGGATTGAACGCGGGATTGAACGTTGAATGAAGGGTTGAACGTTGAATGAAGGTTGAACGTTGAATGAAGGGTTGAACGTTGAATGAAGGGTTGAACGTTGAATGAAGGTTGAACGTTGAATGAAGGTTGAACGTTGAATGAAGGGTTGAACGTTGAATGAAGGGTTGAACGTTGAATGAAGGGTTGAACGTTGAATGAAGGGTTGAACATTGAATGAAGGGTTGAATGTTGAATGAAGGGTTGAACGTTGAATAAATGGTTGAACGTTGAATAAATGGTTGAATAAGGGTTGAATATTGAACAAGAGGTTGAATTGAATATTGCTACAATCGGCTTGCCATACTCTTTCAAGCTATTATATTATGTTTTGCATTTGTCGAGTTTTCAAATTACCTGCAAGATACCCATTCCGTGCGACATTTAGGAAAGAGATTTTAAAACTTCATTTGTGTTCGTAAAATAAATCAAAGCATTGTAGATGTACATGAGTCAGTTCGCTTCAAAACTTTATTTCAAATCCATAAATTCAATTAAGTAAACTATGGTTGAACTGTAATTCCTTCTCGCTATGTTTACTGGCGGGTAGTGTATAGTTCAGACAAACTCCCCTTTGCATTTCAATTCATGCCCACTTGTCTCGTTATTATTCTGTGCTTTTGAAGTCTCCTGTAAAAACATTTATCCAACGCTGACATTTCTCACTGAGTTTTGGAACGGAAAAGCACTGAGAAAAGATGAGAAACTCTGCTAGCGGTGTACCAATCGATGCTTCCATCTCCGAGAGGATATCTCTTTGAGCGATTTATGAAGGTTTTTATACATCTAGAGTCACTCTTACACCTTCCCCAGCAACAGTGCTTGGTATAGTTACCATTACTGATATGACTGGGAATCTTATTTCAGGTATTTCTTCTTTTTTTTGATCGAAAAACCTATGAATCATGTTCTAACACGACTCTCAAAGTCACTGAAATACTGTAAACAGCCGCGTGTGTTTGTCTGAGTTTTGCGGGGGGTCTCGTTTCAGACAATCTATTTTTAGTATTACCGCGCAGCGCTATTAACTGCTAAAGTTTGAGTTTGTATAATATATCGTTTTTGTGCGAAATTTATATTTTATCTATAGAGTAACGAAACTGCGAATTTAGCAAATGTCAAATGACCGCATGTGTAGGAGAGTGTATTAGTAATTATGATTTTTTTTAAACTTACGAAGTCAAACAGGAAGAGCAGGGCTACCACAAGAGCAAAAAGAGCAACCACAGCCAAGATTCCAAAATCAGCAACGTGAAAATGTGAAGGCACCATGGTGAGGGTAGTCTCCTCGCAGCCGTTATGGACTCTGTCACGCAACGCTCCGAGCCCCATCAGCGTTGCGTGACAGAGTCCATAACGGCTGCGAAGGAGACTATGGTATTGTTCTTCTTCGTTCTTGTCGTCTTTAATAAGCACAGCCACACACTGCACACCGCCGAGGCAGCCGAAGCTCTAAGCCAACGTACGTACCAATTAATGGGGAATTATAAGGGTACCTTATCACGAAGGCTTACAAGATTGAACCAGAGGCTCGAAGAACATATAAAGACTGGCTCAGTCGACTGAGAAATATACGATGAGGCGAGTCAAGGTTTTGCAGCTGTTTCTAAAAATAGATTAATTGTCTGACACGAGACCACCCGCAAGACTCAGACATGTTTATAGTATTTCAGTGTTCGAGTCAGACGAGAGTCGTGTAGGACATATATATAATTCGTAGTTTATTCGATCAAAAAAAGAAGCAATACCTTAAATAATATTCCCAGTGATATCAGTAATGGCGACTCCCGGTGGTGACTACCAAGCACTGTTTCTGGGGGAGATGTATTAACAGTGACTCTAGATGTGAAAAAAACCTTCATAAATCGCTCAGATATCTCGAGCTCTCAGAGATGTATATAGATGTTGGGAATGCCTCCCTGATTTGAACCTCAACACCGATCCAAAACTCTCAGTAATTCCCGTTGTTCACGTTTAACTGTCTCGCAGACAGTTTTCATCGCGTTGAAAAACTAGAATCCCTAGCATGCATCCCGGCATGCATCTCTCAAATCACACGCACTAAAGTACACAAGAGATCCGCCCATCTCATTTCCATTCTAAACCGCGAGCTATTCTCTCATTGGCTAATGGTATTAGCTTCTTGCGATATCACGAATCTAATTAGATTAACATAAAGTACAATGTAAACAAACAACTCCTCCCATACAGCTCGTCCTAGAGTTCAGTAGTATATATCGCTATTATCCAGAGACTGGCCCAATATACAAAACTGAATAGTAAAACGTTCGAATTCGAACGAGATATAGTGTTCATATACATCTCATTATAATAATAATAATAATAATGTCGGTTTACTTTAACCCTTTCGCAGTCTTACACTGAATTATAGGGACGTCAGCATATGGCACAACATTAATATAAGTATGATAGGGCTTACTTGATATATAAAACACACTTATTGATACTTTTAAGTATTAAAACTGTTAAAACAGTCAAAACTTCGTTATAGTGACCAGTGCGACCCAGTTGCCTATGAACGGACACGGAACCAAACCGTAAATTGTAACCGTGAACAGTAGTCACGGGCATAGGGAGCAACCCACGTAGTGGCCCTACAAGCCTAGCTCTGGCATTAACTTTTTGGCAGGCATTTCGTCTACGAATTAGGGCCTTGTTACATGGAGAAAGTTGTCCCGGGTAGAAGGGACAACCCTTCTAGCCGAGTTACCCGGGGAGGGACAACTTTCCATACATTTCTCTGTAAACCACAAGCAACTGTTTACATTGTGAATAAACTCGTCCCGGGTAGAAGGGTTGTCCCTGGCCCAGGGATATCTCGTCTCGGCGAGAAGGGTGTCCCTTCTTCCCGCGACAACTTTCCGACATCAATACGCCATATAAACACTTTGTCCCTTCTAACCGGGACAACTCGGTGCAAATCGATCACACAGAGCACGCGCACTGTGATGCGATTCTTGGAATCAAAAATATGTCGGCGAGGTTAGCTTTCCAAATAAACGCTCGGTAAAGTTGTCCCTGCTAAAGGGGTAACCCTTCTACCCGGGATCATGTAACAAGGCTCTAAACCAGTGTGGACAAGTGCTCTCTAGATAGGCGGCGAGGCTGTGACAAATTATAAATCTGGTAGTGCTGCCCATACTGGCGAGGCATACTCGAGTACAGACCGGACAAGACTGCAATAAACAAGCACTACATCAGTGGTACTAAGACCACTTTTTTTAAACACGCAGTGCATACAGCCGCTTATCTTGAGTTAAGTGGTCTACTCCCCTGTCACAGGAGAGTTCCAGTGGGTAAAGGTGTTCAACTGCTCGCTCGAGGTGATTCTTTCCCGCCCGAAGTTGTACAGCACGTACAACACCATCACGCCCTGGATACAACTGCTCTACAATTCCCAACTTCCAGTTGTTACGATCTTCGTCGTCTTCTCTGATGATCACGACATCTCCTACTTTCACATTTGCAGAGGGATCTCCATGTTTGAGATTGTGTCGCTCTCGCAGGCCACGCACGTACTCTTTGGTCCACCTTTTCCACATTGCGTCTTTGCACCGTTTCAGAAACTTGGCCCGTTTGCGCAACTCCCCATCCTCTATATGGTGTGCCGCCATTTCTGGGAGAGCGTTCGGTGATGTAAACATCAGCGAGTTGGGCGTCATCATCTTCGACATAGCATAAGGGCAGACTGTTCAAAGCCACTTCCACGTCGAGAAGGATTTCCTCGAGCTCGGTCCACGACAAGGCATCCTTTCCCGATGGTTTTCTTCAAGGACGATTTCACAAGGCCCATGCACCATTCGTTCAAACTGACCGCCAACCATGGGGCGCGGCTCAGGTTAAACTGCCACTTTATTTCGTTAGACGCCAAGAAGTTCTGCACCCTCTCGTTTTTCATTACGGTACAATTGTCCCTTTAATCCACTCTTGATCTTGTCACGTCAACGTTCAGAGCAAAATATCGATCTACCGCTTTAATGTTTATGGAGCAGATTTCCACTTCCCTTTCTTTGGAACTGGACCGCTTGGGGAGGCATAAGAACTGCCGGCACCCGTATCGAGTAAGGCCCGGCATCTTATACCCTCCACTTCTGCTACGACAACAGGATACACCACAGCTAGCTAGCGCCCTTGCAGACTTCTCTTGCTGTCATGAGGTTTTCGACCTTGCTGCAAATCGAGGTATGGTGCCGTAACCAGCAAGACAAACATCCCTTTTTCCTCTTGCAATCAGCTGCACGGTGTCTTGCACCCGTGCAGTTAAAGCAAAGTTTGTTCTTAGCCATGCAAGTTTCTTCCTTTCATCAACTGTGGTAGCCCGCGTGCAGTCACTTGAAGCGTGTGCCTCGTCGCAAGACACGTGCGGTAGCCTTTTCCGTACTCTCACCCGTGTCGATTGGGTTGATATCTTTCCACTTCTTTAGTGCCACGATGAGACGAGAGGTCCCCGTCTTGCCATCCCTGCTCACCCCTCACTAGATCAACTTTGAAACCTAGTTGGCCCAAAGTTTCCAACGATTGCATGTCAGTACAACGTCTTGTAGAAGGCGTGTACTTTCGCGGGTTGCGCGCCCGTCGACACTGGCAAAGACATAATATATTGTACACACGCATTCACGATTTCGTTTGTCTTTACATACTCCGCTTTGAGGATGTTTTTGGCTCTCTCATAGCTCTCGGTGGTGAATGGCAGCCCGTCAATATCCTCGCTCGCCCTGGGTTCCACTAGCTCTTTCAGGTAGGTAAATTTGGCGAAGGGCGCGATATCTGCACCACCGATTTCTGCCTCGTATAATTCCCAAAGGCCAGCCAGTTAGCATAAGTTTAATCGAATTTGGCAATGGTCAACTTGGGTAATTTTGACATCGACAGTTTCTTCTTTTGACTCGTTTGAATGGCTTGTTGTGCCTTTTGGAATGCAGTGAGAAATGTCAGCGCTGGATAAATGTTTGTATAGACCTCAAAAGCACAGAACAACGAGACAAGTACAATGAAACGTAAACGGGAGTTTGTCTGAACTAAAAAATACTGAAGTCTCACTACCCGCCAGTAAACATAGCGTTCAACCAAGGGAGCACGGCAGACTTGCCTGTTTTGTTTCACTCACGATATCTTCCAGGTTCAGCCACCATCTTGAAATTCTACAATGCGACTTTCCGCTGACAATAATTAATGTTGGCGCGCACGAGACTCGTTGTGTATGCAATAGGACATTTCATTATGGCGTCATTTTACTACAACTACCAGAACTCTTTTCAAATTCTTTTTCTTATTCAGATTTTAAAACTCCTTTGAGAATTCCAAGACAATGGTCCGAATTAGAGGAACAAAAGAATCCGCGCAGAGAGATCTGGTAGTTGTAGTATGTGACGTCATGATACAAATGTCCTATTTCCCACTTGTGTCGACGACGAAAATAATAATGTACAGAGCGCATTTTAAGACTCGGGCTCGCCACAGGCAGCCCGAGTAATTACACTGTTTTAATGTACTACATTTGAGATGAAACCAATTTAGTCGTATTCAGTCACATTCACACGTGGACATCGCAGTCAATGGGTATCCGTGTCTGTCATGCTATGATTTTAAAAGTATTTCTTTATAGCGGTTGTAAATCTAGTTCTATCTGCTCGAAAATAAAACATTTCGTTTTGGTCTCTATGTCTTTGAAAGTCTCCATGCAATTAATCTCATGATTTCCCCGCCATTTCTTGCTGCGTAGTTGCACGCTCGCCCGCGCTTCAGTTCATCTCTTGGTGACTGTGATCCAGACTTCCTCCTTGGGCGTGGTAACCAGGCGATAAACGGGCTGCACATTTTGTCCTTTAACGAGTTCCACCTTGAAACGTCGGAAGAATATTGACAAGAACACCAATCCCTCAACGATGGAGAACCGCCATCCGGGACACTTTCTCTTACCAGCGAAACCAAACGGCTGGTATGCGAGGGATGGCCGCTCCTTGACGTTCTGCGGGCTGAAGCGATCAGGGTCAAACCTAGCAAATGAACGAGGAAATCAAGTCAAGTACGGCCATTAATGGGGATACAGCCTCAAGGAGGGCGACGGCTAGGATGATGGGACTGTTATCTATAAGCGATATGGGTATGTGCCACTCCAAAGTGTATAGTTTTCGAGCTGTTTTAGTTCGCATATATTCATTTATTTCTCTTAGCTTCTCGTTATTTTGGTGTTGTCATTCAAAATAAGTCGAGAAAGAGAACAAACCCTGGTGGAAAACTGATGACATTGGATTAGATAACCTGATTGAAAGTGTTGCTTGAAATAGGGTAAGGATTTCGGGTCTGAAAAAATGTATGGAATATTATATACTTCGGTCTGAAATAGGGTCAGGGTTTGAGACCCGTGTGGCACACCCCAGGAAGCAACCCCCCTCCCCTCCCCTCCCCTCTCCCCACCCCCACCACTTCCCGCGTGTTGCTAGCAAGGCATGGTTGTGTTAAGTGCCTATCAGCCCAAATATTGTATCATTGAAATCGATTCTACATCAAGTAAATAGTAAAATATTTCTTAATTTGAATGTTGCATCTATCAGGAGTTATAAAGGTTTATATAACGGTAACAACACTGGTTCTGGTTTATTAACTAACAAAGCGGCATATCCGCATCACGTCAGTATCAAGCTAAAGTATAATAATTACAATATGAATCTAATAGGTCTGATATGTAAATGCAGTATAAGTCTGCTTAAACTATAAATATAATAATAATCTTAGATAATAAATGAATATAAAATAATAACAATAATAAGGTCTAATATGTAAATGCAGTAATAAGTCTGCTTAAGTTAAAAATAAAATAAATAATTGGTATTAAAACCACTCGCCAGAGGCAATAAGGTGTTCCTTTAGAGCTATCTTAAACTTAAGATGATCTGTTATGCTTCAATATAAAATGGCAAATTATTCCATTGTTTAATAGTCCAGGGAAATAAACTAAACTCATGGACTTTACAATTTGAGTGAGGTCTATTTAAAGAATTTGCATGGCAGCCTCTTGTAACAACTCTCTTTATAGGAGTTAAATATAATGTCTTATCTAGATCAATTGAGTTGTAGTATATACGATGAAACATACATAGACGAGCTACTTTGTTTTGGCTTATGATTGAAGGCCATTTCAGTTCACCTAACATTTGCGTTACGCATCCAGGATTCCTAGAATAATCGTTACAGCATAGTCTAGCTGCAGATCTTTGAATCATATTCAATTTATACTTGTCTTTCTCAAGATAAGGGTACCACTGATCGATGGTGCACTCTTCATGCAACGAAATGCCATCAAAACGCGGCCCAGGCTATTCTAAATACCTTTGAGGTTCTGGAAACAATTCCGGGTCTTGCTGGACGACGCCAAACGGCGTAAGGATGGGGGTCTGGGTACAAGTAGTAAGGTAATGTCAGTAAAAGGTTGATCGACTCGAGTAAAACTTAATATACTCACCTCTTTTGGTACAACGTACTCCCCAATCTGCAGATCATGGTCCAGTTGTACTCTTGCTCCCCAGGGAGCCACGACAGCACAGCGGAGAGTTTCGTCCAGAACCTGACGGCAATACCTGGCAAAATGATGACAGTAATACTAGGTGTATTGAACGGTTATTGGCGGCCAATTATACACTTTTAATATTCCAACTTCGTGCACAGTACAAAATTCAAACAGGTGATTGGCTAACGACAGTGCTTTATTGGTAATTAATATTCCAACTGCATGCACAGTACAAAACCCAAGCACGTGATTGGCTAACGACTGCTTTATTGGTGACCACAGCATGCTGTGCGTTCAGTTGGAATATTAAAAGTTAGAGACTTTGTTTGTGTTTTATTGACGAATACAGGCACCTTGCTGACTGCATGTACGATGAACTATTTTTTGATATATTGCATTCGGCCTTCTTCCTTCTGCAGTACTCGTGTGCCATGTATACAACATACACGCCTGTCTCTAACCCTTAAATAAGGCCAGATTCAAACGTCGAACTTTTCATGCGCCGAACGCAATTGAAACAAAAGATAATTAGGCGGCTTCTTTTGATCTAATTAGGTTCGGCGCATGAAAAGTTCGACGTTTGAATCGGGCCTAAGCAACACACAGATCCTGCTATTTTGCTGAGGCCTGTGAAAATGGTTACGAAATGATTACAAGCTAGAGCAGATTTCGTATGAGTCGGACAAACTACAGCACTGACTACAGTACGGTTACCGTACGGCACGCCGTGACGTTGACATTGTTTCCCATTGTTTTTGTCCTGCTGATCCAATCAAATTACAGAAATACGGCACAGCACGGTTACGGCAAGGCTACGGCAAGGCTACGGCAAGGCTACGGACATGCCGTAGTTTGTCCAAGTCCCATGCAGTAGTTTCTCACATATGGCGCCGCGTCCTGGAATAGAACCTGGGCCACATAAGTGCGGCTCCCCATAACATCTATTATAGACATATAGTCCGTAGCCTTACCGTAACCGTGCCGTACATGTAACTCTGTAATCTGATTGGATCAGCAGGACACAAAAAACAATAAGGACTGAAGCCATTGCAATGTCACGGCATGCCGTACAGTAACCGTGTTGTCAGTCATGATCATTGCCGTAACCTGCCCACTCATACGAAATCCGTTCTATTGTATATATTACATAAGGACAAGAGTGGCTGTTATTCTTACTGCAATTGGTTGGCCACCATTGGCTTGATGTCCTCATCTCCCAGTACTTCTACTATTTCCTGGTAAACCTTTTCCTGGATCTCAGGGTGAATTGCCAGGTAGTAAAAACACCACGTCATCACTGAAACATTAGGAAGACAAATAATCGTTTCTTAATGATAATGGACAACCACAAGAGCAATTACGTATTCATCCTTTCCCATAGAAGCCTTCACATAAGAATATATTATTAATTCCCTCCCAATGCAGTCGCAAGTGCTACATAAATGATCAGGGAGATGGGAGGGAAATGGAGATGCACCTCTTATGCTAATGAGCCAATAGCTCGTTGTGATTGCTCAAAATCTGAGCGTGCGGAAGCAATCCTTTCCTCCCACCTCCCTGATAAAATTAAGGGTTCCGATTCTTGTGAGAGGGAAACCTCTTGGTCAAACTTTTTAGTCAGTTCGCTTTCTACATTTTTTTCTTTGGATGCGATAAAATTTCAAAATGGCTACCGATTTTCCCACGGAGACCAGCGATAGCTCGCGCAAGTCAATTCGAGTAAATGCGCAGAGACTGTTTGTACTTACTGTTCCCCGTAGTGTGGAATCCACCAATCATGAAGGTCAATACGTCATCCTCCATCTTCCAACAACACAAAATACAATGATTTAGCCGTTAGTAAATATAAGCAATACCTTCTAGTCAACTGTACCAGGCAGCCCTGACTGTACTTAGTAGAACAGCGATGAACTATAGGACTTGTACTCCAAGGCAATTGCCATTGGATATTGATTGCAACAGTAGTGAAACAATCTGGATAGGAATGATCCGGATGAGATAAAAGAAACGGACCAACCACCGGCCAACTGGACGGTGTGGGTTTCAAGGAACAGATAATGTCCAAGTCCCATTCTCTTCTTTTTTTTTTTTTTTTTTTTTTTTTTTTTAATATTTATACAGGAAGCAAACCTCACCCTAAGGTGATTTTCAGGAAGGTCCTGTATTAGTGTAAAAACATAAAAATATAAAAATGTCTATGAATCTATAAAAGATTAAAATCTAGTAATATAAGGTATTAATTAAAAAATAGCTATAAACATAATAACAACAATAACGTACTACTATATATAAGTAACTAGATACATCGTTTAAATTGATCTAGATTTAGAATGTTTCTCGTGCTCTCAGATAGCAAATTCCAGTCCTGAATGGCATGAAAACAAAGGCGACGTTGGCCAAACGAGCTACGAGATTTAAGCTTATAGATGTCGTTCTTACTTCTGGTATTGTAGTCGTGCATGTCTCTCTTAAAAGTAAAATTAAAATCCCAGTCTATAAAACCATTTAAGCATTTAAAAACAAATAAGATACGGTGCTTTCTGCGTCTCTCTGATAAGGAATCCCAGCCAAGTTCTTCCAAGGCCTCTGAAGCAGAAGAGTGCTTGGACTTATTTAAAATTAGCTTTGCTGCTCTGTTTTGAAGAAGTTGAAGGGATTTCATTAGAGTAGAATTGCTTTTGTCTCCCCAAACAATGTCGCCATAATCTAAGATTGGTAAGATCATTGTGTTGCTAAAAAGTTCTCTAACAGAAGCGGGAAGTAAGTACTTGATCCTGGTTAGTATCCCTAATCTTTGTTTAACCTTGCTGTTGGCGTAGTCGACATGGTCATTCCAGTCACCATTGAGAAATAAATCCATTTATCGTAAGGCTAGTGAACTTCGTGAGCTATGATTGGTCAGTTTGCCATCCATAACTTCCTGTACGGACTGCTAACTTCCTGTACGGACTGCTAACTTCCTGTACGGACTGCTAACTTCCTGTACGGACTGCTAATTTCCTGTACGGACTGCTAAGCTGGTTTTGAATACTTTTGAGCCATATAAGAAACATCTTATTGAACTCGCTCGCGATGTCCGTTCCGTATTAATTTATGGATCCTCATTTCCTACCTGTTTTATGGCCAGTGCACTTTGCACTTGGAACATAAAGCAGGGGAAAAACTCGGTCCATAACTTATGGTACGGACTGGTCCATAACTTATGGTACGGACTCGGCGCGCTTGTTTAAATAGATACAAAGATACATGATTGCAAAAAGAACATCAGCTCAAAACTGCATTCACCTCCTCTTCGTCTATCATATCACATTCCAGGATGGAGTCAATGAACAGTCTCTCTGGACTCTCTTCAACCTCCTTTCGTCTTGACTTAATCGTCTTCCTTATCACATTACGCAGGTATATCTTTCCTAGTGGTGAACACCAATCACTGATATTGACATTAAATACACATACTCCTAGACATAGTGCATACACAATAACAATCCATGTTTGCATGCCGAGCGCGGATTTTCCTGACATGTGAGTTCAGATTGAGTTCTTGTGTTTTCCGGTCTTGTATCAGGACATGCCGACCTAAAAACTTTAGAGGAACTGAGGACTATAAGACTTCCTGGCCCTGTGATTATTAAATCGCCTACAATTGCATTGGCATATTAAGAGAGGAGCATTCGAAAAGAACATTGAGAAGACACAAACTGAAACTCGGCGCCTAAACCACAGGCAGCCCAGACTCGACATATATTTCCCGCTTATTAGTCTGTCGGGTTACACAACTTCATTAAGTATCAATCTTTTATTATTGAAGATTTATTTCGTAGGAATCGGAAAAGAGAATTCACAAGGAGCATGTATATAAACTCTTCCGAGATCGCTTATGAAACATACCACAGGTAACCCAACAGACTAATAAGCGGTAAACATATGTCTAGTCTGGGCTGCCTGTGCCTAAACTGACGAATCTTTTAAACAGTCCGTGTTATTCAAGTTTTTGAAGTCGAAGTTTTTCCTTCAATTTTCCAGAATAATTTCAGTAGCACTTTGCTCGAGAGGTTTTTTCCGAGAAGGGATGTCAGATTTTGAGTTGAAATCCTACCCGGAATTATATTTCGCACGGTGCCCAATTTATTTGTTGTCTCGTCGCGCCGACTGACAATGTAGCTGCGATGTTCTCTAAAACAAAGACAATTCATGTTTCTCTCGCGCGTGACTTGGTTGAATGCGTCACGTGACCCGATATTTTCTCTCCGCGAGCGGTAAATATCAGCGAATACACCCCCCTGTGAGCTTATAAGCGCGTGTCAAAGAAAATATTTGAAGGATAATAACAGCAATAACCTACATTGCGGCGTCGAAATATGCCCTGATATTTGTCCTTGGACATTATCTGATCCTTGAAACTCACATATCGAACTTCGCTCTTGGGAACTGTTCTCCTCGGAAAAGATAATGTCCGCGGACGAAATATCAGGGCATATTTCAACGCCACAAATAGGTTATTGTATTTATACATGGCATATAGCTTTCAGGAAAAGAAACCTAGCTGCAATATGACCTCTGGGCTAGAATTGCATTCCGCGTATTATTTCAGAATTACGAAACTTAGATAACCCAGAAGTGTCGCGTAACAACAATTTTACTTGCAAATTTACTTCTGCCGTCCGGTCAAACTTTGGTTCTGCCATGAACAACATGCTATTACCGAGAGCTAGAGCTGAGTAAGTTTCACTTTCCGTGATCAATTCGATCTCGCTAAAGTAGCTAATATATCCGCATTATAATAAAACTTTGTCACACAATGCATGTGCCACTAAAGGTGAATTTCTACCGTCGCGATTCCACTATCGCGTTTAAAGTTAGTACGCCACATCTTTTTTTACGTTTTTGAAATGAGGGTTAAATACTCGCAGTTTTGCTTCGATTGCTTTTTTAACGCACATTTGCGGCGTTTTAAATTGTTGAAATATACAATACAAAAGCTTGTTCTAAGACCAGGCGGAAACTCTAGAGGAGGGGTCTAAGCAAATATATTAAAACCAAGAGGGTGGGTGTGTGGATATTTTCTGAAACTACAAAATACATGGTCTTGTTTTAATACCAGGCCGGGAACGGAAAATGTCGGGGCCAAAGAGGGTCGAGTGGTCTAGGGCTTGCTAAAAGATATAGTACGAAGCAAAGTAGCATACATTTATTTATTAGCTTCGCCATATTCATACAACACTGAAAATTACAAGGCAAAATAAAGGAAAAGTGATAACTACATGCAGACAAATAATGAGTTAAGCATAATAATGACAGGGACGCCGCAACAGTTTTCACCAATTACTGCGGGCCCTTAAATGTGTGTTAATTGTATAACGAACTAAAACTAGAGCAGATTTCGTATGGGGGGGGGGGGGGGGGGGGGGGGAAATGACGGCATGTCCGTAGCCTTGCCGTATAATCGTGCTGTAACCGTGCTGTGCCGTATTTCTGTAATTTGATTGGATCAGCTGGGCAAAAACAATTTGAAACCATTTCAACGTCACGGCATGCCGTACGGTAACCGTACTGTAATCAGTGCTGTACTACGGCTCACCGGGATGTACGATTTACTGAACCGCATACATGTACATTACTAGTGCACATGGTTGAACAACGTTTGTAAGAAAGGAATAAAGGAAGGAAAGAAGAAAAGAAAAGAAAAGGAGGAGCAAGGGAGGAATGTGGGAGGTAGGAATCTAGATTACGAGGTTTCAACAGTCTATACCACCAAAAACTGGTGAATTAGCATTAGTAACTAAAGTTACCTTCTTCAAACTTCTTTTGTCTTTCACTGCCTTCATCAGGAGGAGGTGTACCCAACTGAGACTCTAACTCATACCAGCACTACAGTGTAAATAAAATGAAAGATATTAAGCTTTAAGGTTTAGGCTAGTGGTTTGATTTTGTTCTGAATAGAGCCATTGCATAAATGGTGTTTAATTTAAATACGTATTGTCCTGACGACTTTAGCCTCGTCTCCACGTTGCTACACAAAAACGTTTTCACATGAATGTGAGACTAAGTATTCCTAAACAATGCTTATTCAAAATTCATTTTTTCGTCGGCCTTCAGCAATTTGCTGAAATATTTTCCAATGGGCTTTTTGCAGGAATGCAATCACGTGGTTGTAGTGGGTGGCAAAAAAGTCTTAATTCATATATTTAAAGGCGAGATCAGTAGTGTTATTAGCAACACCTGTTTGTAAATGCTATTCGTAATGTCAATCTTGCCATCCATGGCACAATGCCGTTCCCATGGGGATCTCGAGCTCAATTTATTAGTTAACGAAGTATTATATCGATCAGCACGTGACTGTTTCCTGCATTAAAGGTCTATATTGTCCGAAGGCATCTTGGTGAATTAATATATATAAGGATGAATTGTCCAAGTGAAATATCTGAACATGCAATATAATAATATTTTATTTACTCACAAGTTGTTTTTGTTCAAGAAATCTTGAAAATATCATGTACACAAACTTTTACATGCAAAGAAAAATTGGTGTGACCTCTCCCAGAATATCTCAAAATGCAGCAATTATGCATCAAAATATGCAACAACAAAATCTTACAGTGCTTGTTATTGGCATATTGAATATGCATTCAATTCTACCCAATGGGAAATGAGATTAGTATTTTGTTTTGAAACCATGTTTCTAGCAATGGAATTTTCATAGAAACAATCATGATCAGTCCCAACCCATGCAAACAGAAAAAGTCCTAAGCAAAAGTAGCTATTAGGACAAAAATAATGTCCAAATTCTCTTTTCCCCCTGCAAAATCACTGGGTTACATAATGCCTAAAATCTAAAATGTAACAACCTACATTGTACTTGTAACACAAATTCTACTTACAGCAATTCATACATATGACTGAATAAAGTTTTAAAGGCATAAAACAAATTAGTATAAACCAACTATAGTGGACTATTACAAATCCTGCATTCTGATTGGCTACCCTACTATAGGTCTATTTGTGATAGCCCATGGTAGAGAAAAACCACACTCATTTTCATGGAATAATAACTTTTTTCAACTTCTATTTGTTTCTTTCTATTATTTTCTACAGTCTGACTATAGTTAGTTTATACTAAAACAATTAGACCTCACCCTCGTGGGCTAGCTACGAGTTAAATAGCCCATTCGGCTGCACCTCATGGGCTATTGACTCATGCAATGTAGCCCATTCGGGCTGTGGGTCTAATTGTTAAATAGCGCTCACACAGTAGTAAACTAATATAGAAACATAATACTGCATTTCAATACATTTGTATCTGACACATATTGACTACATGTACATGAACATACAGTTTCATAGGCATGAAGAAACTTCTGTGTGTCATTGTCATCCTTGAATATCTTGCCAAGTCCAGCTCGACCAATAGACTTAATGGCCAGGATAATCATACTATCCAGAATAGGAATGTGTTCATGTGGGGGAAGACAATCCCACTTGTCTGCCATCTCCTTTGCAGTCTGCCAACAAAACAAAAACTGTTCAGTGCTGTATACGGTATTGTTGTCCTGCAGTAGAATGGTAATGTTGAATGCACAATGTTGAACATTGTAGTTGTGATGTTGTTATAAAGCCCTGTTTCCATTTGATCTTTACTATCACTATTCATGAGTGTACCTTAGGTGGCAGAGGCTCAAAGAAATAAGAGGCAAGAGAGAAGAAGAGGTGAGAGAAGAAAAAGAAGAGCCTCTGATCTGGTGTTATTGGTTGAGAATATCACTTCCATGCGAACATCAGGTTCATAATTTGGACTGAGTTGTCCCTGATTAGATAATCTACTCATCTACAGTAGTACAAGTGCTGGATGTTATGGTCATTATCATTGGTTTAATTACCAATGGCCCAGCAAAACTGGTTTAACATGTTTTCTTGATTTGAAACTCAGCACATCGCAGTGAGATTCTTAATGGGTAACACCAGTGGCTTGGTTCTTTTTCTTCTGCCATTCGCCTCTTCGTCTTTTACTTCTTCAAGACTCTGGAACCCAGGGTACTATGATTGCTGTAATCACAGAAAATAGCACTCTGTGACCGTAGCAATCATATGGAAACACTTAAATAGTAATGTTTAAGCAGCTATAAATAAATAATAAATAAATAAACCACCCTCTGGTGATTGCAGTGACTATATAGTGATCATAAACCAAGCTTGGATAAAATAGAAACCATTAAGCAATGTACTATGATCGCTGAATATTATTTTCAGTTATCGTAATGATAAAATGGAAACTACTCTTACTAGCTTAACCCACAGTTTCTTGCATTTTCTGAACATCATGACGTGATGTGACATAACATTATCTCTGCCCACATACTGAACTCAGAACTCGGGGAAGCCATAATTGTAGATATAGACAAGATAATGCGACTATTAGGATACTACATTTAGCTTACCTGCTGATGTTGTTGAGATCGCGATTAACTCATTAATTACTTTCAAGTCCGAACTTCTTAATTACTTAATTAATTAATCATTACTAGATTTATTATAGAGTGCAAGTGGAGAAGGCGTGAGATGGCTAACTGGCTGAATAGAGCTACATGTACTACTCTTCCCAGTAAACTGCGACACCCCAAGTTTTTTTACGGCCCACGTGATATGAATATTCTGTACCACGTGATCACTGTTTGGCTTACCGCTGCTAGAAATTTTTGTGTGGCGGCATGAGAAAAGCAACGTGTTGTTCTACATTGTAGACAAAGAATGCCTCATCGTAGACAGTAGAATGACACATTGTAGACAAGTTTGACATTTCAAAACCGCAGAACGACTGACTATGGTATCTTAAAATATGAACTACCATCTTAAATCTTAAAATATCTCAGATGAATTGGCAAAATATTTCTTTCAGTTACCTTAAAAGTTAAGCCACGTTATGTGGTTCTTCAAATACGTTTAGTAACGAACTCCAGAGCTCAAAGAAGAGAGCGAGAAGCACATTCATAGGCTTCGAAATCAACAAGGCAGTCGAAACTTGTCTACAACTGCCGCCAACAAGAAATCTACCCGGCGGTATGCCAAATGGTCATCCGTGGTACAGAATATTCACATCACATGGGCCGTAAAAAAACTTGGGGTGTCGCAGTTTACTGGGAAGAGTAGTAGATGGTGCAAAATCCTTTGTTTTCTATTGTTTAATACGTACTATTTGGTGCTGTTTAGTTGGTGCTGTTTCGTGCTTTTATTGCGTGCACTCAACTTGTTTTCTCTGTTGTTTTTATTATTTCTTTATTATTTTATCACTTATTTTATTTTTTTAGATATAGATATAGATATATATATATACTGTACAGTTGGTGTGATAACCATATGGTTTATTACTGACTTAATAACATGTAGATGTAGATTATTAACATAACATACCTCAGTAATGGCTTCATAGTAGTCTCCAACAGCTTCATGACTAAAGCTCCTGTCAAATAGCTGTCTAAGTTTCCTCCCATGAATACCATTGGCATATTGTATACTCTTCTTGCCAATTAGAGGTTTAAAAAGATTGAAGAGTTCAGCTGTCAGCAAATTAATAACAAGTCAATGTTTTATTTAAATTATTAATAAGACATGGAAAGAATATGCATGCATAAGATTAAAAAAAAATCTGTTCTTGAATTATCTTCCAGTTATTTTAGCTATAATTATTTCAGTAACATCCCTTTACATTGTATATATAGCTCTTCCATTAGATATTCAAGGTCTTTATATCATATACATGTACATGTAAATATCTGCATACAAAATCTCTTGAATATCTAATGAGCAATATATTGGAAATTCACTGGGATCTTAGTGAAATAAAGGTTATCGAATAATAGAAAATGATCGTTTCAAAAATGAAATAAGCTATAATAATGAAACACAACTTTTCTGAATTTAAGATACCGTACATGTATCATTTTGTACATGTATCTCGATACATGTAAGGATATTCCAAATTTAAGGACAAAGACTTGATTTTGCCAATTTCACCTAATTTTAATTGCTATACATGTATATAACCATAAAATCTTTACTGTCCAATTCTTGAAACAGAAATAGCCAGATTTTGAATAGCCTGAATTTCAGCTGTCTCCTCTTGAGGAACGAACCGGAAGAGACGGCTGAAATTAAGGCTAGATTTTGAAGTGAAAAATAGGTGATTCTGGACAAGTCATCTGAGTCTTTTACAAATAAATATTCCCTAAATTATTAAGAAGGGTTGACATTAGTTCCACAAAATGTTCTTTATTTCACATAATTGACTGAATGTAGACACCATGAAAGAAGGTTATAAGAACTGTTCTAGTGAACCAATTTATAAATTTACTAGTAAATATGTAAATTAGTATATTTACATACATCTGAGTTACATGTACATAAATGAAATATATATTTCTGAAATCTGCTGAAACTCAGCTCTCAGAAAATATATAGTTTGCCATATATGTATCTACAACTTTTATTAACATTTGCCCATTTTCTACCATTTGGTTCTATTAAACGGCTGTGACAGTGCAAAAAGGGCATAATTAAGTAATTGTCTCCTGATCATATTCTAAATTCTCCTTCATTATTTTTGTTTTCTAAGCAAGAATTTAGAACATGATCAAGAGTCACTTACTGCCTTTTTGCACACAGTTCTTAAAAAAAATATTGTCTATTTAATTAGTTTCTACTGTACTAATTTAATTGCCATGTAAATTATGTTATTAGCAGTATGTACTGTTAGTAATAGTAATATGTAAACTGAACACAAATAAAAACAAAACAAAATTGTCCAGTATACAATATTAGTATTTTCCATGTGAATACTGAGTAGAATCCAGACTGCACATGTATGTATAAGCTCCCCTTCAGGTTATACAAGCCTCCTGAGTCCCCAACCCTGTTCTTATGTGTGCTTCTTTAAATTGCCAGACAAAACAATGATTATTCTTACATGCATACATGTATATTTCAGACACTAACAAAATACAGTTGAATGTGTGGATACGATGTATATACTAATTAGTGAAAAAACTAGTGTCAAGAGTATTTATTACTAAATAAGTTTTCTGTTAATACATTTTAAAATACATTTCTGGTTATAAGTCCCCTGGGATATTAACCCCCTCAAATCCCTTACACGCCGGGCACAAATGAACGTAAAAAGGCCGGGGTTTCTATATTTTAAAAAGTGTTCGGCGTAGATAAATGAATTTTGGTAGGTGTATAAATGAGTGCGAACAAAACATAATCTGATAAGTTAAGCTAATGTAGCCATCATTATGACGTCACAATGACGTCATTTGTCCATTTCTAATAGGTTTCCTATAAATTTTTATTACCTCTAAAAACGTTTTATTATATCTTTTTAAAATCTCTTGTTCATGAGAATGAAGGAATCGAAAACCCGTTCTCGATTGGTAGAGGTAAACAAAAGTTATTCAATTTTAATTTTTGGCAATTTTCCCGCCAAAAGTTGGCGGGAAATAAATAACATAAAACCATTTATGAAAATATCGCTTGTTTTAACTTTTAGAGTTCGAAATATTGGTACATCATATTTTGCACAATAATAAAACTCTTTATTGATAACAACGTGTTCTTTTTAGAATTTTGATTTTTTGAGTATAACAGCTTAGAATTGAAGCCTTATTTTTGGGATACGTCATTATGACGTCATTAATATATTTGGATGTCCTCAGAAAATAGCCAGTTCAGATTTTTTTGAATTTTATCGACGGAATACCTTTGTCTCACACTCAGAAGTCATAGTATTTCCTTTAGTGCTATTTTTATAGTAGGCAGTCTGATTTATGCTTGAAGCCTGACGTCACTGATAATGACGTCATAGAAATAGTGAATCATCCATAACTCTGGATATATTTATCGTAGAGACTTCAAATTTTTGCTAAATGAATATATTTCATGAAGCCATTTTGATCACATAATCCGTTTGCAACGTGTTTTAAAGGTTATATTTCACCAAAAAAGGAGACATCTCTTATGACGTCACAACAACGGTAGAATACATAAACAATTGTCCAAAAAAATGAAGTTTCACTTTGTTACCAATCTGCCAAAATTTCTTCAAATTTAGAGTAGTCGTAAAGAAATGGTGTTAATTGTATTTTTTTGTGTGCACTCAACCTCGGCCTTTTTACGACCTTTTGTGCCCGGCGTGCTTAGTAAAGTAAAATTATAATATGTTTTACACCAATATAGCCCATTCAGTCTTAAACCGACTGCTCTTCCAGGAGGCAGACTGTGCACAACTTAATTTACCCCTTCTCTGACAGAGCTCCCAATTACATTGTAAGGGAATTTAAAGCTATACAAACTACTCTGATCAGAGGAGAGTCGGTACGGATGTGGTGTCCCATATGGTGGAAGCAAACCTGGGACTGCATGCTCAAACACACACCTAGTACCAAGTTGTATACATAAGCCCAGAGTTTATAAGTTGGATTTTACAGTATTCAATTATACTTACGTGGCCTGTCAAAGACACTTTGGATATCCTTCCATAGTTCTGGGCTAGCCACACTCACAACGTTTGTCTTTCCCCACATGAAGCTTGCTATAGGGCCATACGTCTTGTGGAGGTAAATCATATACTCATGGAGACTGCCTGCTTTCTGCATGTCAACTAAATTGCCATTTCTGCATTGAAAGGTTGAAAGCATTTTATGGATCATAAACAATAATATTATGAACTTAACTTAACCTGATTTTTCTCAGTCATTAAAGATGGAGAAGTTTAAGTGGGAGGAATCAGAGTGACTGCAGAATACCCCACAAATAGCCCCCCCCCCAAAAAAAAATATATAAAAAAAATATTAATAATAATAATAATAATAATAATAATAATAATAATATAAATAATAATAATAATAATATAAATAATAATAATAATAATATAAATAATAATAATAATAATATAAATAATAATAATAATAATATAAATAATAATAATATAAATAATAATAATAATAATTCCTAACGATAATCATAGAAATAATACAATCATTAAATAAATAATTAATTAATTAATTAATTAATTAATTAATTAATTAATTAATTAATTAATTAATTAATTAATTAATTAATTAATGTTCGGTATCTAGCGCCTAGTTGATGGCATAAAAACCAGCCTATCTTATGTAATTTCACCCAACTAGATTAAATTTTTGGGTTAACGCTCGCGCAAATGAAGTTCAGGGGGGGTTAAGCCATTTTGAAATTTTGCTTTGCCTGTCATTTCCCCCCCCTGAACTTTCATGTCAACCAAATAAAGAAGACCCCCTGCAGTTTTCCATGGGAAACATTTTGGTGAAAACCCCATGTCTCTACGATGTTCCTTTCTACCCGTAAAAATCCATCGCCCTTTCCGTTTTGGCCGCAAAGCATGCTGGGGCAGTTTCATTTGCTATTTCCGAGTCCAGAACTGGATGAAATAACGTTGCAGCGTTAAAATCATAGTTTTGGTAGTAAACACGAGGAACACAACCTATTGGTTGCAAATTTGGGGTAAGGTATGCGAACGTTGCAAAACTGAGGGGGGAGGGGTGGAAAATCCTATGCCTTTCCTGTTAATAATGGAACCCTCCCCCATTAGAAGTGGCTAGAATGAAGTTGCAGCTTAAAAATAATGGTTTTGGTAGTAAACACGATGAACACAACATATAGGTTGCAAATTTGGGGTAAGAAATGCGAACCTTGCAAAACTAGTATAAATAATAATAATAATATAAATAATAATAATAATAATATAAATAATAATAATAATAATATAAATAATAATATAAATAATATAAATAATAATAATAATAATATAAATAATAATAATAATAATATAAATAATAATAATAATAATATAAATAATAATAATAATAATATAAATAATAATAATAATATAAATAATAATAATAATATAAATAATAATAATAATAATAATATAAATAATAATAATAATAATAATAATAATATAAATAATAATAATAATAATATAAATAATAATAATAATAATATAAATAATAATAATAATAATATAAATAATAATAATAATAATATAAATAATAATAATAATAATATAAATAATAATAATAATTGTAAGGGACTTCAAGTCCTATTGTTTCTTCTCCCGTGACCTTTTGTCCGAATGTCATAAATAAATATTAAGTAAATAAAATAAACAATAATTTGACATAGGTTGAATTGACTCAGGGTCAATTTGACCTAGGTTAAATTGACTTGGGGTCATGCAATTTGACCTGCAACATACGTTACTACCAAAGCTGTACACAAACATATATTGTACATATATCACATGGCTGCCACATACTAATTACACTAAATTGTTCGAATACATGTATTATTATTTGTCCGACAGCTTGGTTATGAAGTACTCTACTGCTCCAAAATTTCTATATTTTTACCACACATGAGCTGCTCTATACACAACATTTTAAATACTTTACTACCTAATATCAGTTTATTTCTTGAGGCAAATTATTTGGTTATGTCAGTGCAAGCGATCCATGAACTACAGCAATTAAACAATACCTGCCAATGTGTAGTTCAAGAAAATATTCATAACCCCCCCCATATTACTACACACTGTAGGGAGAACAGGTTGGCAACTCCTTGCCATAATCTTGTGACAAAACAGAAGAGGAAATTATCAATATTGGAAACTAAATAAAACACAATTTTAACACCACACAAAGATAAACCAAAGACCAAACTGGGCAATTCCACACGAGACATGATGAAAATTAAAATGTTCAAATCTATTATTTTTTAGCAAACTTTATTTTACTTTATTTTAGTTAAGAGCATGCAGACATCTTGGTCTATCAGATACAAGTGAGATATTGTGAATGTTGGCCACACCCACTCCGTGAGGGCCTTGTTTAAGCACATTCCCAAAATGTAATGTCCGCAACAAATTTTTGTGTAATGTCCGCAACGCATATTTAAAGCAAATAAAAACTACTACAGTGAGCTTTGTTGAACTTTATCATTATAGTTGGGAACTCTGGTTATTAGCAAGTTTAGAAAGTCCATTTGTTTTCTTGGAACTCGATCCTCACAACTCACAGGAATTAAGATTTCAAAAGTTGACTCAAACCTGTGGTTGTTTTTTGCTGTAATGTCCGCAACAAACATTTAGATATTAAATAAAAAAGGGTAATGAGAGGAAATTATTATTTTTTATTGAAAATAGAGGCCCATCCAAGGTGTGCTATGTATAAATGTTTCCCCTTAACTCCAGACTACAAAACAATCTGATTCTAAGCACATTCCCAAAATGTAATGTCCGCAACGATTTTTGTGTAATGTCCGCAACGAATGTTTAAAGCAAATAAAAACTACTACAGTGAGCTTTGTTGTTAACTTTATCATTATAGTTGGGAACTTTGGTTATTAGCAAGTTCAGAAAGTCCATTTGTTTTCTTGGAACTCCTCACAACTCACAGGGATTAAGAATTTAAAAAGTTGACTAAAATAAGTGGGTTTTTTTTTTGCTGTAATGTCCGCAATAGACATTTAGATATTAATTAAAAAAGAGTAATAATAGGGAATTATAATTTTTTTAATTGAAAATAGAGAGGCCCACTTAAGGTGTGCTATGTATAAATTTAAAGTGCAACTAACCCCTTTTGCAATTTTTATACATTTGAATCTTTGAAAGGTTTTGAGTACTTCTGCGAAGAAAATTTTGGCTTACAGAGAATACTCTATGTTGACCTTTCCTGACCCATGACCGCGCAAGAAAAAGCCTGGGTTGATTCTTGATCTTACATCACCTCATTAATGCATTATTCTCCATGGCGCCTTTCCATCACAACAACATCGATATATAGAGAATATACACAGTCTGTGAGTTGTTAGTAAAGAAAACAGTTATTTTAGAGTAAATGCTAAATATTTATTCAAATTATTGCAAAGTCAAATGAGTTGGATGACGTAAGATCAAGAATTGACCCAGGAAAGGAAAGGTCAAAATTTCACCATTTTAAACAAGCCTATAGAACATAGAGTATTCTCTGTAAGCCAAAAATGTCTTCGCAGAAGTACTCAAAACCGTTCAAAGATTCATATGATTGTATAAAAATTGCAAAAGGGGTTAGTTGCACTTTAAGCAGTACAGTTATTTAAAATTAAGTTTGGGAAGCATTTGTAATCTGATTTTTGGTCTCTGAATGTACAATGTCTGCAACGTGGAAATAAATAAAAATTGCCCAACTACCTTTGTAGCAAAAAATATGAATCAAATATCACAAGAAGCGATTGTTTTGGACGAAGTTTTCAAGTACGTTATAGCTTAAGTTTGTGGATGAGGCTTGAGTTGAGGTTGACCCAGTGCAGTCCTGGGCATGATGCCAAACACTGTCTTACCCTATAGCTTAGGGGAGATGAAAAGTGGGATCTGTACATGTTTACACTGTATTTGTTTGGTGAAACAACTTTCATCTCCCCATTAGGGTACAACAGTGTTTGGTCTCGTTCCAGGACTGTGCTGGGTCAACCTTGAAGTGCCCCTAACTCCATTTTAAAAATTATTTCTTAACATAAATTCTTATAATATTTCGAGTAATTCTGCGAAAAAAGTTTTGTGTTTGTTTGAATCACCTGTTGAAGTTTGTGAAAAGCAACCAGGCTCTTTTCACGACCGAGCCACAGACAGTACACTAATTAGAAGCAATTGGCCTAGTACATACAACAACAACACTTTATTTAGCACTAGGAGTTACATATACAATGATAATTATGTCCATTACAGAATATAAGGTGCAGGCCACCTGCAATAACCATAAGGGGCTAGACGAGGCAGGTGGCTATTAAAAAAAGGAAGATACATTTGTGGTCAGAGAAAGTCTATGGTACCAAACTAAGCAAGCAGGAAAACAAAAACTAGACAACTAACTAAACTCTATTATAACGACTAATAACTACTAGTAAATGTAATATAAGATTTAAAAAAAACAATTTAAAAAAAAACAATTGAGTATACCTTTATGTGTATAGAAAAAAAAAAGAAGAAGCTAAATACCAACACAAAAGGAAATAAATAGAGCCAGAGATCAGTCTTTAATAGGTGTTAATTAGGTGAACCTTTAGTTTTCGCTTGAAAGAAAAGATATTTAAAGATTTATGGGACTCATCGACAACATTCCATATTTTAGTACATGTGCACTGTGTGTGATGTAAGATCAAGAGTCCATAACAATAGAACTAATTACAACATGTGCTGGTGAACAATGGCTTTTTCCTAGCCTGATCTTACGTCAGTACTGACCCAGACCTCAAACTGCACGGTCGTGAAACAAAATGCACAGGACTTTAATTACGATTTAAAAATCAGGAATTATACCAATTTATTCTTTTTCTTTAGTCCTCAATTTTCATCTAGACTTTGAAAATAAACAAAACTAAAATGGGGTTAGGGGCACTACTAAACTCAAGCCTCATCTGCAAAGCCATAACGTACTTGAAAACTTTGTCCAAAACAATCACTTCTTGTGATATTTGACTCATGAATATTTTTCTCTACAAAGGTAGTTTAGTCATTGGTTTATCTTTGTGTGGTGTTGAAACTGTGTTTGAGTTTTATTTAGTTTCCGATATTGACAATTTCCTTGTCCATTTTGTCACAAGAATGGTGAGGAGTTGCCAACCTTTTCTTTCTAGTATGTTTGAATGTGAATTGAGCAGTCTTAAAAGTAGGGGGAGAACGGAGGGATCGGGTAAAAAAATGACAAATTCACAAAGAGTACATATTAAACACATTTTATTCTTGTTATCACTTCACAAACAGTATGTAATCAAGTTTCATTCTAGGTTTCACTTCATTATTGTGGTTTGCCTATGGACCAACCTATTTTAACTACACCACTTTTCCGAGCTCTCTATGTTTTAGTTTCTTGTCTTTCTCATGCAAATGATTTCTCCATTATCCACAACTAGTCTACAGAGGAACATGTAATCAATGAATACATAAAAAAATTATGCAAGTCTTCAAGTTGACTTGGTTCCAGACCCCCTGACGTTTTTTTTTTACCGACCAACCCTGACCATCACCAGCCAGAGGGCGATAGTATGGTAAACTTACTGGGATGGCCTTAAAACTGCATGAATGTGCATGCTGTGTTGTTCAAATAAATTGAAGGGATCTACTTACACTGGGTCTCTGGATTCTGGTCCAGGAATGGATGGGCCTTTTGAAGACTTTCTCTGTGAACAATGCCAGGCATTCTGTTAGTGTTAATATAAATGTTACCTGGCTGAATATTTAAGTTCATGCATGTGTCAATGTTAAGCTGGGGGGGGGGGGGGGGGGGATGTGTGGCATTTGATCAATCTTGGTGACCCCATGCCGGAATTTGATTACAACCTTTGCTCCAGGGTGTGTTCCCTAAGTCGCCATCTTTGTTTTCATCTGTTGTCATTAAGTTAAAAAGAATGCTTTAACGTTTATTTGGGATCACCAAATATATATAGTTTAAGGAGGAATAGAATTTTGTTGCCCCAGGTGGGGCAATTTGATAAAAAATTACCAATTTCTTTCCCAGGGTGGAAAATATGACCCAAAATTATTCAAAAAAGTCAAATGCCGCACATAAATTATGCTCGACGTCCCCACGGGTCCACCCCCGGCTAAAAAAAAATTTGATCGTTGCACAACCAACATCAATTCAACGCATGCATGGTCTGGGATAGCCTGATTTTCAGACAGTACGAGGTCGTCCGCTCACTTCCTGCGTGAGTGGACGACCTCGTACCATCTGAAAATCAGGCTAGGTCTGGGAAGTCTTTGAAAAACTTACGAAGTCAAACAGACAGAGCAGGACTACCACCAGAGCAAAAAGTGCAACCACGGCAAAGATTCCAAAATCAGCAACGTGAAAATGTGAAGGCAACATGGTGAGAGAAGAAGCTGAAGACGGGACGAACAGTTTCACAACCAATCAGTCAATACCGTACAGCTCCGCTGACCGCATACACTTCGAAATCACAGGTAGTCCAAGCTTGGGATCTGTATAATAACAGCATTTGTATGGATTTTTTTTAGTTTTCCATGTACAACATAAATCTTGAATAAAAATCGACAAAAACATATGCAGTGTCTTCTTGCGTTCCTTAACTATTACAGCGAATTTCAGGAAACATTTTCCTTAAAATCCTACCCCAGAAAATTTGCTGAAATTCGCTGTACGTAATAAGATGGCACAGATGATAGTTAAGGAACTGACATGAAGACACTATATAGGTTTTTGTCGAATTTTATTCAAGATTTACATGGTACATGGAAATCTAAAAACTCCCATACAAATGCTGCTAAATATTATACGGATCCCAAGCTTGGGCTACCTGTGGTCGGATGAACTGTCGGAAAAAAGAGCACGTTCCATTCGTATAAACCATCCAGTAAATACAAATTCCGGGTGGGATATCAAATGGAATTGAAATTTCCGTTAAGAAATTTCGGATATTGTGGAATATTGCCATTGGCAAACCACAATAATGAAGTGAAAACTAGAATACAACGTGTTTACATATCGTTTGTGAAGTGAATAAAACATGTTTTATGTACTCTTTATGAACTTGTCATTTTTATCCTCCCTCCCTCCTGCTTCCGGCCAGGCTTAATTTTTGTGTTGCCTAGTGAATATAAGGCTAACGATTTGTGAAATATCTCAGTAAATATTATATTACGGGTTAAAATTCGTCGAAATCGCTTAAAATCGTCACCAGACAACTCTTCAGGCAAGTTATATATTTACCTAGTTTATTGGAATATTTACTGCTGAGATATTTCACAAATCGTAAATTCTCATACAAAGCCTTATATGTTTCAACACACAAACTAAGCCTGGGCTTCCTGTGGAGAAAGAAGGAGTGAAAAAAAAGACAAACTTTCACCAGTTTATAAAGATGACGTCAAAACAGACTTAAACAACTCTAGGTCCATATCTACGGTGGCTTGTTAGGGCCATTAAAAAAACGATTATATTTCTTTCAAATCCCGAGTTATTTTTGAAAAAAATATTTTTTTGGCAAAAAAATAAGAAAAAGTTATTAATCCCGAGTTGCTAATCCCGAGTTCAAAATCCCGAGTTCAAAATCCCGAGTTGCTAATCCCGAGTTGCTAATCCCGAGTTGCTAATCCCGAGTTCTTAATCCCGAGTTGCTAATCCCGAGTTGCTAATCCCGAGTTGCTAATCCCGAGTTCCAAATCCCGAGTTCCAAATCCCGAGTTGCTAATCCCGAGTTGCTAATCCCGAGTTGCTAATCCCGAGTTCTTAATCCCGAGTTGCTAATCCCGAGTTGCTAATCCCGAGTTGCTAATCCCGAGTTCCAAATCCCGAGTTCCAAATCCCGAGTTCTTAATCCCGAGTTCTTAATCCCGAGTTGCTAATCCCGAGTTGCTAATCCCGAGTTCTTAATCCCGAGTTGCTAATACCTTCAGGGTGCGTTTCCAGTCTAAATTATGTAGCGCCTCGAGAAAACATCGTAGATAAATTATTCATGTATCATTTTAAAGCTTATAAAATTGGCTACAAGAATACATAAAAAGTTTTGAGTTCTTTGAAAATCTCGAATTTTCCGCCATCCCGTTTCTCCGATCTAGTGAGATGGCTTTCAGAAGTTCCGACTCCGAAAATATTTAAAGTTTAAAAATATGTTTGCTTTGTCGTATTTCAGAGGAATCGTATTACCAAAGGGTGTCGGGGAATTTCAAAATTCGATTTAGTTCAAAAGTTATCATGCTTTCCGTAAAAAGGCGAAAAATAATCCGAGTAGATATGCGGGAAACGTCGTCAAGAGCTCTCATTTTAGAATTTCCCAATTCCCCGACACGGGTTTTGCAGCTGAGATATCAATTGACATTTTGTGAAAATTTCGCACAAATCGAATAAATTCCTCTTGAGTGGGAACTTTTTTAAAACTCTATTTTGATTGAAAATCGAAAGCGAGAAAATAGCACTTCAAAAAATCTACCCGTCTGTCGTGCGTGAATCTGAAGCCCCGCCTCTCCAACAATTAGCGAGCTCTTGGCCAATCATTTCTCATCACAGTTCAACTATCTGTCAAGATTTCCCGCCAATGTTGATTTCCGATCAAAGCTACGCGCCGCATCGAGAAAATGTTTGTTCTTCTTTGTGTGACTTGAAGAATGGTAGCGGTAAGAGTCAGCTGGTTTCCCAGGCTAGAAAAATGGAAAAGACAAAAAGACCTCGAGGGGCAAAGCCAAGGTGAACACCTATAGAGATCACGCCTTGAATGCCAGCATAGTTAGTAGAGGAGACAGCGATTTGCAGGCGTCTGAAACAGCACGGCATAGCGAGATCGTGGTTCAACCGATTCAGGGTCACCGCCAGACTACGTTTCCATCTAAGCTTTCTCTCTCGGCTGGCTCTTATCAATTCTACTTTGTGGACCACTCGGCACTCTGTCTGAAAGTGAAAATACGAACGCTTGTCGGATTTTGCGAGGACTCCTATTTGGCTTTGTAATTGTATTGTTTCGCCTCGTTTTGCTTTTCGTTTTTCTTTGTTTTTCAAGCTAAGGGTTTAGGGTTAGGGCATCCTGCTTGCTTTTTGTAAGATATAAGGCCAACATCCGATGGAATCGTGTGTGGAAAAACGTTTCTCAATAAACGTAAACATTGGTATATGAAATAATAATAATAATAATCTTTAATCCATTAAACACCAACTTTGGCACATTAGGATACAAATTCATATACATCAATATATTTAAAAATATATATATATGAAAGTACGATCTGAATATTAAATTCAAATATAGTAAATCAAGTATTATTACAATTATTAAATAAATCCAATACCTCCTTACAATATCTTAAAACCAGTTTCACAATAGAATCGTCATGCATACTAAAAATATATAAAAATAGCTCTTTTGGATCAAGCATAGCAAACGAACTGTTGATATTGTATAAATCGTTCATAAATAAACTTCTAACTTGTTCAATTTTCCCATGAACGCACGACATTAAAATATGATATTCATCACCAATTTCATTCGAATTGCATAATATGTTCCGATTTCCCACACCGTCGTTACGGGCGAGTGAGCACTTGTCATGTGTTTATTGATCTGCTGTCAATCAAAAAGAACCTTTTACTTCCGGTTAAAAACTTCCTTTTGGTATTTCTCCGTCAATATGATTTTTTTTTGAACGGAGTTTTTGGTATATGAAACACTACTACTAAAACTACATTTCTGTCTAAAAAAAAAAAAATTCCATCTTTTTCGTTTTGAAGGTATCCGGTAACCTTAACTGTACACGAGGTCTTCTTGTCTGCAGCAAAGACTGTCCACGCCATCACCTACTTCATAGTTGTACTTTATTTGTACTTGGTACGCTTTAAGCCGTGTTTATCGGTTTTGCCAAGCTATATTCCAAGTATCGAAGGCGTCGCGAATGACCAGCGAGAACTACTTGTTAGAGAATATTTCAATTTAGGTTTATATTACGCCGAAATTCTAGCTCTTCCTTTGCTTGTGCATGGTCTCATGCGGCAGATGAAGAGAATACTGAGCTGAGGGATATGGGACTTCGAAGTGATGTGAATAGTATTATTGATTCCATCCTCAAATATCTTTTCGGGATTTCATCCTACATTATTAAAACTTTACAAAAATGTTGATTCATTGAGATGACTGTAGTCAGATTTTAACGTTAGAGATCACAGTTTGCTAATCTCGAAAATCATCACGTGTGAGTACGGTGTAGAGATAAAATCGCAACGAAGAATATGGAAAAAGTTGCAACCCCAGTAGTCTTTTTGTCTCTTTCCTGAAATATCGTTTAGCTTGTTCTAAAATAAACATATTTGAATTTTTGCTTTCTTAGAGCTTGAAGACTCGGCGCGCTGGATTAGGTTTGAACGAAGACTGAAGCCCATCATATCCTTTAAGAATAATCCTTCATGCTGAACTGAACGTAACGACTTTGCCGATAATTACAACGCTGTTATCGGCGGCGGTCCCAAAAAATATGGGATACCCCGGCATGGGCATCATCTACTTCATTAGCTGGCGGCAGTTTTCCCCTATGGATCCCTTTAAAAAATTGATATGGCGCCGTTACCAGGAACTGAGGAGGTAATATATTAATATTGTCGTTAAAACTGGCAATATTTGCATCTGATCGATCGGCCGCCATTCTCACTACACGTGGTAAGAAGAATGGACGAAGAGCTCGGCCTCGGAATTAGGAACTCGGGATTTGGAACTCGGGATTAGCAACTCGGGATTAAGAACTCGGGATTAAGAACTCGGGATTTGGAACTCGGGATTTGGAACTCGGGATTAGCAACTCGGGATTAGCAACTCGGGATTAGCAACTCGGGATTAGCAACTCGGGATTAAGAACTCGGGATTAGCAACTCGGGATTAGCAACTCGGGATTAGCAACTCGGGATTTGGAACTCGGGATTTGGAACTCGGGATTTGGAACTCGGGATTTGGAACTCGGGATTAAGAACTCGGAATTTGAAACTCGGGATTTGGAACTCGGGATTAGGAACTCGGGATTAGCAACTCGGGATTAATAACTTTTTCTTATTTTTTTCCCCTAAATTTTTTTTTTCCAAAAATAACTCGGGATTTGAGAAAAATATAATCGTTTTTTTAATGGCCCTAACAAGCCACCGTACATATCGGTCTTACCAGCTGTGGTTAAAATTATGGATCAATATTACACATATTTACTAGATAATGAGCTTACTAAACTAAAGTTTCAGTCTGGTTTTAGACCGCTTGACGTGACCGGCAACCAACCTGTGCCGTCACGCTATTAGTTCTGTTAAGTTGATTTGTTTAATCACGGCATATACATGCATTCCGGTTGGATCACACTGCATTCTGGGTAGGTGTGCTCAGAAAAGTGGGCATCGACTTCCAGAGCGGCCATATTGGATTTGAGCGCAGTCAACTTGGAAACTTTATTAATCCCGTTCTAAAGCTTAAACATCGACTTAGAACTCCCAACTGAAGAATCTGTAAAGGTAAGATATTCCGTGTATTAGGTAGTAATTTTTGAACTTGCAAAGGAGCAAAAATTGACTGCACTCAAATCCAATATGGCCGATCTAGATTTTCTGAGCCCACCTACCCAGAATGCAGTGTGATCCAACCGGAAGTCCGGAACTCCTGATGCATGTATTGATAAAAGCACACTCATGCGTGTACGTACTGCTCAAAGACTCATTGTCGTTTCATGAATTCATGTTAAGAGTATTCACGCTATTTCGATTTGAATTGTTAGAGCTTATTGATAGCTTTCTAGATAACCGCAATTTTTATAACCAGTTTTGATTGGACAATATTATTAGTCTAGTGTTTTCGTAGTCCTAATAAGGTCATCATTGTAATTTTAGTAGTTTTAGTTCGAATCAGAGACAGCTTAATAAGTTCATTCCGTTTTTACCAACATAAATAAATCTGTTAGAGTATCGACGGGTTCATTTTGGTTATACTGCCCTATCGGAGCCACGAGTATCGGCCGAGGTAGCGGAACAGTAAAAACGGAGACTTTGTTAAGTTCAGGACGCACAAGGACTTAGGGTGGAATCGCGATGGCCAGCGCCCAAGGAGCCATAGACACGGAACAGCAGTTACAGAGGGATCCTGAACCAAGCACCGCTGCTGAACCTACTGCGCCAAGACAACATTTCGGCAGCAAAAATCGAAATCATATCACCGAAGGATGAGAGTGATGATACGAAAAAGCCCAGCGAAGGCAATGACCCTAAAAACTGGTGCTTCATACATGAAAAGCCCCACCCGTTGAGAAAATGCCGCATTTTCAAAGCAAAACCATACCGGGAACGAATAAACTTGCTTGCTCAGCATCGCGTTTGCTTTCACTGCCTCGCCTCTTGCGCGCATTTCGCTAGAGACTGCACCATCACCGTTGAGTGCGCGGAGTATCATAGCGACAGGCACGTAACAGCTCTCCACGAGGAGAGAGACTGAGTGCGCCGCATGGCGAGGAGCGTGGAACGGAAAGGACGGAGCGGACGGAACCCGGCACAATCACAGCCAGATGCACCAAGATGTGCGGCGCAAGCGTAATCGGGAAATCCTGCTCCAAGACCTGCTTGGCCAACATCTACGTCGATGGATCACCCGACAATAAGGTCAAGGCCTATGTCCTTATCGACGACCAGAGCAACTACTCCCTCGCTAAGTCCGAGCTCTTTGGGAAGTTGAACATAAAAAGCCAAGCCACCACCTACACCCTAAAGACATGTTCGGGGGTAAAAGAAACGGCCGGTAGGCGCGCGCAAGGGCTAATTATAGAATCACTCGACTTACACGTGAAACATCGCCTCCCCATGCCCACCGAATGCGATGATATACCAAACAACCGAGAGGAAATCCCGACGCCACGCGTCGCGCGAGCGCACTCACATCTGCAGTCAATCGCAGACGAGATTCTAGTACTGATCGGACGAGACATTCCTCCACTCCACAAGGTCCACGAGTCACGCAATGGGCCTAGAGACGCACCCTGGGGTCAACGGCTCGACCTAGGTTGGGTAGTACTTGGAAACACGTGTCTTGACGGCAGCCACAAACCAGAACGCGTGTCCTCATGCAAGACCCAAGTACTGCACAACGGCAGACCATCGCTGTTAGTACCATGTCCCAACCGTTTTAATGTCAATCACACTGCTCTAGACACCTTCAGCACTGACGAGTTAGACACACCTGCTTCCAACAGCTACACCTTCGATGACGGTCTGGGACGCAATGTGTTCATACGCACGCATCATGATAACAAGCCAGGGAAGGTTCTTAGAAATGATGAAACATGGCATGACTAAAGACGACAACGGCAACTGGGAGGCACCGCTACCCTTCCTCCAGGAGGTTAAAGAGCAACCTACGGTCTGCGCAAGACCGCGCAAGTAGAAGAAGCTGAATTCGGCGCAGACGCGTAGGATTTCGTAGTCCGCAATTTCTATGTTGACGACGGTCTCAAGTCTGCTGCTGACCCCGAATGCGCAATAGATCTGGCACGCCGCACGCAAGCTATGCTAGCCACAGCAAACCTGTGCTTGCATAAGATCGCTTCAAGCCACGCAGAAGTTATGGAAGAGTTCTCTTCCGATGACCGGGCAAACGACCTACACGACTTAGATTTTAGCAAGGGTCCAATTCCCGTGCAGCGTTCACTTGGCATATACTGGGACTTAGAATCCGATGCCTTCACATTTCTCGTTAGAAGAGAAACCGTTCTCACGGCGAGGAGTCTTGTCCTTAACCAACGACCCGCTAGGTCTTGCAGCGCCAGTCATCATCAAGGGAAAGCAGCTCCTAAGATCAATGACTACAGACCTCAACGCTTCACAGTCAGACGAGTGGGATGCTCCACTCCCACTAGAGCACAAGCCAGCATGGGACGATTGGTGCTATTCTCTCCGATCACTAGAGAGCCTTAAAGTTGCCCGCTCATAGAGCAACAGTTCGCTCAAGACCGCGTCCCGCGTCGAACTCCACACCTTCTGTGACGCCTCAGAAAAGGCCATTGCAGCCGTCTCATACCTGAGGATGATCCAACCTAACGGAGAAGTCCAGGTAGCCTTTGTGCTTGGTAAGGCGAAGCTCACGCCAGCTCATGCTACAACCATACCTCGTCTGGAGCTTTGCGCAGCCGTCCTAGGAGTCGAGATAACCGAGTTGATCGCCGACGAACTCGAGGTGAAGCCAGAGTCAGTAACGTACTATTCCGATAGCAAAGTAGTACTCGGATACATCACCAACGACTCGCGCCGTTTTTATGTCTATGTTAGCAACCACGTGGAACGAATCCGCAGGTCCTCAGCTCCAGTCCAATGGCATTACGTTCCCACCCACCTTAATCCTACAGATTTAGCAACTCGATCTGTAGAAGCAAGCAACCTAAGCGAGAGCGTATGGCATACAGGGCCGAGGTTTCTATACAACAAGGACGAAGCCACCTACAGTCAGGAGGAAAGCGCCGCCGCAGAGCTCCTACCAGAAGATCCCGAAGTTCGCCAGCACGATGTACAAGTACATGTACTAGCCACTCAGGTAATAATAATAATAATAATAATAATAATAATATTTTGACAGGAAAACTCCACTCACAATTTGTGATTTTCAGGGAGGTCCTGTATTAAAAATATATATTTCACTAATATACGGAAAACAGAAAAGATAAATGGTTGAAATAAAATAGAAATAGAACAAGGATTATTATGAAATTAAGTTATGTGCCAGTAAGATTTAAAAATTGATAATGTAGTTGATTGTATAACTTCAGAGTCTAAAGAGTTCCAGTCTAATAGTGCATGGTAGGTAAACTTCTGTTGTCCCCAATTCCTACGTGCGAATGGCAAATGTAGATTGTGCTGACGGCGTGTATTATATGTATGAAAGTCGTGATTCTTCTTTAATTTAAAGTTGAAGTCCACCATGCTATTTAAGCATTTGAAGATAGTAATACAGCGATGATAGCGCCGTCGAAGGTATAGTGGTTTCCAGTTTAATAGTTCGAGTACTTGAGATGCAGAAGAGCTTGAGGGAAAGTCGAGCATTAGTCGAGCAGCATTATTCTGAAGAACTTGAAGGTGATCCATGAGGACGGTATTATTCTTATCTCCCCAGACGATATCGGCATAGTCAAGTAAGGGAAGGACAAGAGATTTATAGAGAGTTAGCCGCGCATGCAAGGGCAGCAAATGCTTTACCCGGCGGATGATGCCAAGACGTTGATTGACTTTATTACTGACTCTATCCACGTGTTCTGACCAACTCATGTTCTGACTGACTGTCACTCCTAAATATTTAAAAGAGTCAGTTCGGTCAAGAGCAGAGCCATTTATGGTTAGTGAAACCTCTCTGAAATCCTTGAGCTTGCGTGCGCTGCCATAAATTATGAACTTGCATTTAGATGTATTCAGTGTCAAGAGATTGCTGTTAAACCATTGACATATGGACAGAAGATCAGCGTTCAATTTATCTTTAAGTTCCTGGGCATTAGTCGAAGAGCAGTAAATTACTGTATCGTCAGCGTAGAGGGACACCTCGCAGTAATTAACACATGAGGGTAAGTTATTTACATAAACAATACACACCTTAGGTCAGAGCGCTTCTCAAAATTCTCACAATGGTCAAATTTGCAGGTAGCAATCGCAAAGCTGATCACTGTAACTCGATCACCCAAGTCTCAGCCGCTGAAAGACGCCTCTCCCAGTCCTCCAGTACTTGAGCAAGCAAAGACGGTAATCATCAAGAGCGTTCCAGGTGATGTCTTTGAAGTGAGATCGAGAATATTCAGCATTCAGGAAAGCTTCCAAGGACAAGTCTCTTGGCGAAACTGTGTATCGATAACGATGGGCTACTTCGAGTGGGTGGCCGCCTAAGAGAAGCAGATATTAGCGACCATGAGCGCCACCCGCTCATCCTGCCCAGCTCACACCACGTGACCTCTCTCACAGTGAGGCACTACCACGCCAAGGTCCAGCATCAGGGGAGAGTCTTCACCCATGGACTCATTCGAAGCAGCGGGTTCTGGATCATAGGAGGCAAGAGACTAATAAACAACATCATCGACAAATGCGTCAAGTGTAGAAAGCTGAGAGGCCATGCCAGCGCCAGATGCAGAAAGTAGCTGATCTTCCTGCAGAACGTCTGACGCCAGCACCACCATTTAGCTACGTGGGCTTAGACGTGTTCGGCCCATGGCAAGTTTGCGCCAGGCGCACCAGAGGAGGGCTCGCTCATGGCAAGAGGTGGGCTGTTCTCTTCACTTGCATGACAACACGAGCTATATATTCACATCGAGGTCATTGAATCAATGGACACCTCGTCCTTCATCAACGCTCTACGACGATTTCTTCCGCTGCGGGGACCAGTAATCCAGCTACTTTCAGATTGCGGTTCCAACTTCATAGGCGCGCGCAACGAGCTCCAGGGAGTCCTGAAGCCATCAGATGTCAGTGATGTGCAACGATACCTGCTGAAGGAAGGCTACGAGTGGGATTTCAATCCACCTCACGCATCGCATGCGGGCGGAGCGTGGGAGCGCATGATAGGAGTCACCAGACGCATTCTAGAGGCAGTACTATCTGACATCCCTACCAAACACCTTACGCACGAGGTCTTAACTTAATGGCAGAGGTCGCAGCCATCGTGAACGCTAGACCCCTAGTACCGGTCTCCAACGACGCAGCGGCGCCAGAGATACTGACGCCAGCTACACTTCTGACGCAGAAGCCACAGCAACTGAAAGCAGCAGCTGGCGACTTCAGCCCAGCAGATCTGTGCAGTAAGCAGTGGAGAAGGGTCCAGTACCTCGCCAACGTCTTCTGGTCGCGCTGGCGCAAAGAGTACATACCGACGCTGCAGCCACGCAGGAAATGACAACAAAGTACGCGCAACCTACGAGAGGGCGACCTGGTCCTGCTTCGCTGTAAGGAGACGCCCAGGAACAACTGGCCCCTTACGCGGGTCGAGACAACAAAGTTCGCCAAGTGAACCTGGTGACTGGAAACAAGAAGCACTTCAAACGACCAGTAACAGAGGTTATCCTGCTACTGCCAGCTGACTCTTAGAGACACTCAATAGAGACACTTACAGAGACGCTTGTAGTGGTATCCTACGAATACCAGGCGAGGAGTGTGCCGTCACGCTATTAGTTCTGTTAAGTTGATTTGTTTAATCACGGCATATTGATAAAAGCACACTCATGCATATACGTGCTGCTCAATTAAGACTCATTGTCGTTTCATGAATTCATGTTAAGAGTATTCACGCTATTTCGATTTGAATTGTTAGAGCTTATTGATAGCTTTCTAGATAACCGCAATTTTTATAACCAGTTTTGATTGGACAATATTATTAGTCTAGTGTTTTCGTGGTCCTAAGGTCATCATTGTAATTTTAGTAGTTTTAGTTCGAATCAGAGTTTGCATCGTGTACAGCTTAATAAGTTCATTCCGTTTTTACCAACATAAATAAATATGTTAGAGTATCGACGGGTTCATTTTGGTTATACTGTTATACTATACTATCGGCGGAACACAACCAATGATTTCTAAACATTGATAAAGGGCTTACGAATGCGATCCTATTTCTCGATCTGAAAAATAGATCATAACATTCTAATAAAAAAATTGAAGCTTTATTGAGTTCAAACAAAAACAAGTGCGTAGTTTTCCGATTATCCAGTTAACAATATAACTCAATTGCAACTTACTTCAGTAAATGGATCCTTCTCGAGCGTCATAGACCCGTGCACAGTCAAATGTGGAATTCCTCAACGATCCACCCTGGGCTCATTGTTATACAACGTAAGAATGTACGCCTGATGATGACAGTCTCACGTATGCATCAGATAATCCAACAGTTAGTAGAGTAATCACGACCTCACCAAGTGTTAACGAGTGGCTTAGTGTAAACAAATTAACGCTTAACACCTGAATAAGAGAAAATATATGTTTCCTGGTACGTGGTACAAACTTGATTTACTGCCAGACTAGGTAAATGTAAGTACGAATGGTAAACTAATAGCTAGAGCCAGCTCATACAAATGTCTTGGTATCGAAAAATCGATGAGCTTCTGTCTTGGCAGGATCACGTTGAAAATGCCTCCAAGAAAATTGTCAAAGGCCTAGATGCTCTTAGAAGACTAAAACAATTCCTACTACAACATTTATTGATCTCTGTTTACAATTCTCTCATCGCTTCTCACTTTGATTACTGCTCTCAGATCATCTCCAAAAACTTCAAAACAGTGCAGCTAGAATATCACCGGCTCAAATTATGAATCTTCTCTCGGATGGCAAGATCTTGAACAGCGTCGAAATCGCCAGTTAAATAATGTTTAAAACTATTCCGACAACAAGGTACCTCAGTATCTTACAGAATTATTTATTCCCACTAGATCAATACATCAACTTAGTTTACGACGATCAGAAAACAACCAGTCTTTATCCGTAGACCTAAATGTGAAGCCTTTCATCAATTTTTAAAATTATCTTTAATAATTATTCTTAATATTTTATACGTAGATTTAATATTATTGTAAGTTCACTAAATTTGTTATCAATATTTTGCTATTTGTAATTATTAATAGTTTATACACGGCTCTCGAGCTCTGGAAGAGCATTTTTAACATGAAAGTACTCCGTGTCAAAATAAAGATATGTATAAATGTATTTCTCGAAATGTTAATGTTGTGACATCAATCCAGGAATGTAATGTATTTTCTTTCTCCTTGTGAATGATACTATTCGCGATTGGATATTGAATTTTAATTGAAAACTTGAAGTACGGCCGTATTTCCTCGATTAAGCGCCCTGGGCGCTTATTTAAAAAAATGTGGCCAAGGGGAGTGGTTCGACCTAGAATGTAAAAATGAAAAATCCAATCTAGAGGCTTTAGGCAAACTTTTAGTTAAAAATCCACATGATGAAAAGAACAGACGGCTACTGTTCATAAAGAAAAAACATTTCCGCAAATTAACGAAAAGTAAGAAAACTAGGTTTATTGAAGGCAAACTGAATGAAATATCTTCAAACTGCCATAAAAACCCCGAAAAATATTGGAAGATTCTGAAAGATATTTATGGCTCAACAACTAAAACCAAAAAGTCTACACTGAACATTCCTACACAGAAACTTCTCGATCATTTCAAAAACCTGAATAAACAGACAGATGAGGAGTCACTGACAACGTTTGACGAACGAACTAAAATACATGGTCCCCTCGATTCCATTATTACCGAAAAAGAGCTCCTTGAGGCTATAAAAAAAATTAAGAACGGAAAAGCGACCGGAAAAGACGGGATACATAACGAGTTCCTTAAATGTTGCAAGGGCCGCTCAAGTCAATCTCTTCTACACCTTTTTAACTCGGTTCTCAGCTCGGAAAACTACCCAGACGAGTGGAGTTTCGGATACATTACTCCGATACACAAGAAGGGGAGCAAAGCCGACCCCAATAATTACAGAGGGATAACTATTCTGTCATGCTTAGGCAAGCTATTTAACTCTATTTTAAACAACAGACTAACCCAGTACTTAGAGGACACACACTGGGACGTTAACTATAGTAAACCAGCCAAACTATGGTTATTATTTTTTTACTATAGTTAAAATAGTAACCTTGAGAAAACCAGACGCCTGTCAGACCGGCTGGTACAAAACGCAGGTCACAGGTCACAGGTCACAGGTCCAGGTCACAGGTCCAGGTCCAGGTCACTGGTCCAGGTCACAGGTCCAGGTCACAGGTCCAGGTCACAGGTCCAGGTCCAGGTCACAGGTCCAGGTCCAGGTCCAGGTCACAGGTCCAGGTCTCAGGTCTCAGGTCACAGGTCCAGGTCACAGGTCCAGGTCACAGGTCCAGGTCCAGGTCACAGGTCCAGGTCACAGGTCACTTGACGATTTTTGTATTTTCCAATAATCTATTTTTCCTTCCACTCCATTCCTGTAAATACAATATCCGTGAGCAGCCTGGAAACGAGGTTAGGTCATTTTCGCGATTCTCGTGATTACAAACATGGCGGCAAATGGAGCAGATGAGGTACAACTTGAGGTACAACTTTAAGGGCGTAGGGAGGGTTAGATATTTGTTAAATAAGATAAAAGGAGTAGTCAATGCTGGGAGTGGAGAGGAACGGGTAGTGAAATCTCCCTCCCTAGTTTTTTCAATTTTTTCTCCCTCCTCCCTAGTGAGTTTTAAACATTTCTCCCTGGAACATAAATGTAGATCCCATGTAGATTTTCAGTTCAAAATTAATCACAATATTCTGGCTACAAATACTTACCTTTTTACAGTAAAAATTAAAGAAAATGACACATGCCCAACATGCCATGAAGAGAGACACACTTTTGAGCATATGTTTGTTGAATGTACGAAAGCCAAGTTTTTCTGGAATAAATTGAAAGAATGGTGGTGCAAATACACATCGCAATCAATATCTCCCAGCGCAGCTCAAATTCTATATGGATATACTGAATTGGTAAAGCACCGCTCCCTTTTAAAGGGGCTCATGTCATGGTACTGCGCAGTGCGCATGTATCGAGTAATCGCTCGGTTGGTGGCTGTTAATTGGATACAAACAGTTAAACTTCCCTCCCTCAATGCTTGATTGAAAGGATTTTCAATATTTTTCCTGGAGACTGTTTATATACACTGTTTGTTAGTCATTTTTGCACTTTTGCTTTGATTTTAAGCATGCCACATGGCCGAGAGGTTCGTTAGTTCATATAAAAATCGGTGGAAATAGCTGTTTCCGCGGCCCGGAACGCGAATATAAAGTCTATTACCGTGACACAGCCCCTTTAAACCATGTGAAATTTTAGATGTACCAAGCTTTCATACAAAACACGTCGTATTCCCTAGAAGGTTTCCTTATCCTCTTAGAAGAAAAGAAACAAATAGAAAACGAAAACTCGATAACCAAAAGAAAAGTAGAAAAAGTTAATAGAAAATGGTCCCCTTTAAATAGCTGGTTTGGTAGACCGAAATATAATCTGATAGCACAAGTTTATAACTGATTGTATTTATTATTATTATTTATTTTTCTTGCTTTGTAATTGTATTGTAATTATTGTATTGTAATATTGTATTGTAATGAAACTGTCAATAATAATAATAAAAATATGGGGGGGGGGGGGGAATAAATGTAGATCCCAATTCTTCCTCCTCCCTAGTTTTACTGAACATTTCTCCCGCCTCCCTAGACCGTTCCTCTGCACTCTCCTGGTACTTCTACTACTGGGGTCATTAATTAGCAAAGGATGACGATGGATCGTACTTTAACAGGCTCTGTGTTATCCTTACTTCATGGAGCATTAAAAAGAAAAGCCATAACATTAACATTTATTACAGTTGAAAACAAAAGGACGTATTCATCGCCATATGAAATGTCTCTGTTTATAGCAGATCTGAGAGAATGGATTCCCTTTTATTGAAATGACAACTTTGCTCGGAAAACCTTAACATTTAGTATAGTTGAAAACTTTAAGTACCAGGAGCAACTGAGACATATATCATAGTAATATTCTATTATTTAGTATTAGTACTATAAAAGCAATCAATGTGTTGGACAATTTACAAGTGCGATTGCGAATTTACAAGTGCGATCGAGAGTATATTCAGTATCCTTAGGACATTGAATACCCTTTTAATATTTAACAAATATCTAACCCTCCCTACGCCCTTAAAGTTGTACCTCAAGTTGTACCTCGTTTGCTTCATCTGCCTCCATGTTTGTGAACACGAGGATCGCGAAAATGACGTAACCTCGTTTCCAGGCTGCTCACGGATATTATATTTACAGGAATGGAGTGGAAGGAAAATAGATTATTGGAAAATACAAAAATCGTTAAGTGACCTGGACCTGTGACCTGGACCTGTGACCTGGACCTGTGACCTGGACCTGTGACCTGGACCTGTGACCTGGACCTGTGACCTGGACCTGTGACCTGGACCTGGACCTGTGACCTGGACCTGGACCTGTGACCTGTGACCTGTGACCTGGACCTGTGACCTGGACCTGTGACCTGGACCTGTGACCTGCGTTTTGTACCAGCCGCTGTCAGACAGGCGTCTGATTTTCTTGGCTGAAATCAGTGAAATGACAAATGATGCATTCCAACGTGAGTGTTGACAGTTCAGAAACCACAAACTAGGATTTAATTACATCAAACATCAAAATAGATGACAAGCTGTCAACTAAGTCAATAAGTTTAGATTAACTTAGAGATAAACCCATCTTTTCAGGTCGGCTAACTATAGTTAACTTTTCTTTCTTCCTGCCGCCGTTGTCGGAGCAACTAACCACAGTTGAGTTTACTACGGTAAACCGTAAAATGCAGGTCACACTCGGGATGCCGTTAACTATAGTTAAATTCGCTTAACTATAGTAAACTTCATCCAGTGTGACCTCAGCCAATGATATTCTCAACGCCGAACAATCAGGATTTAGGAAAGGCTCTCGGACAACAGATAATCTATTTGTCCTGAAATCCCTTATTGATAAGTATGCTCGCCCGAAAAAGAAAAAGTAAAATAACTTTCTTTTCACCTGTTTTGTCGATTTCCAGAAAGCTTTTGACAGAATCTCGAGGAAAAAATTGCTAACTAAAATAAATAACATAGGAATAACGGGAAGATTTTTAGCTATTCTTATTTCAATGTATTCTAATGACAGAGCTTGTATAAAAGTTGAAAATAAGATTACAGAAAGTTTTCAGTGCTACAGAGGAGTCAAACAAGGTGATATCCTCTCACCGACCCTATTTAATCTATATATAAACGACCTCCCCGAGAAATTTAAGGCAGTAAACGACCCCGTATATCTTGATGATAGACCCATCGATTGCTTACTATACGCCGATGACATGATTATAATGTCCCAATCAGCAGAAGGTCTACAAAAATGTTTACACAAATTACAAGATTACTGTACAGACAACAGTATGCAAGTCAACACAGATAAAACGAAGTCTGTCGTTTTTAACAAGTCTGGGAAAAAGTTGAGCAGATTTATATTTGAAATTAATGGACAAAATATCGAAACCTCTACCACTTATAGATATCTGGGTCTAACTTTTAGTGCCTGTGGTTCGTTTACTGTAGCCAAACAAGAACTGAAAAAAACTGCTATGAAAGCTTTATACAAGATAAGAAAAGAAATGGGGGCAAGTTTTAGATTTAACGTTGAAATCTCCCTAAAACTATTTGACTCACTAATAAAACCCATTCTTCTTTACGGAAGCGACGTCTGGGGAATTGATAAAATTCTACCAGACAGTCGTAACCCGATAGAACTAGTGCAAAGTAAGTTTTGTAAACAGCTGTTAGGAGTTAAATTAGTAGGAGCGCCTCAAACTTAGCATGTAGATGCGAGCTCGGGAAGTTTAGCTTAAAATCCGATTGCCAAACTAATAGCATAAAATTCTGGGTAAGGCTTCTCGCTCTTGACAATAACTCGCTGCTCTCAAAAGCTTATAATGATAATGATACTTGGACACAAAAAATATGTAATATTTTATATAAGTACGGTTTTGGTGAAATTTGGTTGCTCGGCAACTCAAATCCTGAACTCAAGGTATTTCCAAAGGTATTTCTCAACAGAGCCAGAGATATTGAAAGACAAGAATGCCTCTCTAGCTTGTTTAACGACAATAGAAATAACTCTAATCAGCAAAACAAACTAAGAACCTTCCGTACCTTCAAAACAGAGGTCGCGCTAGAGGATTATCTCTTACAAATAAAGAACATAAAACACCGAATCTCACTAACTAAGTTAAGAATTAGCGAATAAGCAATCATAATTTAATGATCGAAAAGGGGAGACATGTTCGCCCTTATACCCCCCCCCCCCCGAAGAGAGGTGGTGCCCTTTTTGTACCATTGACTGAAAAAGAAGATGAAAAACATTTTCTCACCAATTGTGGATTTTACACTGACCTAAAAAGACAATTGATTAAAGATCTGAGAGAACATAACAACCTCCAATTTCAACACCTAACTGCTGACAAACAATTTAGGCTACTTATAAATCCACCAAGAAAATTAATGAAAACTATTTCGAAATATATTTATGATTGCTTCCAAAAGAGAAAAAAGGCAATGCCTTAGATAGCTAGCTTTCCGTTTTTTATCCAGTCTATTATTATTATTGGACTCCCACTCATGTAAAAGTCTTTTTACAAAGTGCCAATAAACAACCGCTGTCTGTCTGTCTGTCTGTCTGAAGTGCTTAATCGAGGGGGGGGGGGCGCTTATTTGAGAGGGGGCGGCGCTTAATATAAAAAACGTGATTTGAACTCGGAAATATTTTCGTTGTGCGAAATGAAAAAATAGAAGTTATAAACAATTAACAGTAACGTTTTTCACAGTCTGGATTGCTGCAATACGGTAACTACTTCAGGTACGGTATATAACGGTATGGTATTCAGTCACTAGATCCGGTAATATCCAACTGGTCATTATCTTCATCGTCCTCACTAATTAGGACTGTACCGTACAGTACCGGGAGGGGGCCCGGGTGGCGCTAAATCGAGGGGTAAAGTACATCGAAATCGCCCCCAATTCACAATTTGTTGTATCCAAACCTGCCCATTCCCCACGGGCATTTGTGGCATTTAATTTGACAATATTATTTTGAATCACATCAACATTTTACACCGAATATGAATTACAATAAGGCTGATAAGGGACGGACCATTTGAAAATTGATGTGGGGGGGGGGGGGGGGGGGGGGATCCGGTTTTTTTTGCTCGGAATTTTTTTTAGCCGGCTTCGGACCTTGCACGATTCAGTATTCAGCTAGTGAACAAAGTTTCACCCTTGCTCGATTTTTTTGGGGGGTGATTTTGGCTCGCTCGATATATTTTTTTTCTTGGGGGGGGGGGGGGGGGGGGGTGGGAGGGGGGATTTGCGGTACCCCCTATCAATTTTCAAATGGTCCGTCCCTAAGTAGTGAAAAAAAGACAAATAATTCATGAGATATGCGTTGCCGTTGGGCATGGGGCTAAGCTATTCACAGCATTGGAAAGATGAAGAACACCTTACAACTTGGTGGAGGCGGCGGCATTTTTACAATCAGAAGACGACAAAAAAGCTTGCAGAGAAATACTTTGCAAATCATTCCTTTAATTGGTTGTTACGGTAAATGATAAATTGTCTTTGGATCGAACTCTGGATGATGTTCGAAGCGAAAGGTAAGCGAGATTATCTTCGGCTCTTTAATATGGGTGTTTTTTTTACTAATTTGTTTTCGGATACTTCGACTATCTTTGATAAATTCCCCCACCCCGACGCTTCCGGTTTGGGGGAGGAGGGGGATTTCGGTTTTGGGATGGGAAGATTTAGATAGAGACTAGTGCCAGGACAGCCTTGTCCGGGCTTTCAGAGAAGGCTTGGTTCCAGGAGTTTTCAGGATAATTTATAGGCCACAACTGCATCATTAACATGGCTTTGGTAATGATAATCTCCATAAGTCTTCTTGCAGTCATTTTTATGGCTTCTTTCGTTGCCTTGTTAGTGGTTTGCAGGCAAAAGTGTGGCAAAGTCGACTTCGTGGCCCAACGGTGCGAAATAGGATACACAAAGACGTCAAAGTAAGTGGACATGTCTCATTGCCTTGCACAAGGAGCGCGCAGTGTTGACATTATTTCTTGATTGCGAGACCGAGAGGCTGTTTTCATACTTTTTAATACGGGCTATGCTATCTAAAGTGATCATCATTCAGCAGGAAGACTGATGACTGATGTGAGACTTTGTCGCTGTAATTATATGTGGTACTACTAGTAGTTTGTTTGTTTCACTCTTAGCCTGGCATAGTATTACTATTAGTAAACAGTGCATATTGACTGGTGTTTTATGTCGAAACATAATTTTGACAGCAGTACGTACATGTAGTACAAATGTTCGTCACGGTAAATCCCTAAAAAAAATAGGTCCGCATTTGAGAACATAGGAACCATTATAGCGAAACTCCAATATTTGTAGAAATTTTTCGCAGACGGCAGAGTGCACACTTACATGTAGTGTTCACGAGGTTGGGGGAAGACACCTTTTCTTTTTTCTTTAATGTACAATACTTTTAGCTTGATCTCCTTTCCTCATTCTGGTATTTTTCTTTCTTACCAAATTATCATTTTAACAATAACAACTAAACAAATCATAGCCTTTCAAAGCATCGATCTAAAAACTTGCTTTAACCCCTCTGTCCAAAATATCTCTCAGCTACATGTAGTCAATAAGCCACAATTCCTATATGTAGAAATCAGCCACTCTACTTTACGGCCAACAGACAGCACAAGTCTGGAGGTGATCTGAAACAATTGGAGCTCTGCCTATGGGCTTGCCAATATATTATATATATTATATATATATATATATATATATATATGAATGAATAACGCAAACTTGGCTTTCCAACGATGGTGTCGCTAGCTAGGAGGATCCAACTGGATACAAGACGCTTGTACACTTGAAGAGTAGATTAAATAGTAAAATGAAGTGACTTGACGAACTCCTCACTGGTCCATAAATTAAATATCAGATGTTTCCACCTTCTGCCTTTTTCAATGCTTAGTACAAATTAAAAAAAATACTTGGAACTAAACTAAAACTAAAATCCAAGATATATATAGTGTAAAATACAATATAAACAATAGTAACATACAATAGCGATACTTACTGTGACGTCACACAGGCCAGTCACGCCACATTTGTTGCATTCTGTGGTTGGCAGAAACGAAGAGTGAACCCAGTCAGTTGCTTATAAAATATCACAGGTCGGTGCTTATTCATCGCCAAATTACTTTCTTGTTCTCCCAAAATGGAAGCAAGCCCTTTCATCGAAGCTTATATATATGCTCTTAACTTATAAGTCTTATAAAGGAATTAAGATTGAGACTTTAGATGTATTTTGTGAGGCCTAAATCGCTAGTTCCCATACAAGTCATACAAACACACGTTTTTTTTTGCCAACCACATTATATATGCAAATATATAAATGACGTCAGTGTTTACAAACAGTAAGTATCGCTATAGACTCTGTACATGTGATAAAAATATGGTGAAAGAAACTTAATTAAGAACAAAGATAAAGACATAAAAATATGCCGTGACTAATATGCTAAAGAGAATCTTACAATAGTAATCTAATTTAGTCTCCACATGCACAGTGGCATGTATAAGAATAGGCTAGTATATATCAAAGCTTAAGTGGCGTGTAGAAAAATGCCACTATATATATAATTTATTATATAATTTACTTAACTCTTTAAGCCTCAAACCTTTTAACTTATTTTTAGCTATTTCTAAGACTGAAAGAACCAACTCCCTCCCCCCCCCCCAAAAAAAAAAAAAAACTGTAGTCATTGTTACCATGGAATTTGCAACTCAGACCTATAATACTGGGGGCTCAAGGTTTTCAGACTGTCATTTTGAACCATGCATGGTGTTCTTACGGAGATGGTGGGAAGTTTGTTTGAGGGAACACTTGGAGTTTAAGGCTTTTTAAAGCCTTTTTCCCCATTTATAGAGTGCTCAATCCGCATCTTCCACGACTTCAGAGCATTTTCCACATAAAATGAAAAAATTATCCAACATAACAATAAAGTAGCTGATTTACCTTCTTCATAAAGATAAAAGCCGTAGATGTGCATTATTTTGGAGGACAGGTCAGGACATCATTAAATCTGATGCAAGCTTGAATCAGTACTTTCTCAAAGAACTGAGTCTGTGTATATTATTACATATTGTTACCAAGAAGAAGCTTCATTTCGTACTTGTATAGGATGGGCCAGGATTTCTTAGGGGAGCCAGGGAGTAGGGGAACCAGGGTGGTGCAGTGGTTGAAGCGCGCTTCGCCTCTCACCTCTGTGGCCCAGGTTTGATTCCTGGACAGGGCGCCATATGTGAGTTTAGTTTATTGGTACCTCTGCCTTGCTGTGAGGGGTTTTTTCCGGGTTCTCCGGTTTTCCTCCCTCTGCAAAAACCAACTCGCTATAAAATTCCAATTCGATCTTTGGATTAGCCAGGACCTGGCTTTGATCAGCCCCCATGATTGTTTCAGGTCTTGTTAGAAATTCAGAGTTTTTTCAGAGTTTTTCTTCAGTCACGTAATAGTGTGGGTTTTATAAATGGAGGTCAGTGGAGCCACCTATCATAGCTTTTTTTGAGTATTGGACAACATTTGCTAAAATGTTATTGATTCCAGTATGAAGGTACAGTATTAACCAAAGGTCGAAATGGCTTTAGACTTATATGATACATACATGTGTATTTTGAAGAATGCATGAAGATGAGGGGGAGGGAGCTTAATGCTGCCAGTTGGTTGGGTTTCCTGGCATGCTTTGCAGTCAGCGTGGTTGAATTTAGCTTGTGGTGAAGTGCTCATGGAATGGATGCATGGCTTGGTACTGGGCAAGTTTAAGTGTTGGGAGACAGAAAGTGAGGTTATAAGTGCATGCAAACTTGAAAGCCTGTATTTGATGTGAAAGATGCAGTTTTGTAAGAAAATTTAGAAGCCGAGGAGATTTTTTTTCTTTACGTGTCATATTTTTAGTCCATGGTCTGTTACATTATGCGCCTTCTTGGAATAAACTCAGCAAATTTGAATGTGAACTCAAAAAAAGATTGCCTTGCATGATCATTTAAGACCGATCCATAAAATGTGATAAGACAAGTTGTTTTCTGACTATTTTTGCGTTCGACGAAGGAGAACGCATACTAATCTTGCAGTGGACTCCCTGTGGTCATGTGTGGGCTACCTGTGCTTCCCCAGGCGAAAGAAATCGAGATTTGTGTATGTCCGTCGTCCATCATGTCCTCATGTTTGTACTTTTTGGAATAAATTATCTCGGCCGGGGAACTGGTAACCACACGTACACGATGCGAGCGGCCATTTTGGTGAATGCCAGCATGGCTTCTGTTTTGTTTCGCGATCGGTTAGTTACTTGCCTTATTTTCCGACATTCCAATGCAATGATGTTTCAAAGGTTCGCAAGTACAATTGAGGAAAGTGTGTAGTACATCTGGAGGAGAAGAGGACCTTGAACATTCAACTCGGCCATAATTATTTATTTATTTATGCTGAACCCGAGTTGGCTTGCTCGCTTCAATTTGAATTGTGCTGTTCGGTTTGCCGATACCAAAACTGCAAATGGTCAAGATGCTATAAATCATACCTGAAGGCTGAAGAGAAATACATGGATATGAATATTTCAGTGTGAGTTGTGAATTTGTAAACAACCGAGTGAATTCTGTTGGCTTGCTCGCTGTACTGGATTCTGCTTTTCGCTGACAGTACATACAGATACCGAAACTACAAACAGTAAAACTAAAAGATGACCTGGCTTAAGAGAAACAGGATCTGAGTTTTCTAGATACCCGTAATCGCCGTATCTTGTGTGAGTTGCGACACTGTGTACATCTTGGTTATACAAATTAACGGATTCAAATTATAAACACTACATTCAGACAGAGTTAATCTATACCGACACTTTGATATGCCAAGGAACTGGAATATCAACACAGTAGAAGGTGAGGGAAATTTAAAGTACTGACTTTATTGCTGTGTTCAATTAATCTACACTGAATTTCTAACGGCCCTGAAACGAGGCTGATCAAAGCCAGGACCCGACAAACAATGGCGCTCAATATTTGTTCTCACTTGAAAAATACCCGGGAAACATAATGTGAATGATCTGAATCGAAGGAACTGCATGGGCTGCATGTACTTTATACATATATAGTTTATGTTCTAAGAACTGGAATTCAGTTTATACACATCTGAATAGTAATATTTAATACATACTTTATATGAAACCCTTTATATATCCTGTAATATACTGTATTTTATATATCCTGTAATATAGTGTCCCCAATTAGCTTTACAGCTAAATACTATTGACACTCAAATAAAGTTCATGTTTGCATGTATGTATGTAAATGTATGTAGCTATATACATGTATAGCCTTGGTTGATTTGTGTTCTACACTAACTTCAATTATCGCTTTACACTGTATGCCACACAGCAAAATGTGCTACGAATTCTCAAATCAATGCCATAACCATATAAAACACACATGTATACATATAGCCCCATAAGCATCGCATCCAATGATTTAATGTTACACAAAGATAATTACAGTTTTATACCCAGATGCATCCCCTTGTATATTAACATATAAGTCAAGACATCAAAATTTTCACATTAGTTAAAAAACAAGCACTTTTGATCAGGATTACGTACACTGTCCACATCATTGCAGCAATTTTTCAGCTTTTCAGACTGTTACCACAGTGCTTTCTCTTTAAAAAAATATGTCGAACGCACTTTGATAATCTATGATTACTTCTAGTTTTATGTAGTAAATATTGACTGGAATATGTAAAGCTGTATCTATTCTTGAAGCTTCCAAAATTTTAATCAGATGTCGATTTCAGCTGGCAGCTTTACAATTTGCTTTTACCTACCTTATTTAGAATGCAAGATGTGGAGTTGATTGGAGCAAAGGGAAATTTGGAGCTTAGAAGTCATTTCCCTGGAGACCAGGATTCTGTAAGGCTTGATAATTATAATGTTTCCATACATGTATATAATTGTACAGTCAAGTTGTCAACCGATGCAATTCTTTAATAGCTTACAGTGACCTTTGGAAAATGCAATTTAAAACTTATAGACTCTGAACTAGAAGTAGTAGCTCAGGTTTTACTAAAGTCTATGTATTATATATACATGACTTAGCTTGTTATTGTTACATGTACATGTATATAGGAACATTAAATAATTAATTGAATATCCAAACTCAGTTTTAAAACAATATTTTGTTTTCTTCATTTCAATTGTAGCCTGAAGTTTTTCTAGATCCTGATTGGCAAGGAGATGCAGAGTAAGTTAATTAATATTAATAGTATCACACTATAATGACTTTGTACCGAGTCCTAGCTATCATTATTGCTAAATTGCATGACTTGGAATCACATTACAAGTATGACCCGGCCCATGAATGTCAAACTCAGACCAGGTGAGTAAAGCACACACAACTAATAGGGCTTCCTTCAGTTGAAAGAAAATATCTGAAGTATATATATATATAATTTATATTAACTTTGTGGCTTTGAAAATATAGTGATATAATTTTGTCCTTGGACATTAATGCAAATTTTGTTCCTCAAAACTCTCAGTTTCCCTCAATGTAGCTTTATTAATTCTGGGAAACTGGTTGTTTCTCAGAACAAAATTAAGTGCTGTGCATTAATGTTCAATATGCCACAAAGTTAAGGTTATTGTTTAATTACCTGTTTGATATTCAAACTTTGTACAGAATACAAAATGCTGGCAGGTAATTAATTGGCTAGTAATGACAGTGCTTTATTGGTGAACAAAGCACTTGATCCAGATGCTCTCTTAGCTTATACCTAGAGAGATTTGATATATGGCCATGCATGTGCATGTACATTGCTTCGCTTAACAACCGGGACTGAATTCTGTCTCTCCAGCTGTGTGACAACATATATTTTGAGGCAAACATTAATTTTGCATAATCGCTCATTGGAAATGGCTGATTTGCAATCATTGCAAGTACATATACAACATGAAAACAATTAAGTACTCATGCAGTCGTGAACAAAATTTAATACCGTTTTGGAAAACTTGATCTGAAACACTATTACTACAGTGGAACCTCTCTGTGAGACCACCTCTTGTAGGCGACCACCTCTCTTAAGCGACCACTTACCAAAAGCCTGTTTTGTCTCGCAGCCGTCAAATCACTGCATTTAGTACCTCTCGTAAGCGGCCACCTCTCGTAAGCGACCACTTTTCCAGGTCCCGAGGGTGGTCGCTTATGGGAGGTTCAACTGTAGTAGTCTTATTGAAGAAGTGGATTTTATTTCTGAGACCTTCTCTGTCAGTATAATAGAAGAAAATGCAGCAAGAGTTTGGTGGGTATATTATTGGATCAAAAACCCAGGAATTTTCAATGTGGAAAATGTTTTTATTGCATGGGGACATATGTCCATGCATGCATGAAGGCTGGATTCAAGATTTCACTTCCTATGCAAACCACTGAAACCAGGTTAGTCATGCAATTTCAAATGAAATTATTTAAATAACAAACTACCAAAGAAAGTGCAGATTGTTCACTTTAGCCAATATAGTTTAACTTCTACACTGGAGTGTATATATAATCACCAACATTAGTCAGAATAATTTTGTGTAGCCGACCTTGGTCAACTGAATGCTATACACCACATAATGTTAAACTATCAATGTGCATTATATCTGTTGAATTTGTTAACTAATTCCTCAAGATATACACGTACATTGATTTCCAGTCATTTGATTACCTATTTAACTGAACAGGTCCATCCCCTTGAATAACTTATAAGCCAAGACATTTAAAACTGTTCACATTTATTTAAAGACAGACATGTTTGATAAGGATATTAATACACACGGTACACACCACTGTAGCAATAATTAAAGGGTGTGTTTAATTTGTGTCACCACAGGAAGCCCAGTCCTTTCTCATACAAAAATATATGTCGAACGCACTTCAATAATCTATGATTACTTCTAGTTGATAAAGGTTTGATGTGTCATTTCGGAAAAATGCTGTTGCAGCAATGCAACATTGGACAAAACGTGAAATGACTGGACTTCAACAAAGTTCTGTTTTTAGCCAAAAAGAAGAGCTGAGAAACAGCCCAATAAAGGCTTTTGATTCATTTCATGGTTGACCAATTAAGATTTAAATTAAGTCCCACCTCCAAGGGTAATCTCATTAACATTAGCCAATCAAAGGTCATTCATGTTGTGTTCAGTTCAGTTCAGGCTGACCCAGAAAATGAGTTTATAATTATTTTTGATTCACCCCCCCTCTCCAGGACCTGAAATAATCCACCCCCATTAAAAAATGTATATGTATTAATGGGAGGTACTAATATTCTTGTTTGTAAATCTCTACAGGAGTCTTGTATCTCATTGTGTTGCACTACTAAAGGTAATGATTTTTTTAGACTAGTGAATGAAAACAACAAATTATGCATATATTATTCAGATCAATATTATTAGGACATTGGAAATGGCTATTGTACAAACAATTAATTTGCACTGGAAAATCATGGTCGTTAAAGGCAACCCGACTGTTGAAACAAGTTGCTGTTAAATTGTTGGCAATTATGGTCTATTTAATAAATATTATGTTGATTTTTTTTTAAATTGGATACAAGTATGAGCCATCTTGGATTTGATGATGTTTAACGGTGGTCCCCATTGTCAAAAACAATAGATGTTTTGTTGTGTAACAATAGGGACAACCGTGTGATGTCATCACATCCAAGATGGCAGCGCCCAAGCCCAAAATGGCTCATACTTGTATCCAATTTTAAAAAAACTGAAATATATTTTCCAATTTTTTCAACATAATATTTTAAAATTTAGACCATGTTGCCAACAATTTAACAGCAACTTGTTTCAGCAGTCATGGTTCCCTTTAAGTGGTCAGTCAACCACTTTAAACGACCAGTTGTCCTTACCAACCACTGTAAACTACTTGTACACTGTACCATGTATAATGAATTAAAGTATGAATCCAAAGTACTAGACAGTACAATCATACATGCAGTCAATGTAAGTACATTGTACTTTGCACATTAAGTTTTAATTCATTGTTATTTTTCACAATATGCCACTTGAATTAAGTGAGTGTGTTTCAATCTTACATGTAAATATCAATAAAATAGCAAGCAAAAGTGTTGTTTTGAACTTCCCATGCGCCTCTTCCATATTAGGAAAATTCCATATTCCATATTTGGAAGAGCTGTTTGGTGCTTGCAATAATTGTCAGAGAATAAGGATCGAAGTTAAGTTCAAAGTGATGTACTTTGTTATCATTATTATGGAACTGGCTTGTAAGTTACAATAAAGTAGAATAATGTGGTCTTCAAAAGTGTGTGGGCGAATTTTGATATTTTGCTTTAAACGAATGTTTAATGGTCATTTAACCCTTTCACTCCCAGAGGTGTTTTGGCTCAATTGGTGAAATGCAGAGTGCTAACTCAACCCTCCCCCCTTAGTTCCAGTTTGGCTAGCCCGGGCTAGTTAAATACTGCTGACTATTTAAACCAAGGGCTCAAACTTCCCCATGATGCCATTCGGCAGAATTCTACGGACTCGGTGGCGGTGAGTATGGTTTCTTCTGTAGGGTTTCCAATGAAATGTGGATGGCTGAAAAGTACTTGGCTTGCTTTCAGTAGGCTTTGTGAGGGGTTTCACAGGGTTTTTCTGTTGTGTTTCTGCTTTGAGACACATGAAATAATTCTTCACTGAAATCCTTGAAATCTTGCAGTTGGCAATCTTTTACCCCTGCTAAACCTATTAGGATGTGTTTTTGTCACTTTAAAGCAACGGCTTGAGTCCAAATCACCGCTCTTGGTTGTAGGGGTAAAAGACTTATAAAAAAACCTACAGGAGTCCCAGAGGGGGGTCCCCATGTGATTTTTTGTTGATTACCCAGCATGCAATTGGAGGTGGGAGCAGGAAAATGTGGTCGAGTGAAATGCAGTGTAAACATTGGCGTGGTTCACCGTCTCTTGGTGTGTTTTGTGAAAACAAACCTGCTGGTTGGAAAGATTAAACAAGGTACTGTAACGACTGAGTGGTTATTTTGTATTTGCTCTTGATTTCAAGTGCGAATGGGAAGGTTTTTTTGAGCTGATTTTCAGCTCCTCAAAATTCGAGAAAAGTTACCCATGAACATCCTGGCATTATTCTAAATATTCAGTATATAACAGTGTTTAATCTGTACCCTGAAGGTATACAATAACCTTTAGTTAAATAATGCATGGTACATGTACCTTTCTATTATAAATTAACAGACTTGCCATAAACTGACTGAGAGGCTGGTGGTACACACCATGGAAAGAATGAAGTCACAGGAGAACATGATGGAGATTGTAGCAACAGCCAAACACATAGGGCCAAAGTAAGTTACATATGAATCCTTATACAGCCCAGAACACTTGCTCACAAGTGTGGACATGCAGGAATTAGGGAAGGGGAGGATGGGAAAGGTAATGTTCACATCTCTCAATAGTGCATTCAGACGTTCAGGAAAGGGGCCCTAGCTGCATGCATGCATGGCACCATGGACCTAATAGCTTGTTTCTCTTTGCCGAGAAGGGGAGGACCTCAACCATGCAGGCCTCAGATCCACCACTGCATCTGATCATTGCAATTAATGGAGCTGACATAGGATATGATCACAATAGATAATAATGAACTAAAAGTCCTGTATGAAATTTCCACCTCAGATCTCCTGAACATTATTACCAAAGAGTTCCCAGAGCATGCTGAAATATTCAAGTAATAAGAAAAGTATAACTTAAGTTGTTGAACTTATGTACATGAGATTGTACATGTTATATTCATTCTTGAAAGTGGTATTACTTATTAAATGTTAAAGATATGGCATAGTAAGGATTTCATTTTCTTTTTGTCAGGGTGGATGATCTGGTACAGGCAATGTATACCCCGTCAGATTCCAAACAGATCGAAGAAAAGTGAGTACATGCATGGACATGTGCCTTTGGGTAGGCCACATGTTAATTAGTGTAACAGAGTTTTAATGATTCATATGCTCTAAATTTGGTTTCCAGTTTGGATCCCCATTGATTGTAATTCATATTCTGTTTTGATGACCAGATTAAACAAGGCTATGCATGATAGCTTGATACAGCTGCTACTATGCTTATTTTCTTCTTTTTTAGAGTTAATTCAGACATGGCTTTATTGCTGCAACGTTCATGTAATTAGCAAATTGAAGATGGTTCTCCATGTTCTATTTGTTATTTATTTCACCATAATATAGAATTGACTACAGTACATAACAAACATGGATAAGATTAAAGTGAATGCACTAAGTTTAGCTTACAGAGATAGTGTCTAGATAAGGTATTGAATACTTGTACTGTAAAAGAAGAAGAAAAATAATAATTAAGGGGAAAGGAAAAGAGTGGCGAGGAGGCCCAGTGAAACCACAGGGCTAATATCTCTGAAGGGTCCATGTAGTCATTTTTCTTTCAATTTTAATTTTACAATTGCTATAAGTATGGCATTAATTTAAATAATCATAAATGTGATATTTTATGTGAGCTATAATAACTTTACAAGTATTCATGATAGAAATTAAGAACTGGTTTGCATTCGGCATTGGTTTGTGATCAAATAATTTATTTCAGAAGATTCTTTTTAAAAGAACTTATTGTCGTTAGTGATGAGTTACTGGTAGGAAGAGAGTTCCATATTTTTGGTCCTTGAATTAGAATTGTAGGTTGTTTGATATTAGTGCGACAAGGGTGGGTTCTGTATTGTGATGCATTTCTGGTATTGTAACTTTGATACTGGTTTTTAGCTGTGAATTAATAGATTGAGAAATGATGAGGGTAGCGAATGGTTATGATAAGATAACATAAATTTAGCAATGTTATGAGAGGCAATACTGAAGAATGATGTCAAGAATATTTAGTTGAGCAAAAAGTGGTGCAGAATGTTTGAGGTAATCAGCATTAGTTATTATGTGAACAATATGCTTTTGCAGGAGGAATAATCTATATAAGTTAGTATGATGATTAAGTAGATGACCAAACTGTATATAATTATATGCTGGATCAGCTGTTACAATAAATAAGATATGGATAAATTAGTGTGTAATAAAGTGATAGTTTAGAATTGTGGGATAAAAGATACCTAGACCTACATTTTTGCATTCGACGAAGGAGAATGCAACCTACTCTGGTCCCTGTGCCCTATGAAAGCACAGGTAGCCCACAATCACCAGCTGGCTAAGCGGTAAGAATCGAGAATTCACAGGCAGGCGGTGTTCCAAATTTTCGACATTTTGAATAATTAAATATGCCAGACTTTTGCAAGACTAATACGCAATGCACACGCACCTTTCTACCTCGTACACTTGGACAATATTAATAGTACTCGGTAGGCGATCCCAACCTGGAAAGGCGAAGAATGTGCTGAACAATCCAGTACAAACCCAACTGAGTCATTGTACTGGGCAGCCATTGTGCTTATCAACGCCCGAGGAAAGTGTGTACTACTTCTGGAGCATTGGCAGAGTCTGATGTCCGAACTATATCAAGTCAACCATGTCCATGGCCATGCATGGTCTGTTTTGTCGGGACGGTTGAAGACGTACATGTACACGGAGTTGAACAGTAAAATTTGTGCTTAACTATCGACAAACCGAGTGAATCTGTAATCGAATATTCCGATGGCTTGCTCGCTGTATTGGATTTTGCTTTTCGTTGAACAGATATGAAAACTACAAACATTGAGATACTAGAAGTAATCATAGATTATCAAAGTGCATTCGACATATATTTTTATCATACCTGAAGAGAAATATTTGACGGTGTCTTGTTTGAGTTATGAAGATTTAGCTTTTTCAACACTACACGTGTGTGTATATTGTGCCGTTATGCATATATTAACACTGCGTTCAGGCAAATTAAGAGTTGATCTGGAATCCCACTTTGAGTTGGATAAGTCAAGGAATTAAAAAAAAAATTCAACACAAGGTGAGGGAAATTTAAAGTACTCTTTATATTGCTTTATATGTGCATGTACACTAATCAATGGCAAAGATCATGTGTGCATGATATGTTGACATATATAAGCTTACAGGCACATATTAATCTACATATACCAACATTGATCAGAAATTATTCTGCAATAACAATGGACACTCAATATGGCAGTCTTGACCTCACTTGAAGAATAATTTGAATGCTCTGAAGGAACTGGAGTGTAGTTTATACACATGCACCTCACACATGGGTATATAATTTAATTTCTACACTGGAGTGTAATCACCAACATTAGTCAGTATATTGTGGAGCCAGTGTCGCATGTTGAAATAGTATCCATTTGAAATAGGATTTAAGTTCAGTAATGTTACTTAGCAACATACATGTAAACAGTTCAGTTTGTAGTCACACATTACAGTGACGCATGTAGAGCTGTAATGGGATACATATTTTTCCAGTGATGAGAGAGCTAGAAAGGCGCTTGTGGCAGAATAGCAAAATAAAATACGGAGTCGAAGAGTTAATTTAACTCAAGTTTCCTGGTTGTTCTGCTAAAGCAAAGCCCCTGTGTGCCGATGCAGTTAGGTAACACCAGCCTTGGTCATTTGAATGCAATACACCACATGGTTAAACTATCGATGTGCATTATAACTTTCTTCAAGATCCATGCACATTGATTTCCAGTCATTTGATTACTTATTTAACAGAACAGGTCCATCCCCTTGAATAACATATAAGTCAAGACATTCAAAACAGTTCACATTTATTTAAAGACATAATCTTTGATCAGAATATTAATTGTTTTCACACACAATCCACACCACTGTAGCAATTACAGGGTGTATATTTTAATTTGACACCACAGGAAGCCCAGTCATTTCTCATACAAAAATATACGTCGAACGCACTTTGATAATCTATGATTACTTCTAGTATACCAGTAGATTTGGATACTTTTGATGATATTTGACTGATATGTGACGTTTCTGAAAGATGTTCATTGATGTATACGCCCAAAAATTTAGTATCATGTTCTAGAGTGAGTTGATTATCAAACACAAGAGTTGAATTGGGTTGAATCCTTTTTTTGTTTTGGTCTAATTAAGATATAATTAGTTTTTTTAATGTTAACAGTAAGTTTATTAGCTTACCATCCATTCACTTATTTTAGTGAGCTCATTGTTTATGGTACTTAATAATTGATTAACATCTTTGTGAGAATGAAAGAAACTTGTATCGTCAGCATAAAGCAAACATTCCGTTATTGCAGATGCATTAGGAAGATCATTAACGTATAAGATAAAAAATAAAGGTCCAAGAATATATCCTGGTAGAATGCCACATTTAATAAGCTGTGTTGAAGACTTCTTATTGTTGAATTGGACAAACTGTTTGCGATTTGAGAAAAAAACTTTTAATCAACTGCAAAGTCATACCTCGTATCCCATAATTTTCAAGTTTACTAAAGAGAATTTCATGATTGATGGTATTGAAAGCTTTGGAAAGATACTCCAACTGTAATCTCGTTTTGATCAAAATAATGCATGCTTGAAATCTTGAAAACTGCAGATGCACCTCGAAAGTGCATTATTTTCCCATAGGAAATAGGAAAACCATATTCTATCTGTTTTATAATATAAAATTCGATTTATGTGAAAATAAATGTTTGAGCATGCCGTGTTTACACAGGCTCATACAAACCGAGGTAAGTTTGGGAGGATTCAAGAGCAGAACAAACACGAGACCGCAGGTCGAGCCTGTGCAAACACGGAAGATCTGTTTCATTTCTTTTATAAAATAATTATTTTGATAAAAGATACACTTACAGTGCTCGTCTTACGGTGTGACGTCATTTTCATGTTTGCACAGGGTAATGAAAACATGGCTATCAGCCAATCAGAATGCGCATACTATCTAAATTATTTTGTAAAACAAAATCAATCATTCTGTGCTCAAGTCTTTTGGCCAATGAAATTGCTTATTCTTAGGATGCTCCTGTACTTTATAGTGGAGCTCTCCGAAGGCCCGCAAAAGTGGATCGAGCTCGACACACACAGTAAATTAATAAGAGAAAAAGAAAAACCGGAGAAAAAAAACATGGTAGTAAAAAACGCTTACACCGCACACGTGTCCACGTCCCTACTTAATTGCTGCCCTGCTCGCATTACATAAGGCGTAATTGCACTATTTGGGAAGGCGTAATCGCATTATTTGGGAAGGCGTAATCGCATTATTTGGGAAGGCGTAATCGCATTATTTGGGAAGGCGTAATCGCATTATTTGGGAAGGCGTAATCGCATTATTTGGGAAGGCGTAATCGCACTATTTGGGAAGGCGTAATCGCATTATTTGGGAAGGCGTAATCGCATTATTTGGGAAGGCGTAATTGCATTATTTGGGAAGCGTGTGATGGCTGATTGGTTCTAATTATAGCTCCGCATTGAAACTCGGTGGATGCGAGTTTGACTCAGGTGGGACACGTTTTTTAGGCGCTGTCCACACTAATGCGTTTTTGAAAACCTCCGTTTTGGGTTCCCCGAAAACGAATAAACAGCTCTCCGTTTTCACATCGTTTTCGACCGTCCACACTAGGGGCTGAAAATCGATGATCCAAAGATGCGTTTTTATCACCAGGCTCTACTCGGACGTTTTTTCTATTCCATACGCATGCTCCAATAGCGCCTGAGCGATACTATCGGCTATTCTCGCTCTTTACACTATTGAATAGTGGTTTGTTTACGCGCTAACGCGGGAAACTGGGGCTTGCATAATGAGTTGTGACGTAAGTTTGAAAAGCTCCGTTTTTGCCGTCCACACTAAAACGATAGACCTGCGTTTTCAAAAGTTTTCATAGATAAACATCTCCGTTTTTGATCGTTTTAGTGTGGACGATCGGTAAAAACGGATACAAAAGTATGCGTTTTCAAACGAAAACGGATTAGTGTGGATGGGGCCTTAAGCTCCAGTTGTCTCGTGTTTTGGGAAAGTGTATCGGTATTTCGTTCTCCGGCTTCCGTAAACGTTTTCAATAATAGTTTCTCAATCATTTCAATATAAGATAGTTTATGTTATAATATGTAAATAATAATAAGTAACAATCATTGATTATACGTAATATTATTATTGTATGATCATAAATACAAGGTTTTCTTTTCTAGATCCAGTGCTTTGTACTTGGCTGTATACCTCTTGTTACAGGTACATCAGTGTATAAAAGATGCAACTATACGACTTGGTGTTTTGAGTGCAAATATGCGAACATGTTAAACTGGTCGCAAACAGAGTTTCACTGGTTTTAAAAACACTTTGTAACTTGGCCCTTGTCCCCCACCAGGCAATACACCTACATTGTTTCATTTGTTCTTTTATACAATTACCTTCTTGGGGAACTTAACATAACAATAGTAATGTCACGTGCAAGGGTCTATTCTGGAACAGATACAGGCTTCTAATTAGCTTAGTTAGTATGCTGTCGTTATTTTGATACAGAATACTAATACACGACTTTCATAATGGCCGCCTCCTAATTTGCATATGTGATTTCCTGTTTGGGTAGTTTATCCACATGTATAGAAAATATGAACATTGCCATGTGAAAGAGCATGTCGACATTTGCGAACTTGTGAAAGTTGAGTGCTGTAGCTTATAAAGCAATGAAGTTACCGTCAGTTGAAATTAGAGAGATTTGTATGAGAAAAACAACGGAGGCCTTTATAGCCTCGCTTTCATGTTTTGCTGCATCACAAATGCTTATAGCTCAACAGCAATTTTCCACATTGCTCTAAAACTCAAAACAATTACTAGTTTTAATGTGATCTTTCATGTGGTAGCATTGGTTTTCCCCTACAGATTTAACTTTCAAATTATGCAAATTAGGAGGCGGCCATTATGAAAGTCGTGTATAGATAAAGATATTTTAAATAACCTTGGCTGGAAAGACCTGACAGAAAGACACCACCATTAGCTAGCTACATTCATGTTTAAAACCATTAATGGCGTGGTCCCCCAATATGTTTCTCAACTTTTTACTAAAACTAGCGATATACACGCCTATAGCCTGCACCGTTCTGACAGTGGTCTATCCATACCTAAATCCAACATGGAAGCCATGAAAAAACGTTTTTCCTTTTGAGGGGCTATACACGACTTTCATAATGGCCGTGTCCTAATTTGCATATGTGATTTCCCGTTTCGCTAGTTTATCCATATGTATAGAAAATATGAACATTGCCATGTGAAAGAGCATGTCGACATTAGTGAACTTGTGAAAGTTGAGTGCTGTAGCTTATAAAGCAATGAAGTTACCGTCAGTTGAAATTAGAGAGATTTGTATGAGAAAAACAACGGAGGCCTTTATAGCCTCGCTTTCATGTTTTGCTGCATTACAAATGCTTATAGCTCAACAGCAATTTTCCACATTGCTCTAAAACTCAAAACAATTACTAGTTTTAATGTGATCTTTCATGTGGTAGCATTGGTTTTCCCCTACAGATTTAACTTTCAAATTATGCAAATTAGGAGGCGGCCATTATGAAAGTCGTGTATAGATAAATATATTTTAAATAACCTTGGCTGGAAAGACCTGACAGAAAGACACCACCATTAGCTAGCTACATTCATGTTTAAAACCATTAATGGCGTGGTCCCCCAATATGTTTCTCAACTTTTTACTAAAACTAGCGATATACACGCCTATAGCCTGCACCGTTCTGACAGTGGTCTATCCATACCTAAATCCAACATGGAAGCCATGAAAAAACGTTTTTCCTTTTGAGGGGCTATACACGACTTTCATAATGGCCGTGTCCTAATTTGCATATGTGATTTCCCGTTTCGCTAGTTTATCCATATGTATAGAAAATATGAACATTGCCATGTGAAAGAGCATGTCGACATTAGTGAACTTGTGAAAGTTGAGTGCTGTAGCTTATAAAGCAATGAAGTTACCGCCAGTTGAAAATATAGAGATTTGTATGAGAAAAACAACGGTGGCCTTTGTAGCCTCGCTTTCATGTTTTTTTCTGCATTAGAAATGCTCATAGCTCAACATCAATTCTCCACATTGCTCTAAAATTAAAAACAATTACTAGTTTGAATGCGATCTTTCATGTGGTAGTATTGGTTTCCCTCTAAAGATTGATCTTCAAAATTATGCAAAATAGGAGGCCATTATGCAAAGTAGGAGGCGGTTATTATGAAAGTTGTGTATTCTATGGAACAACCTATCTGCAAACCAACAGACCGCCTCAAACCTAACGTAGTTTGTTAATAGCTTGTAACTTTATAGTATTTTATCAATTCATTAACTATGACTATTTTAGGTTAGTTATAATAGTTATATAATAGTAGTTTTATGGTTGTAATTTGTATCGGGTTTACAGAGGTATCCATTTGACTTGATTGCTGCGTTTAGGATTGGTTAGCACCCTTATGAATTATTAATGAAGAAAAAGTCACGATTTCCTTGATGTTGCTTGAATGTCGTATGATAATTTTGATCTGTTTACTTTTCTGAGAAACTACATTGTACCAACCCACCTTGGATATGCATGTTAAATGAATGATTCACCATTAATGGTAGGGTGAAATGTGGGGGAGGGGTACGGTTTCTCCAGAAAAGTAAAGAGCTCCATAGGTTAGCTCAGTGGTTAAGCGCCGGTCTGTCGTGCGAGAGATTGCGGATTCAAACCCCGGCCGGACCAACACTCAAGGTCTTAAAATAACTTGTTCACGAACTGCAAATGGTTAGACCTTCACGTCTTCTCGGATAAGTTCGTTACATCGTAGGTCCCACGTCGACCTCAAGTCTTTCAAGACTGTTACGAGCTACCTACGTAAATAAGGTCGCTTTAGCACAATTCAGTTTCTTGATAGCTGTAGTTTTATACAAGTGGCCGGATTTTTCTTACAGTATATTTAAAATATAAGTGTCTGCCTGAGTACTGATGATATTTTATTGATGCAGGTCATTAAGAATGCGTCAGAGAAGCCAGAAAAATTGAACTGGGCAGATGATATTCTACACTCAGTTGAACAGCGTATCGAAGCGATGCGTGAGGACAGCAGACCAGACGCTGATTATGATCCAAAACTACTGATGCCAAGTGCGTGTACAGGCGGCAACAATGAACCAATCAGCGATGGGAAACTGTCACTTTGCTTTGTCAACAGAACCTTCCTGGCATAAGTGACGCAATTCTGGAGTTAAACACGCTAAGAGAACTTCATAGTTCCACACCTGTCAGTTAAAAAACAATTCAGGGAAGATAGGAAATCGATAAATCATTCAGAATGTTACGAAGACTATCACTGAACTCGGCGTTTTTTTGCCAGTTTCTGAATTTCTTCGGGGTAAAGTTTATGGCTTGTGGGACATAGCAACAGTATCTAAGAGAGGAGGAGCTAATAGTAACAGTAACTAATAGGGGAGGAGCTAATGGTAACAGTAACTAAGAGGGGAGGAGCTAGTAGTAACAGTAACTAAGAGAGGAGGAGCTAATGGTAACAGTAACTAAGAGGGGAGGAGTTAATAGTAACAGCAACTAAGAGGGGAGGAGCTAATAGCAACAGCAACTAAGAGGGGAGGGGCTAATAGTAACAGTAACTAAGAGGGGAGGAGCTAATAGTAAGAGTAACTAAGAGAGGAAGAGCTAATAGCAACAGTAACTAAGAGGGGAGGAGCTAATAATAACTAACTAAGAGGGGAGGAGCTAATAGTAACAGTAACTAAAAGGGGAGGAGCTAATAATAACAGTAACTAAGAGGGGAGGAGCTAATAGTAACAGTAACTAAGAGGGGAGGAGCTATTAGTAACAGTAACTAAGAGGGGAGGAGCTGATAGCAACAGTAACTAAGAAGGGAGGAGCTAATAGTAGGAACTGTGGAACTATGAATAATCAATCTAACTCAGGAGTATATTACACAGGAGTGTTCCTGTGCCCTTGTGTTGGCCCCTAACACAGTAGATGGTGTGTCTATTTATAGTCGCGAAGTTCTGGTATGCGATTACGTTGTCTTTTGTTCTCTTGCGCTTCAGTATTTTTTTAGCAGTTGGAACCGTGTTAATTACAATTTTTCAGTGCATCCTGATTGGTTAAAAGTGACGGCCTTTGTTTCTTCTCGCAGGAAATTCTATTCTAAAAAGAACTACCGTCAACAGTGTTGTGTGACAATATAATGTGGGAAGAGGAACACTCCTCTGTAATATACTCCTGTTCTAAATCCAGTAAGCCGGTTATTTGAAATGCAAATCATTATAATATCATTGTTACAAGAATACAGTATTAACAAATAGAAGTTATTCTATTTAAGTAACAGAAACATTTTTCGTGTTTCCATAGAGTTACAGAAACACGAGTAGGAGTTTGGGAGAACGAGAAATGGCAATAGAAATATGAACCCGAAAAGCGAGTGTTTCCACTGCTATTTCGAGTTCTTCCAATCTGTCACAAGTGTTTCTAAACTCTATGGGAACACGAAAAAATGTTTGTATTTCCTTTATAAATTAAACGAGTAAAAACACGGGAAATGCTCGTTTTATTTGAACATCAGATCGTAAATTCTCCCAACTAGCTTAAAATCAACTTTCTATGTTTCTATATAGAATCACGGCTTCGGCCAATCAGAGCGTGCGTACTATCGAATTTATTGTATGAAAAAGTGGAATGGGAATGGACAGTGCGTTGTGTTTTTATAGTACATAGGAAAACCATATTGTATTTGTTTCGGGTTGTCCTGGTTGAGCGTGCATTCATAAGAATATCACGCTCGCTGAGCTCTAGTTTTTAGCCAGTGAAATTGAATGTTCTTACAGAGGTCGCGGTTACGCGAAAAAACCCTGCGGATTTTATACAGAAAACGTATTTGCTACGCAGTTTGCGAGGAGTGCGTTTCTCGTACGCAGTTGAGTGAGTTTGAGGTAGAAATTGTGTATGCTCCAGTCCTCACAGAACACAACAAAACAGTTATTGCGTAGAAAAAGAGACCTCATATGAGCTGGGATACAGCACGGCACGCGCCTGCTGTTTTCTCACAGTCTAGTGCTGAAGACAAATCTCGTTCTTATGTGACAGCAAATCAACTGCATAACATGACGCAGGCTATATAAACGTGACTACTTGTTTTGTTATCAACCCCGTCGCTCTCGAAGTTGCTTTCCCCCCGCATTTAATGACATTGATGTACGCAACTGTGCGATAGCTAGTGCAACTCCAGTGCTTAAGATGTTCCCATATTATTTATATTGGGGACTGAACACTGGACACTGCTGTTTAGGAGGCTATGTAATGTTCTGTTTAATATGTTTGTCGATGAAATACCAGTTTTAATCTCTTCCTAAAAAGGCTAGAAATGTTTAAAAGCCAGCCATATTTTCAAAAGTGATATCTTCACGTGTGAAGATATCACTTTTTAGAAAGAAATCTTTAATTCGGCGAATAATTGTTTTAGTATATACAACACGGGAACCTGCTTTTGGGCACTGTATTTTGTTGAATTTCTAAAATTTCTGCATAGGAAGCAATCGCGAAATTGTGAATTTACGCCCTGCCGTTTTGTTTAAAAATTATCCCGAGTTTTGTAGGTGGCTATTGCTCATTATTCCGAGATAGCGAGCCAATCAAATTGTATGATCTATGTAGGTTCCCGTGTTGTATATACTAAACACGGGTATTTCATCGATAATTATATATTAATAAGCAATACTGGGATCAATCCTGGTTTCTGTGAAATCCCCACCCCTCCCCCACACTTCACCCTAACCTTTAATGGGTTAATCATTAATACATCGATGCATATCCAAGGGAGGAGTTGGTGGACAATTTTCCAGAAACCGGGATTGAGCCCAATACTGCACTGATGTATACCATATGACTATGCTAACAGAATAGCATTAGGTGAGTGATTTTCTAGTTTTTCAACAGAGAACAAAGACATGGAAAGCATGTCATATTGCTTTAAATTTATAAAATAACGACAACATGCAACGACACAATTTAAAAGAGAGAAAGCGCATGTTCTGTTTCCATGTCTTTTTCCATGCCTTTTCGCCGCAATCAGAGCGCTCGTACCATTTGGGTTATTGTATAACTTGTATTACATGGAACGGGAACACTACAAATTCAGGGTCATTATTATATCGAGAAACATCCTCAATATACCTTATGTAACTTTCTTTTAAGTTTACACTGATTCAGTTTGTATCAATGACAGTACGAATGCATGCATTGTTAATTGATATTTTTGGTTAATATAACTGTAGATTCCAATACATATTCTACTTAGATTCATTGTACATATAACGTCCAAAGCAATGTATAGCCAAATTGCAATATCATGAGGAAATTACAATGTTGATCTATTAGCATTTACTATTTTAAAAGTAATTATAGTATTTTTATGTTTATTTTTATAGTCTAATTTTAAATGTTAATAAAATATAATTAGCACCACATGGTATTGTGTTGTGGTAAATTAAGAGTTTCACTGTCGCAAAGAAAGTTGACATTTTTATTTTATGCCACTGACATGCGCAGACGTATGAAGAAAAACAGGCCCATATAAGACGTCAGTTGACTAGTGCTACCAGAATCCTTTTCGAATTATTTTGCTTATTCAGGTATTGAAACACCTGAGAACACCAAGAACAGTGGTCTAAATTAGAGCAACAAAAGAAGCAGCGCAAAGCATTCTGGGAGTAGTAGCCAAATGACGTTATACGATCCATTGCAGGAGTTTTACTCTGACATTTCGCGATAGGGCAGGGGTCCGTGATCGGTTGTGAGACCTCTCCTTGTAAAGACTAACCCTGGGTCTTTATAAACTGAGACAGACTGCAAGCTAGCTAGGTCTTTATACCGATTCCACAGTTGCAGTGAGGGTCTATGTAAATATTCGCCACAAAGCGAAACTATATAAGCCTTCTAAATTTATGAATAATTCATAGTAAAACGGCTATAAAAGTAGTATCGAATAACCGGGGGGAAATGCGCATTGCGCAATGAATAATTAATGAGTAAAAATAGTGCGCGATGAATAATTAATTAGTAATAATAGTGCGCAATGAATAATTAATGAGTAATAATAGGGCGCAACGAATAATGTTCGAATAAGTAATAATAGGGCGCAATGCGCAATGAATAATCAATGAGTATCAATATTAATAAGTTTCAATATTAATATTAATAAGAAATATTAATAAGTTTCAATATCAATATTAATAAGTTTCTTGACGAGTTCGTGTCTAGGGTTGTGGGCAAGTCTGAACAAGCCTATTGTGTAGTAACAAACACCGTCATAAAAGAGATTTGATCTCACAATACCCCTCTGAGTTGTACAATTATTTATCTGGTAAAGAAATCAATTCTATACCAGTTCTTCGTTCCAAAAAATATCGCAGCGGTGGATTTTCAGCTGAACAACAGAACCCTTGCAGAAACCCAACAGAACCCGTAGAGAACCCCTAGAGAACCCCTAAAATGTCTTTATTATTTTCCTTACAGTTAATAACTCCGTTCTCACTCATAAGATAATTGTGAGTTCAGAATATTTCTAAACCTTTACTATTGTTCTTAGGGATTAGCGATAACTGTGTGAATAGCCAGCATCAAACCGGTTATTTTATTTTCTATCAAATGGACAAAAATTCGCGCGAGGTGATCGTTGCTTCGCGAGGTGAATAGCAAAGGATATTTACCTCGATCCGAAGTAGCCAATCAGAGCGCCTGAAAAGCACTATTCACTTGTGTGGTATATACTAATGCAGGATATTCTGAGTTTGGCCTGGAGACAAAATGGCTTCTTAGTCTCGCGCGCGGAGAATTTACTTGTTATTGGCTTTTGGAACTACAGTCGACTCTCTCTCTCTCTCTCTCTAAGTCGGACACCCTCGGGACCAGCTCTAGCTGTCCGCCTTAGATAGGTGTCCGCCTTAAAAGAGAGTTGATATAACTTGACACCAGAAATCCATGACGTCAGAACTGGAACAAGATCTTGATTACAGCAATATTAAATATTTACAGTCCCTTTCTATGCTGAACAGTGGATAAATATAATAGTTTATGTAAAGTGCACGGTAAGTCCTTCGTGTACTCTGTATGCACTGTACTTATACCAAGAAAAAAGCTATAATAGGTGATAAATAGTGTCTGTTCTTGTAATGAGATAGATAGATAGATAGATAGATAGATAGATAGTTTATTTAACCAAAATTGCAGTCATAAACTGAATTACTAAGGTTTACAATAATGAGAAAAACAAATAATTGGTATTGATTAAGAGTAAAAGTAGCTAATATACACACTAACGTATATTTCACTTGGTCGCTAATTCTAACATTTATAATTCGAATTATAATATTTGACACTTGAGTTTATAAAGGTATTAGAGAACCTATTTGTTTTACAGAGCGGAAGAGTAAAGGGTCTCTTTTGACGTAGGTTAGGGGTGGAATTACTTACATTGTGTGGTAATAGATTGTATAAATTACTTTTATGATTGGAAGAAATCTTTCGAAATAAAGTGTGGCAGAGTTCTGATCTACGTAAAGATAAACTGAGAAGACCAGAAAGAGCAAGAGCGCGTGTGTATGATACGTCGTAACCATAGACAATACTCATTGCTCTTTTCTGAACACGCTCAAAAGAAAGGCTAAGATATTCTGGCAGACCATAATGAAAGACTTGACATGCGTAAAGTAAAACGGACCTAATACAGGCTATATAGAATTGGAGTAGTTCACTAGTTGGAACGTTTGCACGCTTCAGTTGTATTAAGAAATACAGTCTTTTTGAGGCTTTCTTGATGGTGATATCAGTGTGCAAGTTCCACTTAAGGTCGTCTTGTATTGTTACACCAAGGATCATGATCGACTTTACAGGCTGAACTGGAGCTTCATTAATGTAGACTTGGTTATGAAATCTTTCCGAGCGCGCAAAAGAAATACGGAGTTCCTTGCATTTCTTTGGATGTAACTGGAACTTGTTTTCTGTGGACCATTTCTGAATTTCATTTATGGGCGTCTGAGCCAAACTGGTTTCTTTTTTATTAATTACTTCGTAGATAGTGGTGTCATCGACATATTTAAAAGTTCCATTTGCAGAGGGGACTTGGAGGTCGTCTATCATAGCAATAAACAGCCAAGGTCCAAGCTTTGTCCCTTGTGGGACTCCAGCAGGCACAGACTCCCATTCAGAAAAACAATCTTGAGCGAGTTTCACTCTCTGCAGTCTATTGCTTAAAAAATCGCAGATCCAATTTACAATAAAAGGATTTATTCCGTATTTAGATAGTTTAGTGATAAGTAGGGTGTGATCAATTAAGTCAAAAGCCTTTCTGTAATCTAAGACAATGAGATCATGTTTGTATTAGTAAAACTTGAGAAATGGCAAAGAACCGTGGACGAAAATCCTGATGGTTTCTACGTTGGATCTAATCTTTATATTAGATCTCTATATATCAAAATGCGATAATATCCGGCCTATGATCTATTGCTTGTGCAGAAATTTGCATTTCTAGTACATACATAAACTTTTTTAACTTCGAATTTACAGAGTAGCATTAAAGATGCTAATATCTCCGAAGGTAATTGAAATACATTATCAAGTGACAAACAACTATATAAAAATTACACTTACATGTAAGTATCAATAAAGATTTCATTACAAGTAATACCATGATCGCCTCGGTTTTCTTCGTTCCAATAGTTGGTTTGCATTCAATCCCCAGAGGGAACGTTGAGGGAACGTTGGGTTGTCCCCTGACGCATTGGGGTAGAGTATGTATTTAACCTTTTCGCACACCCCTGCGCACGCAACGCAGCCAAAAATCATCCAAGTTTGGGACAGATTTGAACCGCGAATTTCCTGGAACGAACTCCTTAAACTCTTCATTCCATACCATAGCCCACTCCTTATACGCATTGGCACTCCACGATGTGTGCTTTTTTTTTAGTATTATCAGGGATTCTGTTTTCCCTTATGCACTAGTCAATTGAAACCCCCACCCCCCTGGTCCCGGGGAAGGGTGGGGAATTTGACAGAGACCTGATCAAAAATCATCAATACCCCCACCCCAGAGGCTTTAGTTCAGACCAAACGCCCCTATCCCTGGGGCAAGAAAATTGAGATCAAACATTTTGAAGGGAAAAAAACTTTTAAAAGGAGAGATTTTTAATGTTCTTCTTCCAAGATTTGTGTAGCTTTTATAGTTTTCTTTAGTAATCACACAAACTATAAAGTCTCTCTTGGCTGAAGTTCAGCTTGAAGGAGAACTCGTCTGTACTCTAAAATCAACCCACCATCTATAGAAAGATTTATTCAAAAGAAGTATCGGCTTGTCCGCCATACTAGTTCCCAGTTCCCCTCTTCCCCGAGGTGGGGACACCCGAAAAGTCGAAGTCAGTCAAATCTACTACCCCCACGGGACAGACTGTGGTTCAAAAGTGATCAATGCCCCTGTTATCCCCAACCCTTCCCCGGGACCGGGGGGGTGGGGGTTTCAATTGACTAGTGCATTCAGTTCTTGGACAGCTCGATCGCTGACAAACGTAAAACGTTTCTCCGCCATTCTCTCTTCGAAAGAAACTGATTTTTCTTTTTAGAATATAAATGACTTAACATTACTATGCAATTTCACGTGCGAGTAAACTCAATACTACGTAGTTGAATAACCAAAGGTTTCTGATTACCATTCTAAAATGGTAGCTCAAAACTCAGCCCTCGGGAGAATTTGTAAAAGTCCGGCGAGGCCGTCTTCGGCCGAGTGACTCCCTCGGCCTTCGGGGACATTTAATCACTAATTTACCTCTTCAGGTCAATGGGATTACTTATAATAATAATAACAGTATGCCTCACTAGTGATATTCCATATATGGTCATTATATTCCATATTTGGAAAGTAGGACGGATCGTCGAATACCAGAACACGTTCAAGAAGTGTAGCGAGCCGGCAGAAGAGAGGCAGATACAATGTAGGCTACAGGAAGTGCTATTAAAAAAATCGATAGCGAAATTTGAAAAGAATGAGCGTATGCCTCTAGGGGTAGACAGATTCTGCTCAAAAATTGTTGAAAAGTTGCTCAAAAATATCCCCAAAAGTTGCTCAAAAGTTGCTCAAAATCGAAAAAGTTGCTTTCAAAATTTCAAAAGTTGCTCGCCCAAATTTACTCTTTTCGCATATTTTCGTACTTGTTTTTTTGCGTCTATGATTTTTGAATCGTGCCACGATGTGACAATTAGCCCATACGTACTATAGGAAAATGAAATCGATGGAACAAAGGACATAAGCTGCTACTATTTGCTAGAAAAGTTAAATTACACATGCATATATAGTTCACCCTGGTTTATTTCTTCTCTTCCGTTGTTACAAAGCACAGTGTAAAAAACGTATACACTCTTGTTTCACATATAGAAATGAAGCAATCCTGCTCTCTGTTTCTATAGTTTCCACATAACAGTAACTAACCAGGGAGGGAATAACACTCTTGAACAAAAAAAACTTTCACGTCAGTTTCAGTTTCAATGAGACTACGCTCCTAGTGCCTTATTTGAGCATTGTTGTATCGTATCATAACAGAAGCTTCCACGTAGTCTTCCAGAGCTCCATCCTGTTGTGCTGAGAGGGTGCTAAGAAGACTAAACACCCTCTCGGCCGCGGCAGAACTGGGCTGGATCAAAAGCAGCTTCTTGACAAGTGAAGCCCAGTAGGGAAGCGTGTCTTGGTGTGCCGCCCACCATGAAACCTTCTGATCCTCAGTCGTGCATACAACGCCATCAGCGACAGCAAGATAATCAGGCAGCTCTGTTGCTAAGTTAGCAATGATGACGTCATTCATGAAGGGGAAATTCTTCAATTCTTGAAGAGATGCAGCTGTTGGCTGCAGTCCTTGGACTTGGCGGAACTGAACACTGAACTTCTCTTGATAAAAGTTAAATCCCGGTTGGATGCAGGCTTTAGCTTGGGCAATCAGTCGAGCTTGGAGTTGGAGAGTACCGTTTGCAATTTCTCTTGCAATTGCCTGGGTAATAGGATAGTGTCCTACTCCAACAGCATTAGCGACAGCTGACAGGCGCTCATAACGCGAGAATATGAGGGGTCCGTCGCCTTCAAGATAGTAAATGGCATTAATGAAATGCACACCAACATCAACTGTAGCACCAAGTTCCAAGCGAAGATCTTGAAGGTCTTGGGGATCATCAACGATATCCAACAGGTGCTGACGTATAAGAGGCGAGAGCCTGTCATTCTCACGCAGGAAGGGCAGAACATCACCAAATTAGTCTGACACTTGTTTAAGGACCTCCCATTTACTCCACCAGCGTGTAACACATGTGAGCGCATTGACTGACCAGTTTTCTCCCTCCAGAGTAGCTTTGCATTAAAGCTATGGGCAAATAAATTTACCCAGTGGCGGAAGAATACATCCAGAACTCTAAACTCAAAATGAGATCCCACATTATTAATTTTATGCGAGAAACATACAACATCCATAATGCTTGGATAAAAGAACAGTAGTTGCCGTATAGCAGCCCCGTTAACTGTAGCACCATCTCGCATCCCAGCAAGTAGCATGCTTGGCCCAAAGTTGTAATTCACGGCAATGCAAGACATAAGCCTTTGAGCAAGTTCCTGCCCCTTAAGTGACTTGGCCAGGACCTCCAATCATACAAGGCGTTGGGTGGGCTTGAAGTCTTCCTGGACAAAACGTACTACGATTGCCAGTGCCTCCCCAAGTCGAGCAGTCCCATCACTGAATATGATGGATACCTCTTTCACATTTTTTAGCTCATCCTTTATTTTCTCTTTTTCTTTTTCCAGTACAGATGGGATCAGGTCTTTCATGTGAGTGCTCGCGTTAAGCCTGTTAGCGTACTTCTCAAAAAGTGGGCGTAGGGCATCTATCTTGGAAATTGGTATTCCGGCAAGCAACAGTGTCTCAACTACTTCAAAGCGAAAGAGTCGCATGTCTGCCGGCAAAGTAGAACCAATTACATTGTTGCGGTTGCAAGCATTCGAGAATGGTTTGACTCTCCTTCTTGCCTTTTTCGATACTCTCGATCCCACTTTGGTGCTTTTTAGACGCCACATGTTTATGGACAGTGCTTTTCTTTACAGCAACGATTTCGTGGCACGCATTGCACCAGAGCCGGCCTTTAACACAGACGAAATGCTGGCCAGAATATTCTTTTATTCGGTCGTAAACCGAATGCTTGCTCATTGGATTTTGCGTCCGACTAGACTTGTATTTGCCCGTGTTTTCGGCTACTTTTCGCTTTCGAGAGATGGAGGCCCTGTCAGGCTCCGAAAGCTCTGCACCTTTATCTATTGCCGCCTGGATTGGATCGCTTTGAGTTTGCTCTTCATCGTCAGAAAGCACCGTGGCGTCCGCCATTTTGGTTTGGGTACAGGAAACTGTACCATATTTGGAATATGTAATATTACCACAGGATAACCACCCCTATTTGGATTACACATCCATATTTGGAACCTAACACCACAGCATACCCAACATGTACTTCAAAATACTTTTGAATTCGATTAAAAGACTTTAAAACAGTGAAAATATGTTGAAAATATACTAATTTTCAGATAAGTTGCTCGGAAGTTGCTCACTATAAGAAAAGTTGCTCCAAAGCGAAAAAGTTGCTCGAAATCGTGAAAGTTGCTCAAAAGTTGCCGAGCAGAATCTGTCTAGGCCTATATGCCTCACTAGCACCTATTCAGGCCCAAATATTACTCTGAACGACAACAATTGTTTGATATTGAGATTAATGGTGGTTCTATTAGAACTTAAAGTTGTTCCGTTAGGTTGTTCCAGGTCTTGGCTGTCGTGTTCTAAAAGAATGTAGGCCATAAGTTGTACAGTTAACACTAGGAATAACTATTTTTTTGACCCACGTAGCCGAAACGCAGTGGCAGGTTTTTAAAATAGCCATAAAGGCAACTATTAGCATATCTTGAATACGTTTATGTTGCGGACAAACAAGTGAAATTAGAGACTGGGAACGAGAATGGATCACCCTGTGTTTTTACTACCGCGCATGCCTGAGTACTACTGTTTTCTTCACACCTGTCATGTTTTCCGGTCCAATTTTTACCGCTCGGATCGGGTTAATTATATTCCGGCAGGGCAAGGAGTAAGCCTGTTATTTTATCCTCACTCGCTCTTCGTCGATCTAGGACGTAGAAGCACAGAAACCAACCCATGAACAACAGAGCCGAACTACGCATTTGAAGCTTAGCTCGATTAGTTTAAATGATAAGGACAGGCTGATCTTTTGAGTGGCGCCAAGAAGGCAACTTCACAAAGACACAATCACAATGCATCGAAAACAAGACGAGGCTTCGTCTCCGGTGGCGTTTATAACAAGTGTGAGTTTCACACAGATCCTCGGCATCATGGCCGTGATAATCACTGGGATTTGGATGGGCAAATACCGTGGAGGGTTCGCCTGGGATGGAAGTGCTCACGAATTTAATTATCATCCGTTGTGTATGATCGTCAGTTTGGTGTATTTGAACAGTTCAGGTAAATGACGGATCAAGTTATGTTGTGGAAAGTTTATGTAAGGGAAATTCCCGATGTAAATGTAGGTGTGAATGTAAGTCAGTATAATAGGTCAATATATACATGTAGTAGATATACTCTGTAGGATGTAGTGATGAACAATTCCAAGGGGATGATTTGAATAACCTTCAGGAAGCAATCCTATATAATGACTCATCGTTTAGTTGTGGCGCGACTTACAACTAGTTCTTATCGCTGTTGGAAAACCTTGCTATATATTAACCTGGTTCTATTAGTAAGTAAATGTATTTTAAAAACGACTAAGGATTCTTCATATGGAATGATATCGAATCCATTTTACTCTCTAATCTTTCTAACGCAGCTGCGAGGGTCAAATATAATTATGCGAATCACTCGACTGTGATTCAGTTTTATTGAACTGGAAATCGATGACCAATCAATGAAATGAGATTTTCTGGGGTGCTTACCATTTGACAAAAAAATCCGGTTGGGGTGCCCGATGGATAATGGTAAGCAGATTACCAATTGACCGACCTACCGGAAAGAATAGCTCTTACCATTTGATTTCTATATGGCGGATGCGAACTTGATGTAGCGTTAATGTTTAGTGAAGATTTTGAGATGGTAACGTCCTTAGCGACGACGAATAATTTATCGGTGTTTTCTGTTTTAAGTACATTCATATGAGGAGAAACTGGCTTAACTGCAGAATACGCTGCCACATTGAAATCGTTTATACTGGAAAAGAGCTGGCTTCGCGGTACGCGGTACGCAGTGACTAATTTTGCTGTATTATGAAGTGGCTACGCGGTACGCGGTACGCAGTGACTAAAATTATTCAAAGTCTCAAAGGTGGCAAAATATTCTATTTACAAAAGCGGAAAACATCTGTTCTGTTGGAAATTTAAAGAACAAGATATAACTGATATATAACCGGAACAAATGCTAAATTTTCACTTGTAAAACTGTTAGACTGACCACAGGCAGCCCAAGTTCTGTATCTGCACTGTGTGACTTTTTCCCGTAGTACTAGAAAAAAATGAAAACAATAAAATATTGAACTTTGAAGAACTTGTCTTGTGTTATCAAGTGTCCTTAAGTATCATATTTCAATCTTAGCGCTCTGGGACCTGTTTTAGTAAGTTTTCTAGCTTGCTCTTTTTCTTGTTTACTCTGTACTATATATATATTAGAAAGGTGGGAAACCGTTATTTCAATACGCTTACCTTATGCCTTGATTTCCCCCCGAAAAGATGCTCCAATTGATCCCAAATTCCCGGTGGTTATCAATCTCTGGGCGGCAAATAATTATTTGGAAGTATTTTGACAAAACCTTTCTTAAAAATGGAGAAATTCCCAGCTTAAAAACGACAAATCAAGATTCTTGCCATGGACCGATGCGAGGACGGTACAACCTCAGACCTCGTGACCAAAAGCGTGACGTCAGCAAGACCCCCCGTGATGCAACACGATCCTCAGGGGGAGGGTACCGCCCCCAAATTTTTTTTGCAGCATATCACGCCGTAAGTTTTGCAGTACCCATCCCCCTAGTACACGATATCTGATACGGGAAAACAGTATTAGTCACACAGTACAGATACAGAACTTGGGCTGCCTGTGGACTGACACGGCAGGAAACATAACGAAACCTAGTGAGATCGAAACATTGCAAAGGGAAATACAACAACCTTGATTTGGCCCTTCACCCAACAGTGACAGAAAATGTCAAACAATCACTGGTAAAGAATGGGCACGTATGCTCAGGATACTTCCTTTACCTGAAAAGCCTTTTCAAATTCATGCACAAAGAAACGTTGGGCAACCTTTTTTAAAAAAAACTCATTCGGTTATATCTCTTTCTTTAAATTTCCAACTGAACAGATCAGTGTTTTCTACTTTTGTAATCATGTTGTTCTCACAGACATTGCAAAGAACGTCAAGGAATCATATACATCATTCGGTGCCATTAGTTGTTTCTTCGTTTTTGCATTCGTCGAGTTATATCTCGTTCTTTAAATTTCCATGCAACAGAACAGATGTTTTCCGCTTTTGTAAATAAAATATTTTGCCACCTTTGAGACTTGAAATAATTTTACTCACTGCGTACCGCGTAGCCACTTCATAATACAGCTAAGAGACTTGGAAAAAAATTACTCACTGCGTACCGCGTAGCCACTTCATAATACAGCTAAGAGACTTCAATGGAAAAAAAATACTCGCTGCGTACCACGTACCGCATAGCCACTTTATAATGCAGTCGACAAGAGACTTGGAAAAAATTTAGTCACTGCGTACCGCGTACCGCGTAGCCACTTCATAATACAGACAGACTTGGAATGAATTTTGTCACTGCATACCGCGTAGCCACTTCATAATACAGACAAGAGACTTGGAATAAATTTTGTCACTGCGTACCGCGTAGCCAGCCTTTTTCCAGTAACGATTTCAATGTGGCAGGGTATTCTGCAGTTACTCCGAGAAACTTAAATCGCATTGATGCCAAATGTTGTTGTCAAATAAGAAGTCATATGAAAAATAAAACAAGCTTAAAACAATTACATTTGAGTTGGCGGGAAGCTTGAAATTCATGATGTTTTATTTAGTGTTTACCTTCGATTTGCCTTTGGTTGATTCAGACTTCATCTCTCAGAAAAAGTTGAAAGTAGGTTAACAAACACATAATTCAACTTACCAGAGGTATATTGGCAACCAGGCTCGAGTAGTTCCTGTAATTGCAAGGCTGTAAAGTGCACAAACTGCACTGAAATACCTGTGGTTCCGCCATGTTGGAATGTTTAGCGCGAGACAGGAATTGAGAGAAATGGTCAAATGGTGAGGGATATTTCGGTTGGTTCGTACCAACCGGGACAAAACGACTACCTCGGAACGTAGTCCACAATTTCCAACCGAAATTCACGAAAATTAAATGTACCATTTGCTTTCCAACCCAAAATTACCGGAATTTTTGGTTAAATGGTAAGCACCCCTGGCCTTTATCGATTGTCATTGATTGACATCGATTGTCATCGACTTTCATAAAATCTCTAGTCAAACCGTATTAATTTATTGTTATTTTGTCAGTAAAGATGAATTTTGAAATAACACCCCATCCCATTTTATGTTCCTGCCTCTTTAACGTGTTCAATGTTCCTAAGGCCACCCTATTTTTTTCCGTTTCTCATCGGATGACCAACCTATTTTTGTGGCTTTTTGTAAAAATATAAAAAATGGGGGGAGGGGTGGGGGTGAAGAAACCCTAGAGAAAAGAAGACTCAGAAATTGTCTACTGCCTTTATTTGTAATTCCATGTTTGTATCATATATGGACGACAACATCAATGGTTTTGTCCTCCATGTTGGTTTGTAACCTCGCCTGTGCAACTGCGCCTAGTTCCAGTCTCTCCACATATTTTTTTTTTTTACTTTTTTTTTTCTTACCCGACCAACCTACCCAATTTTTGAAAACCCTACCGATGAGAAACGGGGAAAAAGGGATGGGCTAATCAATCGTACATATTTTTATTTTTGCATCAAAGCTTGGGAAACTGTAGAAGCATTTTATTGTACATATAATCCGGCGTTCCCGGGTTGTTCAGATCTATGACCATTACATGTAGCTCAACCTATGACCAAAATGTGTGCACTGATTCATTTGCTTCCAAGGTACAGCGGATGTCTTTGGCCTTCCTTTTTGGTAGAACGACTTCTATCTTAATGGGTACATTAATTCCCCCACCAGAACGCCATCTGCTTGCAGATCATTTACTGGATTTCCTGTTATGACAATGCTAAGGAAGGGAACAAAATGTATCTAAATCAATACCAGCTCGTATTGCCGACTGGCCAGGGCAATAACCGCTGGATCCTCGAGCATGGGGTATAGAAGGCATTTTATCACCCCAGAGCGATAGAGAACGATATTACTTGAATCTCATTACTTACACTGAGATTTTGGTATTGAGAGGCCAAAACCGTGCAACTAAATCATGTTGGAGGTGACCCAGTTGTCCACAATCATCAGTATCATCTGTGACCTTAAGGGAATTCCCACGACTTCCCCTCTTCTTTTGGGTCTGGAATTTTTCACCAATGTCAATGTTCAGCAAATGATTACTCAGAACAACGCTATAAATAGTTAAATTTACTGGAATTTCATCTTCTTGTTGAGTCATATTTCTTTGTGTTAAAAGAAGTCAATCCATGCGGTCGAGAACGGAAATGTGTAATCAAGCAATCAACTGGTAATCGATAGTCGATACCAATCGATTTAAATCAATACCAATCGATGTAATCAAGGGAGTGTTTCTTGTGACTTGATTGATCATCGATTGGCCAATGCCAATCGATAGCATTTAATCAATTGATATTGATCGTTATCGATTGGATTTCCGATGATCGATTTTCATCGATTGCACAGGCCGGGCAAAATACCAGTTTAGTCTGTTGATGGTCTTAGACATGTCACAATTGGGTCTAACTCTAAGAATATAATTTTTGATGCTTGATGTACAAAAAAAATGGTAACTGACATTCTGATCTTTTTCCCTCAAATGAAAATCTGAAAAAAGGGCCAATTTTAATCCCAGATCTTCAATAGCTATGATTGAAAACAACAGCATTAAAAATTGGGGGATTTTACCTCAGTTAACTATTAATTATTATGCATCTACTGTAACCAGGACCACTTAAGGGCCGTCGACATATTCACTTTTTCTACGCTTAGAACTGGACGTTTAGGTCAGACCCCCCCCCCCCCCCCCACTCCTTAATGTCCACTTGTAATTTTGCTATTGTGTACGATAGAAAATGTGTGGGAATGGTTTGGCTATTAATTGCCATTATTAGTGAGAGCAGTTGTATTTATTTCACTTATTAACTAATTGATGCACTAGAACATCACAACTGACAACCAGTTTGTTATTTCTCTCTTTTCATTTTCTTTTCTGTTTTGAACATGAAGTAAACTTTGAGAAACAAAAACATTGGTTTTGACAAAAATGCCACAGGCTAATGTCCACAACTTCACTCTCTTTACCCCCTCCCCCCCTAAGCATCCAGTTGACGTTAAGCATGGAAAAAGTGAATATGTTGATGACAACGAGAAACAATCACTAAGCATTTCAACTTCCAAGTTGGAATACTGTTGTATAATATAATTGACACCTGGAGTGATTTGCTCAGATAACCAAATGGATTGGATTGTTTTCTTTCTGGCAAGATTCTCAACCTGGGAGATGCTCATGTTTAACGATCCAGCAATATTACTTCCACCTTCTAAATAAAAGAAAACAGGAAATTATAATGGCTGTTCTGATTCAGCCCCCCTCAAATTTTAATAATATGAGCTTTTCCTTTTATTGTATTAGGTATGCAGATAAGGCTGTCTAAGATCTTTGTGATAAATTTATTGGATTTGTTCCTGCACTTGGATCCAATTCTAGCTCATTTCTTTTGAATTATATTGCAGGCCAGGTGTTTTTAATAATAATTATTATTCTTTTTTAAAAGGTGCTTCCTGATTGAATGTTTAAATTTTCTTCTTTGTGAATTTTCATATTAGTTATGCAGAGATGCCAACCCCTGGAGTTCTAAAAGCGGGAGATCACTGCTTCGTGTGGATCTGTCTGATTTGTAATGATCACATGTGAGATGACCAAAAAGTATTTTATTTATTTATTAAGTCTCATTTTCGAAAAAGCAGGAGATTTTGGACTCAAAGCGGGAGAGCAGGAGATTAGGCTAAAAAGCGTAGGTCTTGTGCCAAAAGCGGGAGAGTTGGCATCTCTAACCTAAGTGTGGCTGTGGTCCAAAACAAAAGGTTGATGGAAATGCCCTTTTTGAAAACATGATTGTTTAAATAAATTTAATATGGAATGCAACCACACACCACATGTAATATTTCAGGCATCATCACACCTAAGATTATTAAAAACAATTTGTTAACTTATAGTTACAGTTGTAATTATATAGTTACTTAAATAATTTAATTTTAACTTTAGATAAATAGATAACAAGTTCTAACCTGGCCCATGAAAAAAACATCTTTCATATCAAATCTCAGTCTATATTTTCTACCAAAATCAATAGTAAGTGGAGATATAGAATGATACATGTTTGAGGACGTATGGCTTGCAAATTTGATAAGCAATTGTTGTCAAACTATCTCTCAGTGTCAGTTTTGCTGATTAATATCACATACATTTGACATTTTCAATTTAACTACTGGTATTATGTCTTCTATAGTCTCACCTACATGTAATTAACTCTTAACAGCTACTACTCTTTTTACTCGGGCTGCCTGTGGCAGCGCCGAGTCTAAAAATGCAAGTCGTTATTTTTATTCTGTGCAGCAAGTCTTCTGCGCATGCGTTAAAGGTCAAATTCACACCAATCAGATTGCACTGTGCTGGTCACGCAACAATCGCCAGGTTAATTTATTTGCATAATTTAATACAGTAAAGCAAGATGGCGGAGGACCCGCGAGCAACTTTCTCTCTAACTTGGAGTCTCATCTCCCAAATGTAAGCCAGTTTAATGTTTTATTTAACTTCACTCGTGCGAAAGCCTTCCAACAGGCTCAGGATATTTCAACTGGCGCTATTGTCGGAGCCGAAGGACCGCGTTTTTTACCCAGATGGCCAGTGAATTTATATACGACACGTACGACGACCTGAAGCAAAGGGGCCAGGATCCGGAAAGCTAAAATTCGAAGAAATAGATATTGGAATCTATAAGCCATCGGCTCGCTGTGCTACATTTAAAACATCCGAGAAGAACATCTTATTTTGGGTGAAGGCACTTCAAGACCAATATTATGAGTCTCTTAAAAACTATCAGAGATTTAAATTTACCGTAAGTTGGATCAGAGAGTATTGAGATCAAGTTATTTTGTTCCAGCGAGGATATTGACCTAGCGGAAACGGTACAAGCTGTCGAAGGATTTTACTTATAATCATCCACGTCTACTTAACAACAGGAATAGTTATGTGCCAAGGCATGGGAAAAGATTGAGTTTCCCAGATTACAGATGAAAGAAGAGAACTTAACGAATGAAGAAACAGAGGTCACGCGCGACATGCTTGAGAAAATGAACATGTTCAACACTTTATGTTATACTAAGAAAACAAAACAAATTACAGAGCCTGCAAGTTCACAAGTCAATGAAAAACCCCTGTAGTTTTGGATCAATATATCCTTGAAACTCGAAAAGCAACATACACATGAGTCAAATTCAAACCGGAAGAGACGGAATTCTTTAGATTCTTCACGAGATTGTTAGCCCGCAATAAGAACTCTCTCGCTGCTTTAACGATCTTGGGCTGACCTAACTGATAAGCATAATGAATTCTTACTCTCGTCACATCAAAACACGAATCAAGAAACCAAACTCAGTCATTTGGAAGACAAATTACTGCAGCAAGATAATATATACAAGACCGAAATCAAGATGCTGTCAGCACGAATGTATTATTGACCTAGAAGTTGAAAATGGCGAGTTGAAAGCGGATATAATAAAGCTGAGATCCGACTTTCAAAATCAAGAATACAAAAAAGAAGACAATGAAAGACCAAGGTCTCCAGTGTTCCGAGACTACCCAACCTACAGAAGCTTACCAGTTTGTTCAATTAGAGCCATCTTATTTACATGACAACCCGATCCCTATTCATCAGAATACATTTTCTGTGCTAAATGACGAGAGTTTACAATCACCTGACCGACAACCCACTACTAAAGAAAGGGACCATGAAGTACGGTAGTACGGTTAATTCTCGGGTTCAAAACAATGAATATATGCCTGCTCAAATGCAGTGTGTTAAACGAATAGTGTTTAAATTAAAAGGTCAACATACGAGAAAAACAAAAATATTAAATTACATATATACTAGGGGAGCAGAGAATGAAAGTCACCGCGCTACCGGCCACTCCTAAAGACTGCTAAATTCAGCTAATAATTATTCCCTTTGGTTATTACTAAGGGGATTTCAAATGAAAGTGTATTTCATCTTCAATCTCATGTGGCCCGAGTGAAAGCCCATATGGGCTCTTGTTATGTTAACATCCGAAATAGTGGTAATGGATCCTCAACAATATGGGAAAGTCCCAATTATCATATATTCTGTTTTAATAGGTATTAAATAAGTACATGACATGTATTTTGTATACAATCTATTTCATTTGTTAAAGGAATCCCTGGCTGTTGGAACAAGTTGCCGTTAAATTGTTGGCAATATGGTCTAAGTTGAAAATACGTTGAAAAAATTGTAAAATATATTTTAGTTTTTGAAGAAATTGGACATGAGTATGAGCCATTTTGGCGCGGGTGCCGCCATCTTGGATTCAATGACGTTTTTTTTGCCGGTCCCTATTGTTACACGACAAAAGCTATTGTTTTTTTTACAATAGGGACCGCCAAAAAACGGCATCAGATCCAAGATACAATTTTTTCAACATATTTTCAACTTAGACCATATTGCCAAGAATTTAAGGGCAACTTGTTCCAACAGCCAGGGATTCCTTTAATGATAATAACTTAGATCCAGTTACCATAAATTATGATTATATTGGTATCAACAACATACATATTAGTTAGGACGTGTTGACTGGGAAATACAGTTTCGATATTGGGAAATCATCAATAAAATACAAGAGGCCCAAGTACAGTGCCTTGAGGATGTGTCTTAAGTGACGAAACTACCCTGAGACCATTGCTGGAAATGCTTGCTGATAAGTTTAAGTGTTGAACCTTGAAGGTATGAAAGGTATCAATGAATGTCTATCCTGATCCCCTGATGGTTAAAACTAGTGATATTAATGCATTTATATAGACAAGTATACAGAATCAGTTATGTACACGTAGTTCTCAATTTGTTAATTCTTTTAAAATATTTTTTATCCAGCGATGACAGTGTACCGTGTATTTCGCCATGAAAACAAGTTCCTTGTGAAGCTGGTCCACTTTGCTCTTCAACTGATTGCATTCTGTGTTGCAGTCTTTGGCCTTAAGGCTGTCTTTGACTTTCACAATGCCAACAAAATCCCCAACTTGTACTCACTCCACAGCTGGCTTGGCATCAGCACTGTTATCCTGTTTACATTGCAGGTGAGCATTTGGAACACATTGGCACTGTGGTGAATTTTCTCTTGGCTGAAGTTTTAGATTCTCCCACTTCAACATCTTCCAATATATTTTGACCATTTTGACCAATCTTGCAAGATTCTCAACCTGGGTGCATGGGCAAGAAAAATAATCAGTGTTTACTGTACTTAGTAACTAAAAATATATAGAGAGAGCAGATTTTGTATTCATGAGGGGAACAAGTATGGCAAGACCTGATAAACTTGTTATTGAATAATTGGATCAGAAGGACAAAAACAATGGGAAGCCATTGTAATGTCATGGCATGTTGTATGGTAGTCGTGCTCACTGAGATAAAATCTGCTCTATACTAGTTGTCTAAGTCATTATAGTTTAATATGAGTCACTGATCAATAGTTTTTTTAGGGGGAGGGGTGGTACATGTAGTTGAATCAGGTTGAATATTCCTGGCTTCAAGATCTGTACCTCTTCATGTAAACTAAAATACTTCTAGGATGGAACTGAGTATGACAGAAACATATTACCGGTAAGTGTAAATTAACTTGTTGCCATGCATGTGTCCTCTTAGATGCAAGGTGCACTAGAGTGTGTGGCATTGTTCTGTGCGTTTACAACAGGACAGACCCACAGCTAAAATACATCTAGTGTAATTGAAGGGCTGTGTGCAAAAAGGGTGTAAGTGATTGTTGATCACGTTCTAAATTGTCCCTTAGAAAACAAAGAAATTGAAGGAGAATTTAGAATGTGATCAAGAGTCACTTACGCCCTTTTTGCACACAGCCCTTCAATTTGGTCTTATGATAATTTTTTACAAAACATGACGTCATCTGTGCATCTGTAACTCTAATAGCACATTGGCTATCAACCAATCAGCTAACTTGTTTCACACTATTTATTGTCAGTACTTATGAGGGCTCGCACTTTGGCACAATTTTTGCGAGAATTTGCACCTGCTATATATATATTCCCAAAAAATCTCCTCTCTTCTTTGAAAACAGGGGAGACCCCCATATTTTATAATCAAAAGCAAGCCCTGGGTATTATATATGTAATATATATTTGTAGTTCTTCAGATGCCATATTACCGGTATATGTTTGTTAATTCTAGCTTGTTGGAGGGTTTGCAAGTTTTCTGTTCCCAACGCTGCCTGATAACCCACGTGCATCATACCTTAAACTGCATGTATTCTTTGGTATCTTCATTTTCCTGTTGGCCATTGGTACTTGTATAACTGGTATGACAGAGAAAGCTTTCTTCTCAATTCCGTAAGTACAAAACACATGATAATTTGTATTCATTGTGTTGTGTTTGCAATCAGAGTGCTTCATATACATGTACATGTATTAACGTTCTTGATTTATTGTTTGCCCATACATTGTATCCCCCAATTAATGACTACAACGTATGTCATCCAGTAGTCTAAGTGAGGAATTATCATCAATAAGCTTCATCAGGACTGGAGGGGTGGAAGAGATTTTTTGTCATAGTGGAAATATTAAAGGTCAACCCCTCTGTAGTGAACCAAATTTCCCCCCTCCAAGAAATAATGACTGCATGGCCCTGTTGGGGTGTCCATCTGTTGAACTTTTTTTGGATAATCAAACAATAAGTTGTATTAATTTATTTTGTTGTCATCAATCAACAGTGACACATACTCCAAGTTTGTACCAGAGGGCATCTTGATCAACATTCTTGGTGTCATCCTGGTGGTACTTGCAGGCACTGTCATGTTCGTGGTTATCAATCCTGCCTTTAAAAGGGTGGAGAACACTGGAGAACAAATTGCTCTAATGGCCAATGATGAGAATGGCGAATGAAAAGGCTCAAGGCTGTTGATTACCAATACATGTAGTACCCTTGGACTTGAAATTACCTTCTTTCAAGTAATGTATTAAATAAATTGAAGATGAATTGCAGTGAAGAACATGAATTTTTGTTAAATTAAAACACTGCACACTAGCTTGATCAGATATTTTCTCTGCCACATGATTGGTGGAATTGTATCATGTGACAGTTGGTAATTCAATTGCTCTCCACATTGACAGACTGATGCAGTTATCAGTGCTTGTTTTTCACTTGGCTTGGTTTTCTTTGTGTTTTCAGGGGAATGTAATTTATCTCATATTTTCATTTCACCCCTCAGTTTCTTGCAGAGGTCGAGAATATATATTTTCCCTTGCATTTAACAATGATTTAATATATATTCCCCTTGCATACTTTTCCTAGCTACTGCAGAGAATCAAAGGAGAAGATGAATAAATGTGCATGTGTTACAATGATGTAGTCAAGCCAGAACTCAAACCAGCCTCAATCGACTGCTTTCTAGTCCTCTGTCCTATCCAGTACACTATAAGCTACATTGGTTGAATTTGAAAAGACCAAGACAAAAAAACAATGAGCAGCCTCATGAACAGTGATTTTTATGGAACAATGTACTGGACAAAGTACAATGCTTCCAAATGATTTATTAAAAGAGACATTGTTCTTGCATACAATATAAATGAGGAAACCTTGCCAATGTGAAAAATAAAAAAAATATCAGCCTAATCCACTCCAGATTATGGGACCTATTCATCTTATAGGCTGTCCTCAGGTGGAACCATCTGTGAATATATCCCATATCTCCTTGCTCCAGGCCAATAACCCTACTTATTTCCATGCAACAAGTTGGATATTTACATAATTGAACCAAATAATTTGTATCAATTTGTTTTCTAAACACTTGAAACTGTGTTACTCAGTTGTTGTCGACAAAATTTAGTTAAGAGGAGCTAAATCCAGTCTTATGGTAGGATTTCAAGAGGAAAAACATGGAAAATGTTAATTAATAAATATTAAGACATTATTTTTGTGAATTCTAATGGCAAAGGCAACTGAACTTTTCTTGTTAATGGGGTTATGCATAAATAGTGCAAGGGAGATCACTAAATGCACACAAATTGTATCAGGACAACTTGTATACCTAGCACTAGCACTATAATTAGGGCATCTGGTATATTATAAAGGTTACATGTCCTAAAGAGTAGTATAAGCGGGATTAAAATGATACCACTTTTTCTTGCACAACAAAACTCAAAAAGTGAATTCAGAAATTCATTTTTGAGTTTTCTTGTGCAACAAAAAGTTGTATCATTTTAATCCCGCTTATACTACTAGGGGTAACTAAGGGTCATTCAAAGTGTCACTAGACATTCTTGTACATAAAATCCAACTTGATAATCCTATTAGAGATATGATTACATATAGTTATATCGCCGCAACATCCTTACACATAAAATCCAAACTCGAGTATCTGTTAAAGCTATCCTAACGTATAGTTATATCGAAGAGAAAATGGCGAGTTCAAAGCTTTTCAACGTAGGCGATGTGATCAAAGCATTAGAAAGGACCAAAGAAGATGGACAATCCCATGGATCCATCATATCGTTCGACTGGACCAAGCCTAGGAACGGACCTAACGGATGCAAGTATATTTCCGTATTCTTTGACATTGGCGATGGACCTCATCCTGCGGTCTTTCGGTTCGAAGGGGAAAAGCACGTGGGAAAGATAGCACCACACAACGAACAAGATGCAGGCAAGAAACGTGATCGTCATCCTTGCCTCCAATTCCAAAAGTGGAATGCCCTCGTACCTACTGAGGCAGATGGAATCACAATTAAGCAAAATGACAAGGGAGAATTGGACCTTCCTGCAGATGAAAAGTTGAGTCCTACGTTCAAGTTAGTAGAATACCTTGATGAGGCCTTTGAAAGTGAAATAAGAAAATTAATCGAAAACGAGAAGGTCTGTATGCGCAATCCACGGAAACGCAGTCCACACGACGCCATCATCGTCCCCAACACCAAGGTGGTTCCGATGATCCAAAAGTTCATTTCCACGAACTCCACTACCAATGCTGGATGTCAATTACCCAATCCCATGATGAGGATGCGAATGAAATGTGATTACAAGACTGGAACGCCTAATGGACAATTCTTTGATAAAAGTAAATCGTACGCTGATGGGGACAACACTAAGTATGAACCTCTAGTCGATGAGAACTCTAGCGGTCTAGGCGTCGACAATGTGAGCAAACTCATTCTACCAGGTTCCATTCATGATGGTATTTGTAACGCCTCAAGTATTTGTGCATCTAGTATGGGACTTTCCTACCCACTAGACATAGAGATCGGTATAGTACAACAACCCTCAAAGAGGAATAGGTATGAGCAACAAGATGTTTATGCCGCCAATACTAAGCATAGTGCCACAGCCGCAGAAGATGAGTGAACGTAGGTAATGGAGGAAAAAAAAAAGAAGAATGAAGGAAGTCGTTGCGTGACTCTCTTCATTCTTCTTTTTTTGTCACTAGACATTCTTGTACATAAAATCTAAACTTGAAGCATATGTTAAAGGAATGATTATTATACTGTATATTACCACCGAATGGTATTAGTATATATTCTTTATTCCACGATATTAGCATTCGTTGTCATCTTAGTACACATTAACACCATACAGATCAAACATGTCGAAGAAGGACTCGAACGTAGACACCGCAATAACTTGTGATTGGTTGATGAGAGGGAAGGACTTGAAATGCCCAAAGAGGATTTCGAAGACAACGAAGTTCTGTTCCCAGCATAACTACCAAATCTCAAAAGGCTGTGCCCCATATGTACCATGCTCGAAGTGCGGTAAAGGATGTCGTACTGATTACGAGCTTTGCTCAGGATGCGACCGTCTTACCATCAAGGTGAAGTCTTCCGGTGTCTATATAAGACGCGCTAAGAAGTCCAGCAAGAAGCTAGAGGATCCAAGAAAGGAGGAGCCAAACATGGTGGAACCGGAGGTAGCATTGCCCGCTGAATCAAGAGTGCTGGAACCAGTGGAAGGTCTCGGAGAGTCTCTCAACCATGCGCTCAACGAGGTGTTGGCTGCCTTGAGGAACGAGAAGGACGCTTAGGAATAGCCACGAAAAAAGAAAAAAGGAAGAATGAAGAAGGTCGTTGCGTGGCCCTCTTCATTCTTCCTTTTTTTTTTCTATTGAACGTACGACATCTATAGTTGTACCATGGACGAGCTAATCAGATTGTTTGGTCCTGGAATTTGTAGAAGCCTGAATATCGAACCACAAGTGGAACATATTAACGCCAGTGAAACATGTCCTGATTGTCTCTGTCCCTTTGAAATACAAGGAACGGAATTCGTATGTCCCACCTGTGGTCTTGTTTCCGAGGTTGAACCATGTGAAGAAACTAAGATCGATATTATTACTACTCGACTGCGTATAGTAGGTCCGGACGGGTTTAAGTATCAAAGTGATCTAGACCGCGCAAAACCAAAGCAAAGCGATGATGACATAGAACTGAAACGACGAACGCTCCTACAAGAACTACGAGCATACAACACTATTTACAAACAAAGTTATGACCTATCGTTCCCTATGAACGCGTTAGAAATCGTAGCCAACGCATTTACCCAAGTAATGAAAGTTTGTCTCAAGCGTAGTGATGCTAAGAAAAATATTTTAGCTGCTCTACTCTACCATGCATGCATACAATGTGGATTCGTACGATCTAAAGGTGAGGTCGCTCGCTTCATGCAACTAAGAAACGAAGGCATCCATAGTGGAGAGGTCTTCATACGTTCTCTGTGTGACGACGATAAGATTGATGTAGACTTGGATGCTGAGCGCATAGTTCCTCACATTGCAACGACTTTCCTACAACTAGATCTTGTAGGAGTACCTAGGGACGTTCAACAAATAGTCCACGAGGTCGTTACTACAGCAATGGAAAACAATATAGGCCCAAAATCAATGCTTAAGACGAAAGTCGTTGGAGCAAGTTACGAGGTGCTACGTCGCTCCGGATCGTCTATGTCTTTTAAGGATGTCGTTAAGCGATGTGACATATTTGGAAATGCGGTCAAGCGTTTTGTCAAGGAGTTGTCTTCTTACCATTCCCACTTCGAACCAATCTACGCTAGACATGGGCTAACTAGCAGTAGGACTTGGCAAAGTGAAAGTGAGAGCCATGTTCGTTTCTTTCATAGGAAACGTTGATTCTTACATTCCAAGTTTTTCTCGCATTTCCTTTTGCACTTCTTGCTTGAGTTCGGCTCGAACCCGATCCGTGCTTTTTTCACCTATGGAAGCCTTGCGACGAATTTCAGATCTCATGATCTCATACTTATTCGCTTCGTTCAGGATGAGACTGTATTCGGAGTCGGATATGTTTTCATCACGTAGTGCCTTCGATACTAGATCGCGAATCGTATTGATTTTCGCTTTTGCTAACATAGTTGTCTTTTCATGCTTAGAAACCTTCATTCCTAACTTCTTAGCTCCAAGGGTTGTAGATGCTGAAATTAATCCACATAGTCCACCAATAACTCCAAGTGGTAGACCAATCACTATTCCAACCCCAGTCAACGCTGCACCCAATCCAGATCCAGATAAGATCACAGATAGACCTCCAGTTGCCACTGCGATGCCATGAACTATTCCTTGAGAACGTGCATATTTCTTGTGCACACCTTCGTAGTGCCTTTCTTGAACTTCTATGTCCGAAAGCGTGTCTCGGATTGTTTGCAGTCTAAAGTTCTTTCCAGTGTCACTAGTGATCTGTGGATAGATACTTGGTGCTGAGGGAAACGGTTGAATTGAATCGCCTTCCATTGTATGTTATACATATAACTTATTCAAGCTTCAACACGTACAGTATGGGTCGACCATGAAAGTCTATCAGATTGCCTTTCTCATCGAGAATTGTCAGACGAAGACTGTTTTGTATCGTACCTAGAGCTTTGACATCTAGAGGTTGTAGTGAGGCATACGTCGTTTTCACAAATCTATCACCTCGGATATGTATTCTACTTAGGACTTTAGATTGCTTTCCATCTTGAATCGAGAATCTGGAATCCACCACGTCGCAGCAGATGTACACTATATCGATTCCATCTTGGATGGACACTTCATGCGAACCTACTTTTAGTTGCTTAGCACTTCCATCTTGATTAATACCCATCAGTTTACAGAGGTTTCCACTAAGTAGGATCGATTGCTTAACTTCTAGGTTCCAAGCCCTCCTATGAGGGGGTTTCACGATTCTCATAATGTTAGCACTAACTGCAGGCGTAAAGAAGTGTAGAAGGCTTGCCATAGTATGGTTTCCCTTAGAAATTCGGTACGGAAACCCTAGACCTTCGACATCCCACTTGAACGTAGCATTCTCTGCTAGGTTCCACCAACTATTCTCAATAGTGACCTCGACTAGTGAAATGTTCCGTATAAGAATAGGGTCGTCGAAGTAGACAGTATGGTCAGCCGATGTTGTGGTGATATATAAGAGAACCATCTTATATGTTGAAGGTATAACTATATATACGTATAGCTTCAACATGACAGACGCATGGCGGCAGTTCAAGTACCTATTTCCAAAGGCTGTAACCGGATGGTTCGACTCTTTCGTGGGTCGGGATGGGGTGTGGAACATTAATTTATTCTTTCACGGGGAAACCTACCAGGTGTTCACAGATGCAGGCCTCCCTACGAAGGCAGGTGGAGGTCAGCTAAGGGTCTTGCATGGGCGCGCAGGCAAGGCGCTTGACCTAGCCCTTGGCACCAAAACAGTTTATGAGGGGGTGTTGGAAAGTAGAGAGAGCGCAACGTTGAATGCAGATCTATTAGCAAAGTTCAAGAAACGATACCCACATGCAGATCTTCACAAGTTCTATCCCTCTACGGAAGTGAACGGTCCAGGCAAGTATTCGACGAGTATTTGGTTTCGAGATGGAGATTCTAGCTATGTCGTTTACGGCAATGATGTCTCAAAGCTATCTGCAGTCACTCAAAGACGCATCGATGACGCATTGTGGGATGTGCATAAAGGTTTTCCATCTACGTTGACACTAGACAGGAGTGCTAAATATCCCATTACAGCAGTTCCTTCTACTGAACTGGCACAAGATATTGATCTCACTAATCTATTGATATATGGCACCCCAAAGAAAAAGTTCAAAGCAGGCGTTCGAAACATATTCAAGGAGACCGTCATAAAGCATACGAAATCAAATGAGTCCTACCATTGGTTACATGGTCCGGATTTCAAATATTGGCCTCAACAATTGAATTTCGCAACATGGTGTGCGACTTCTGGATGTGGAGTGTCATTGTTTGATCCTATTTTCAAAACGTATCCACCAGTCGTTCAGGGGTTCCTACGATTTCACGTTTATTTCACGATACGAAGAATTCTACGTGAACTTGGTGGTACTCATGGAGTTCCTTTACCTGGTAACTCTAATTTCAAGCAAATGGATAACCCCTATAACAAATCAGCTCTTGAGAAATTGTGCATCGAATTTGGTATATCTAGAACACCAGATTTCCGATGGCACGGAGGTAGGAATAATGGACTAGGAGATATATTCCTTTTGTACCCAGGTTGGAGAGGATACGTAAACGTCCATGGAGACCGAAGCTATGACAAAGGTGCAACCACATGGCCTCAGAAAAATAATTTATTTGCAGACCAAGGAGGTAAGGAGGATCAGGGCAATATTGTGGCCTTCATTAGGAACGATGAACATGAAGGAAAGCAATACAATTGGTTTACACCACCAATTGGAAAGGGTTTGACAGATTCTGGATTGGGTAGGTTGAGTAGATCTGTCGAGGCTTTTGGATATTGCATGCTTGGTGCTCAAGCTGACTTGAACGAATCCATCATACATAGCCATAACGTCAAAGAAAAGTTTAAGAGCTTGGTTGAAGAAGCTATTCTCGTAAACGACTTAAAGTTAAGTTATGATAACTATCGTACTGCTATAACGACGACGCATAAGAGGCTCGATCTAGCAACAGCTGTAGACGTGCGATTACTGCCAAGCGATCTATTGTACTATCTTAGTGAGAAAGATGGCTATAAGAATCCAATCCCAAAAGCTCATAAAGGTATGGTGCTAGGCACTAACGACATCAATGCAGAAGTTAACGAACGCTCACCTCTTCCTATGAAAGGACCACCAGATAAGAAATTGGTGCAGCCTCTCGAGACTCACAAGAAACAAGATCCTGTACTAAAAGCTGTCACGCACAAGAAACAAGATCCCGTACAAAAGGCTGCCCCACAACATGAGATTAATCTCGCAGTGACATCCATTGCCGCAGCTGGAATTGCATGGATGTTGTTTCGTTAACGTCGTTTGTATTGCTCTATAGTGATCACCACTATTGCTACGATGAATAACCAAACATTCTGTGCTAGCACTCCCAGAGCTTTACCAGCCATGGTAAATATGAAACTCGCAATCGATCCAATCATTCCAGGTAGGATCTGTCCAAGTTTCTTTCCCATTTCTTTCAACAACCCCCCAGTCGTTTGCAATCCCTTCTTTACTGCATCTGCTGCTTTATCAATACCAGTCTTTATTGGTTTTGGTACGGATTTCGACAACAGGGAAACTATCGTACTAACGATAGCGCCAATAGAAGTTACCACTGCAAGAACAGTCATTCCATGCTTTCTAAAAATGTATTTGATCCTTTCACGTAGCGACATACGTTCTAGTATGGCTCCCTCTTGACGTTCGAGTAATTCTATTTCGTTATGGATGTGTACTTTCTCTTTCTTAGCCGCTTCCTTCTGATCCTCAGTTGACGTTAGGTCTTGAAGTATGCTATCTTCTACTTTGAGATGTTCGGCGGCCTTTTCTTGACCTTGGAGGACTTGGTCTTCTCTTTCTGCATCTGTAGGACCTAGGGCAAATTTGAGATCTTTACCCATACTTTGATATCTTTCACCCTTCACTGTGGTCAAAGGTATGGGCTTCTCTTTACTTCCAAGTACGTGAAGATAGATTCTAGCCAGTTCCTTATTGGCCTCCCATATTCCAGTTATCTCAATGAATCCTCCACGAATCCCTACATCCACATAGTGTTTCCATACAGTATCGAATAGCATTTGTTTCATTTCATCCGATGTGCCTGTTTTGAAGACTACGTGGCGATCGTTAAATTTCGGATGTTTGATTCTATCCTCATCCTCCGCAACGAGTTCGTCGAAGTAATCGTTATCTTCTACGGTAAACGAGGTTTCCCGATTCTTTGGTCGAGCACCTTCCTTGGCGAAGTCGCGTCTAGTTTTCAGGTTTAATGATTCACTCGGATCCACATTCGTAGAGTCTGACGCCAATTTCCGTGCTTCTTCATTGACAGTATCATCGTTGTCGTAGTCTCTTCCTCTTTCAGCTTCATCAGTTCTTTCATCATACCTACCCTCAGAGGCCATGTTAAACATATCTACATATATAGTTATATTCAACATGATCTCGTTAACATTGGATCCCACACAAGTACGAAGAGAGCCTCATGCACTCAAGGCTCCACGAGACTTGTATAGGAAAACTTTCACTCGATCATCTGCCAATCCAGGTGAGACTCTATACGTAGAAGTTCCAAAGCTAGCAGAAGATGTAGTACTAGTACCTGGTAGCTTAGCGCTATTGGGCGACATCGTACTATCTGGTGGACATGCGAATAACAGAGTCGTTTCGAACGTTGGACGCTGTTTGGTCATGCGTAGAATCTGTAGGATGGGAGCTGAAACAGTAGAAGACCTTGTCAGACCAGACCTCCTACAAACATACTCCGATGTATACCTATCTACGCAGGAGAGAGAGTCTAGAATACAACAAGGCATTCAATCAGAGAACTTGAATAAGCTACGATCGAAAGCTGGTGACGCAAGTACTTCATCTGCTGCAGACAACGCGCTCCTAACTGCATGTGGTTCTAAGTATAGGATTCCCTTAGATGTTGACATTCTGACACAACATGGAGTTCTATATCCACATGCCTTAGAAAGTACCATTACGTTCGAGTTAACTCTAGCGGCTGCCAACGAGGTTGTAATTGGATCGGATACGACGAAGATAGGTACGTACCAACTTACCAACATCCAACTAGAATACGAAGCAATCAGGAACGAAACGCTGGCTAGTAGTGCACTTCACAAATATGAAATAGGTACTGCATTCCTATACAACTACGCTGTTCACTTCAAAACAGTAGATATCGCTAAAACGTCCGATACTTTGATATCTCAAAACATCAATGTTCCACGACGATCCTTTGCTGGACTGCTTCTACTATTCATAGATCCACCTACCATTGGCACGCGAGATAGTGAAGCATTCTCGAATCCAGATATCTTGAAGGTAGAAGTAGATGTCAATGGGATTCCCAACAGACTCTTTCCAAGCGGCATGCTTCCCCTAGATTTCTGGGAGGCTGCAAGAAGCTGGTTTGGTACACCCAATACTTCTATGACTCCAAAGAAGTTCTTTGAAAATAGATTCTCTATTCTAATCGATTGTCGCACAGCAAAAGATTCCACCGTTCATGGTGATGGCTTGGCACAAACCGGCAGTGGAAAGGACATCGACATTCGCATACATAGAACTGCAAAGGGAAGTGGAAATGTGAAAATGCACATCTATGTCCTTGCGGATGCTCAGGTCACGATATTGAACAGATCTCTGCAGAGTATATTATACTGATGGATTCTCTCGTAGAGCACATACCTTTCAACGCACTCATAGTCGGTCCGACGAATTGTGGGAAGACTGCGTTTCTCATAGAACAACTTCGTGGATCGTTTCGTGGTAAGTTCGATTACATAGTACTGATTTGTCCTACGTATGCCCACAACAAAACTTATCGTGGATTTGCAAATCGAGATCCTCGTTTCTTCGTCATGTCACCACCGCAGGATGCCATCGATGCTACTTTGAGTATTTGCACAACATTTTGGTCAGGTACCAATACTCTATTGATTCTCGATGATTGCGCCGCATCGAAGGACGTCAAGAAACGAACTGACAAGCTAGTGGACTTAGCCTTTTCTGCACGACATATAGGGATTTCCGTTTGGGTGCTGTCCCAACAACTAACGAGCATATGTAAACCCTTCCGTGAGAACGTAGCTATCGTAGTAGCATTCCATACAGCATCGGCCGTAGATGGTAAAAGGATATTTGAGGATTATGGAGGCTCGCAAGAATGTAAAGAGTTACGAATGATACTTGGATCCCATAAGTTCGCTCGCATGTGCTTCTGTCTCCGCCATCCTTTCGAGGTAGTGTTAGAGCTCCCAGCACCTACAACATATTATCATGGATAAAGAAGTACTCGAGATATTCGGTGAGGATGTAACAGGCCCACCACCAACCAACCTAGACGTTACGTCGGACAATCGCGAATCACTTTCGATCTTAGCCGCAACAGGCGTAACGAAAGAATACTTAGGTAAGAACTTTTCTCTAGGAGACATCTCTAGACTTCCTGAGAAAGAAATAGACAAGTTGTATAGGAGGTATCAGGCCGTCCTAGCTCAGCAAGTAACGAAAGGCTTAGTCGACGGCGTGACGCGTCTAGCTACCCGCCTAGTTGCCTACCTAGTACCAATAGATTCTCAAGAAGCCCTAATCAAGGACCTACAAGAAGACCCTCTAGTCCGCAACGAAATCAGTGCTGCGACTGGCCTACTATCGCTCAAAGCAGGTCGCCTTGTAGCTCTAGCTAGCGTCCTATTCCACATATCTGGTCACGTAGTCATTCCTGGAACAACTGTTGAACCTCCACATATACCTACTATATTGAATCAAGATGGAGGATCAGATAACTGCGAATCCTCCAACGACTGTACCAACTAAGGTAAAAAAACCAAAGCGCGTCGCAGCCGGAAAGGCACTAGCATTAAGCAACAAGCTCGCTAGAGAATCTCAGAAGAGAGAGTTGACGCGCGAAAGCGAATCATGCAAAGAAGTCGACGTAGAGAAAGGTCGGATCGAAAACCTGACTATCCTCGCAGTCATCGGTACTGGCGCTACATTGTTTGGCACGTACTTTGCGTACAAGAAGTATGTAGATGGTAATAAGCGTGTTGCCGCCATTAGCACGATACAACCTGCAGCTCCGGCAAAGCCAACGGCACTAGACATGGAGTAACACTTAAAGACTCGAGACCATAGTAGTATATATCTAGATGGAGAAGGAATTGACGAAGACGGCAACCGATGCAGTCAAAATCGTTGGACTCGCTGCTGGTATTGGGTGGATCGTAAAAAAGACTACCAAGGAATCTATGCTTAGCGATCCTTCTTCTTCCATAGTGAATTACGCAAAGTGGACTGCCGTGATAGTTGGTAGCTTATACGCAAAGGAATATCTTGAGAAACAACTTGAGAAAGAAAAAGAAAAGACCAAACAATAATGGCACTAGCAGCAATTGGTATGTCGATCTTCGGCGCTGTTTTGAATGCGACGGCATTTACTGGTGGTGGCATACTAGCTAGAATGTTTGGAAAGGACGATGCTGTAGATAAGGAACGAGAGAGACACGATAGGGCCACCGAAAAACTAGAACGTGAAATGAAAGCGTATAGAATCAAACGTCAAAGCTTATATGACTATGCACAAGAGCAGGAAGGTCTTGAACGCAAAGCACACAACGATCAAAGAGATACCAACGAAGCCTTAGTGCGATCCGATAAGTTACGTAAGGCGCTTAAACGTCTCAAAGAGATGAAAGAACCCCGCTTATCTGACTACTACAAACCCTCAAACAATCAGAAGACTGGCGAGTTGCTCTACGTTGGTGGTGGAATGCTAGGCGTTGGATACACTATTAGTAAATGGATATAGATACTACTACTAAGCTACTAGTAAGCTACTTAAGCTACTACTAAGCTACTAGTAAGTTGCCCTAAGCTACTAGTAAGTTACCCTAAGCTACTAGTAAGTTACCCTAAGCTACTAGTAAGTTACCCTAAGCTACTAGTAAGTTACCCTAAGCTACTAGTAAGTTACCCTAAGCTACTAGTAAGTTACCCTAAGCTACTAGTAAGTTACTAAAAAAAAGAAAAAAGGAAGAATGAAGAGGGTCACGCAACGACTTTCTTCATTCTTCCTTTTTTTTTTTTTTCATCTGTTGAAGGTTAGAATGTATAGATGTATGATGGATTCTAAACTTGCGAATATCTTCTATGGTCCTATGGGCTATTGGAAAGGTCACTCTGCAATTGGCAAGCTATCGGTAGCAGCGAAAGCATCAGAAGACGTGGCTAGGAGTTGGTTGGAAAAGCAATCTATGTGGCAAATATATCTACCACCACCAAAACACATTCCACGACCACATTGGACTGTATCGAAACCAAATGAAGTCCACCAAGCTGATTTGATATTTCTACCACACGATCGGCCTGGACGTGGAAGGAAACTATATAAGTATGCATTAGTGGTAATCGATGTAGCTTCTCGATACAAAGAAGCCGAACCTTTGGCATCTAAAGATAGTGGTGAAGTTTCTGCGGCATTCGAACGAATCTATAAACGTAGTCCACTAGAATGGCCAAAGACTTTGCAAGTAGATCCTGGTAGAGAATTCATGGGACGTATGTCTGAAACGCTAGAACTACATGGTACGAAAGTTCAACGAGGTGAGGCTGGTAATCATAGAGCGCAAAGTTTTGTTGAAAGAGCAAATAGAACTCTAGCCGAGAGATTGTTTGGGTATCAGTATGCACAAGAGATGGTACTTACTTCGGAAGGATCAGATGAACGTAGTAGAGAATGGGTAGTTCGTTTACCAATGGTTATCAAAGCTATGAATAGTGAGGTGACTCGGTTGACTGGTAAAGAGCCTTCGAATTCTGTGGTGGCGCAACAAGTAGATCTTAAGACTCCTACGTATTCGCGCACCGTTGGATTGAGAGAAGAGCGTCTACCATTCGACGTTCTAGTTCGATATCTTTACGCACCAGGAGAATTGGAAGGAGGTGAAAAACGTAGAGCTACTGATCCTGTGTGGAGTTTGCAAATACACACCATTTCGCGAAGTGTAGTATCTTCGGGACAGCCTGTGCTTTACTACCTTGCGAAGGAGAAGGACGCACCCAAACGTGGATTCGTTCGTGAAGAGCTACAAGTCGTTCCTAGGGATACAGAACTACCACCAAAAGGAATTCTGTTTGTACCTAGACGCTAAACAGCGTACTCTATTGGCTCGGTGTGGATTCCATCGGGAAGAACGCGTCTTTTGTCATAGTAAGCCGATAGCCCAAGCTTCCGTTGTTTGTAGGTTGCTATGCCTTCTGGCGATAGTCGGAAGCCTCGGTTTTCCGCCATGTCGATATCACCCTGGAGGGCTGCTTTGAATCGATCCCACGTAATATCGTTGTGACGCCTAGACATACCTTTAGCGGAATACTTCTTGCTGCCACCCGTATCGACGTAGTAGGCTTTCGAGCATAGGGCAATGGCGCGCTGTCCTTCGAATTCGAGTTTGAAGAGTCCTGGCGTACGACTGCTCCGTTCGTCCCAAGCTAGCCATTCCTTCCTTTCGGCTTCGAAATCCTCTCGTAGTTCCAGTCGTACAACTTCATCGAGACTATTTCCAGAGATGGCAATGTAGGCACTGTCTGTGTCCATCTGTATATATTCGAAATCATTGCGATCGATGTACTTGTCGATGAAGTCGTAGTAGAACTCAAGCATACGCAGCTTTGCGAGCTGGTAAACAGCGATACCTACTTGGAAAGGGCGTTTGATTCGGATCTGGTCCTTCCTACTCTCGAGTTCGTATGCCTCGCCAATCTCTTCCAGGTCTTCGAACCAAACACTTCGCAATGCCTTGTCCACAACCTTCTCATCTTTTGTATAGGTGACCTTTGTTTGGCGTCCCAAGTCTTCGAGCAACTTTCCATAAGCGCTGTTTCCCAGTAGTTTGAACACATCTGCCAACAAAGCCTCACCTTTGTCTTCATCTCCCATACGACGTGCCTCGGTGACCTGGTCTACGAACCAACCGAAGATTTCTTTGGGTTCGTATTCTATTGTACGGTAGACAGCAGTGATCACTGCGCCATGATCTACATACCAACGTAATAGAGGCTCATAGAGGAGCAACTTCTTTCCAGAGAGACTTCCAACTAACTTCTTTTCCTCGCTGAGCTTTCTACCAGTCTTCTCAAGGTAGGCCAACATTTGTGGAGGAATTGCTTCCTTGGGGATTTTCTTGTTGTAGAAGAAGGGTGGCATCTCCTCAAATTTCTTCCACAATTTCTTTGGTATCTCAATGTCTACTTCTGCATATCCAAACCACGAACCATTTTGTAGACATTCGACAAATCCTTCGGCTTCTAGACCTGGCTCATCGTAGCGAATGACCTCTTCTTTTCCACAAGGCATTTCAAGCTCCATGGTAGAAAGATATAGGGCGTTGGCATCGTATCCAAGAATCTTACGACAAATCTTAGTTCCTCCCTGATGACTACGAATCTTAGTTTTTCCCGCTTCGTGGAGTCTGGTGAACACTATGCTTGGACCTCCCACGACAGCGTCTTTCAGCATGAGGTAGGCTTCCTTACTTGGAGCATACATCTCAGCTCCCCTTTCTACACTACCTCGAAGCAGGAACTGTAGTGAGACTCCTGGAATGGACACTGCGTCTTTCAGCATGTCTACTCCTTTCTCGTGATAGAAATCTTGCATCTTTTCGAGTGCCTCTAGGAATGGAACTACATCTAGGTTGTTGTAGTATCGTAGCCAGTCTGCAAAGGTCTCCATTCCCTTGTCGAGAAAGGTGCGCTTGCAGTCTTCGAACTCTTCCCTAGATAGTAGGTGTTCTCTTTTCAACTTCGAACCCCACTCTGGATAGTCTGGTAATCCAATGTGATCCAACTTGTTGGGAGAATCGAACCACTCATATGGGAAGAAACTCTTTTGCGATTCACATCCATATGCCTTGACCCACCTTTCGTAGGAAGTTCCAGGTCCAAGGTAGTTAATCACATCTAGGAAACGGAAATCTGGAGTCAATAGAAACATAGTGGTGTTGGCTTTCTTTGCTACTCTGACTTTCTTGCATGTGTCGGCAACGGTTCCTACAAAGTGCTCCCTGATCAGGTTGAGATCATACCTGCCAGAGTTGAATCCCAACACTGGAACTTGATAGATCCATTCGTTGATCTTCGCTTGTTGACTCTTTGGTAGGGTGTAAAAGGAGAATTTGGGTGAATCAAGCCAAAACCATCTTTCCATAGCTCCTTGGATTGTCTCTGCTCTTTGCTGGAGTTCTTTGACAAAGGCTTTGATGAGTTCTTTTGGATTGCGTCGACAGATGTGGGTTGGCTTTCGATCGTACGTGTCGGCAATTGATACTGATATTGGGACATGGACGTTTTCGATGGTCAAGTGTTCTGTTGGTTGTCTTCCTTTCGTTGTATCGAGATAGGCTTCGAAATCGTAAACTATGAAGTGTGGGTAGACAGTTTGTGTTGGTGTGGGGACCGGTTTGTTTTTCTTCTTTGTGGAGCAGCCCCAAGCTTCCACTACTGTATAACCAGCTCCTTGTAGCTTTGCCGTTCTTTCACAGGTCTTGAGATAGAGCCTCCTTTCCCTAGGGAAGCATTTCGGGCAGCCATGGAAATAGCATCCATGAAATTGGAAGATGGTTTTCGAAAAAGGTTCGTAGCCGTCGACCGGCGCTCCTTCTATCCAATGCTCTCCACCATGCCCACAAGCTGCATGATGAATGTGTTGTCCAATCCTTTTGGTTTCGCGTTCCAACCAGCATAAAGCGACTTTGCTGGCTGTGCTCTCTGGCCAGAAGGCTTTTTCGTATGCCGACTGGGGTACTGTGATTACTTTTCCGGGGCAAACAATCTTCGTTTCGCCACGCCTGCAACGATCTGCATGGCGTTGAAGGTGGCAAGCCTGTGTGAACCGTTGCTTACAATCGTTACATACGTAGATGTGCCCTAGCTTGTTGATGTTCTTGATGTAGAAGGCATGTCCGTCGTATATCCCAATCGTCATCGTATGCTTGTAGTGAGCTGCATGTCGCATCAGATGCCAAGCGCCATCCTCCGTAGGTTCGTACACCCGAATACCGATTCTAAAGTGCAACTCGACTTCCTCCAGCTGGTCTAAGGAAGTTCTGGGAACGTCTTGTGTGGGTGCTGTCAGACGATAGAAGGCCTGGGCAAGTTTTCGAGCTTTGACGCAACACCTATCTATTCGTGCTCCTTCATGCATGGCAAGGCAGCGCCAAAGACATAGATTGTCACCATATCGATCAAGGGCAATCATTCCTTTTTTCTGGCGAAGCCATTGGGGCAGTGGACCTGTTCCCAACAGAAGCTGACGATCGATCACAACTTTTACATCTACGTAGATCCAACGAATGAAGGCCCATTGGGTATTTGGTCGATTGATGTTGTCGGGATTCAAACGAGCTGTCTCCTTGCTATCGATCCACTCTTCTGCGTCTCCTAGGATGTTCACCCATGGAGAGCCTGGGACAGTCTTGGAGAATAGAATCACGCGTCCGTCATTGACATTTCGAATGCGATAGGTGTAGCTGTATCGCAGGTAAAAGCTGGTGGTTACCTTTGCAACTAACTTTTCCATGATCCTAGGAGTCAAGTCTCCTGCCACACCTTGGAAGAAGCGCCATCGAATAGTACGGCGACCTATCTCCACTCCCTCGAGCATTCCATCTCTCTCCTCTAGAATGGCACCTGCCTCTCGAGCTAGACTCCGTGGAAGTGGTTCACTACGTGGTCTCGCCATTTTCTCTTCGATATAACTATACGTTAGGATAGCTTTAACAGATACTCGAGTTTGGATTTTATGTGTAAGGATGTTGCAGCGATATAACTATATGTAATCATATCTCTAATAGGATTATCAAGTTGGATTTTATGTACAAGAATGTCTAGTGACACTTTGAATGACCCTTAGTTACCCCTAGTAGTATAAGCGGGATTAAAATGATACGACTTTTTGTTGCACAAGAAAACTCAAAAATGAATTTCTGAATTCACTTTTTGAGTTTTGTTGTGCAAGAAAAAGTGGTATCATTTTAATCCCGCTTATACTACTTAAAGAAGTAATATATTAATAGACCTTTCTGACGAGTTTTCTCATGCTAGACAAATGAGGCGATTCGGTAAAGTGAGATATAAAAAATGCACTACTTTAGTATTTGATATAAGTAAAACGAATGACAGTCCTAACTAAACTCTGAAATATTAGATTATATTTTACTTGAATCAGCTACTAAAGTAATATTTTTTATAGCTCACTTTACCCAACAGCCTCGTTTCTGTGTTGTATTGGAACAATATGCAGTAAGGTCAATAGGATTAGTGGATGAATAAACTAAATTGCAGAAGGTATTCTTTTTGTCTATTCAGTGCTGTATATTGTGGTCGAATTAATTAAGCTTACTTTCCTGGCCGAAAAAAAAAATTCTGGGGGGGGGGGGAGATTTTGCAGCGAACTCTTGATTTTCTTCGTCGTAATTCTTAGACAGAAAAGTTGAAAGTTTTCGATTCATTGAGCAATTATTTCGAGAACTATTTATATTTTGACTTAGTAATTACGTATTTGCAAAGTACCACAAGATATATAAAAAAGTGTGATTTTCAAGAGAGGTTCGAGCCAGTAAATTATTAGCCTAGGAGAACAGTGACGGGAGCCCCTAAAAACGACTGCGGAGGAAACTAGTAAAATATATAATTGGCTTTCGTTAGATGTTAAAGTTATGAGAAACAAATGAAGGCGGCATTGACTGTATTCGTAACTTCACGCCAACTGTCAGCTTTCTTTGGTGGTTTATTTTGTTAATTTTAACATTACATGTAACATTTACTGAATTGCCTACTCGGGTGATGCGAAATTCACTTTTCAGTTTTCATTTCAGGTTTTGACACATTGAATGTAACGCTTCACGATGGCCGCGAATTTCTCCTCGGGTGTCTACTGATTTCTGGGATAGTTTTTCTATTTACCCTAGCAACGCAGCTTTACTCTTGGTGTTACAGACTTAACCCCGGGGTAGCGCTATCCTAGGGATAAAGTATGTATTTATACACGGTGTCAACAATTACAATTAAGTGCTCTTCCTTGGAGCCGTGTGGGAAATGCTAAGAAATAACTATTCTACTTATAAGTTCATATAAAATTGAGATAAAAACGTCTGTATCTAACTAGTAGGTAGTTAATTAATAATTTCCTTATAAAAACTAAAACAAATGTTACTACTCACTATTGTTTACACGTGAAATAAATTGTGAAAGAGTAGGAGCTTGCTTGGCTTCAGGTGTGAGACTTCCATAAGACTGCTCAAAAAGCAAAAGCTTTTTTAAGAGATTCAGTACGAGGTTTAGGAATAGAAATATTATGGTGCTTGCCATACAAAACTTTTCTGAGAGGTATTCTGGAACTTCTTTATTCATAGTTTTGTACGGGAGAGTTTTAAAATGATTGGATCGTCTTACACCTAAGCTAGGCCAATTTAGGTCTGCTAGAATTTGCGATGATCGGATATCAAAGTCTGACCCTGTATTCAGTTATCCGGGCTTACCCTGCGAGCAGAGGTTTCTCATCTCTCTGCCTTTCCTGTCGCCGAGAGAAACCTCTGCCACGAAACGATTGCTTTTCGCGTTGAGCATGCGCCACGGTATCTGGATTGCCATTGGCCGAAAAAAACGAGACGGTAAACATTGTAGAATAAATTGTGTGTAGATTTCAGATTGACCATTTCCTATATATTGTTATAAACGGCAGTGGAGAAAATAACATTAATGTCCTTCTTCGAAGGTATAAATCAAAGCTTTCTTTAGGATAAATTAAGGTAGATTTATTGAACGGTAATTTCAAGGTCTTCTGTGCAGTTCAGTAAAGTAAGGAGAAGACACAGCCGTAGTTTGAAGCCCGTTCGTATCAATCGTCGGCAAACGACAAACGCGTGACGAAATAACGGCTGCGAAGGATACTGTGGGCTCTTGCAAAACCAGCAAAGATCGCCAAAAAGTCATGCCCGAGTGATATCAAACAGGTAAAACCGGTTTGGTATCTGGTTTATCACGTGGTTTACCTCCAAGATTTTGGAGGTTGCAAGTGCGCATGTTCAACGGGAAAAGCAATCGTTTCGTGGCAGAGGTTTCTCTCGGCGACAGGAAAGGCAGAGAGATGAGAAACCTCTGCTCGCAGGGTATCCGGGCTCGGCTCTGTTTTGTAATTTCTCAAGTTTTAAGGCAAGACATTTGTCAATATTCCCCCAGACAGAACAACTCAGTAATCAAAGTGTGGTAAGATTAATGATTTGTTGATAGAAATCAAAATCCTCGGGTAATATTGGTTTGAGTCTTCTAAGTACAGCAATGGCTTTGGCTACTTTTTTTGTGACCTTAGAGATACGGTATGTGAATCACGCGATGTTTCGTCTAATTCAACTCCCAGGCATTTAAAATTCACGACCCTCTTGATTTTCTGGCTGTCTATGCCGCTAACATTAGGTTGTGAAGGCAATGACGAAATTATTTGTCATGCTGCAATGAACATACATTTAGTCTTTACAACAGTAAGACTTACTCTGTCAGCATGGTCTTTTATCGCATGGCGGCCATGTTGAGTCCCAGGAGAATAAAAACCTTTGTTTTCGTCCGGTAAACTCGTTCTGAAACCAACCAGTGCGAGGCTACCGGGGCCAAAACTATTGTTTTATCCAAGATGGCCGAATTGCGATAACAGCCCATGTAGCCATTGTCTCAATTCAATTAGATCGTGATTTATAGCAGAGAACAACTCATCTGGATCTTTAGCGGCATATGTAAGATTTGTATCGTCAGCATACATTCGTGCCTCAGATAGAAGACTACAATTTGGTAATTTAAATCATTGATATAAAGTAGGCATAGTAGAGGCCCTAGGATAGATCCGTGTGGTACTCCACATTGTATGGTATAGCTTTCTGATTCAACATTATTGATTATTGTAGTTTGGGTTCTCTCTGAAAGAGTTTCTGAATAAATGAATTGCTTTGGCTCCAAACCGGCCATATCACTCCAGCTTCTTTATCAGGATGTCATCAGTGATCAACGGTATCGAACGCCTTTCAACAAATCATTTAAAAGGAAAGCCTGATTGAAACTTTGCAAGAAGTTCTCTACTAGGAATCGAACTGATATGCCTGATTAAAAATTGCTTTTTCAAAGATTTTGGCATCTACTGATAACATTGAGATAGGCCTATAGTTGCCTGGGCATTTTTCCAGTAATTGGGAATAGCCCCGGTAATGATAACTCTGTTAAATACGTGCGTTAGGGAAACAGCAATCAAAGGCATAGCTGCTTTAAGAAGCTGAGCAGGGATGCCATCTAGACCATCTGCTTTTCAAGTCAACCTTTCTTCGAACAACTAGGTCTGGGCAAATAAAAGACGCCAAACCAATGCATTGCAATGCAAACCAACAAAAAGGCGAAAATTGAACAGAAAACGTATATCCTATCTCAGACTTAAAGGGCTAAACTGGGACCCCATCTCTAAACCCTGTGGGTTTATTTCAATTAGTACAATTTAACTTATCGGGTTTAAGCTAGGGGTGGTTAGGTGATAAGTCAGTCACTGAGTTTAAGTAAGATATGATCGGTCATCAAGGTAAATCGAGTCAGTTTAAAGGTCGGCACACACGAAGGGACAAGTCCCCTCGTGTGTGTAACGATATACTGTCGCACGTGTTTGTGACATCCGGTGTTATCTGATCCCAGATTTCGGACATCTATGTCAGTCGTGGAATGACTAGGACGCACTAAACTTATTAACACGACATGTTCATGTAATAACTGCGGGTTTAATAATCGATCATTTAATACAGTTCACTATCCAGGTTTGCTCCTCTGATCTTTACAGTGTGAACTAGGGAACATCTTGTCATTTTGTCCCGAGACTTGTCCCCTCAATTCAAACCAGTTTGATTTGAAGGGATTTTATCGTATAGTCTGTAGTTTGTAACGTCCGTCGGTCTCTCAAATGCATAATACTGTATTATAAGTGTAACGTGTGAGCCCCCTAGATGAACTAATAGACTCTTGGGGTGAACTCGTAATAATAAAAAATACACCAAAGTCATCTTGGAGACCAATTCGTCTCCTTTCAGTTCAATATAGAGCGGTTTTCAGTTGAGTGTAGTAAAATCAAACGCAAATTACCCACAGCCAGCCAATCATAGCAGCGAGTAATCACAAGTAACTCATAAATGGCTTCCCTGTGAGCCAATGACAAACCAAAGCAACACCAAAAGCAATTTGCGTTTGGTTTTACTTTGGATTCTGAGTGGTTGGTTTACTTTCTCAGTCAATAGGAGAGCTTAGTAAACGCAAAACCAAAACACTTCCGACACTCAATTGAAATCCGCTCTATAATCTCCGAGGGTTAGCCAGGTTAGCCCAGTATTTCTTAGACTGCGAACAGTCCCTCCTTTTCCCTCCATTGATTGTAATTTGCGAGCAGATATGGCAGGCGTTCAAGCGTCAATTCTTCCTCTCGCTCCGCTCGAACGCCTGCCATATTTTCTGTTCGCTCGGCTCCGCTCGCAAATTACTATCAATGGAGGGAAAAGGAGGCACTGTTCGCAGTCTAAGTATTTCTCAAACTCATATATTGACAATCTGTAATGGTCTAGTCTTAATCAGGATAAAGCTCTAGCAATTAAGTTCAAACAATCATATATATTATAAGCAAATGGAATGAAGAGAGAGATGAAATAATTAAGGGCAATAAAAAAAATCAAAATTAGAATTATATTCAAGAATTAAGTACACTTTACAACTATGAGGATTATCTAAACCAAATTAACGACTTTAAAACGCGCAAATCTGTTAATAAATTAAGATTATCGGCACACACATTTCCAATTGAATATGGTCGGTACAGCAACATTCCAAGAGAACAACTGAAGACTATGCAACATCTGTAGTGCTAATGAAGTTAGCCATCCTAAATTGGCCCAAGCTAGATCTCTATTTTCGAATAATTTATCTCTCATAAATCCATCTTTATTTCATTTGATCCTACTAGCCTTTATTATTATATCGTCTCCATGAAGTGATAGAACTATATTAACGACAAGTTGTAATTATATCAGACAAATAATGGAGTTATATGAAGAAATTAGTAGTAAGGTAACCTAATATATCTACGTCTACATATATATGTATTTTTTATTTATTTTTATTCTCTAGTTAGTTTTTTTTTTTAGTAACATTGTTGTAATCATTGTTGTATACTTATGTCTCAATCAAGAGATAAGGTGAATAAACATATATAATTGATATCTGAACAAATGGCCTTTATTATACTCTGGGCCGCGGTTCTAGTTTTCGCATTACGGAAGGTTGCACTAGCTATTTCTACTGGCCCAGACCCAGGCAAATATTGTCTTTACTTGAGCTTGAGGGATACAAATACAACGGCATTAATATTCACCTTGAAGTCTAATGCAAGTTTCGTTAATGTTGGAATAAATCGGATTCCACACTAATCTAACACGGTTGCAGTGAAGAAAGCAATGCTCAATTGATTCCATTCCGCAAAGCGTACGGTTGACCTCCGTTATCCCGGCCGAGCCGAGTAAACTCCTGTCTTCATGCACACAGGTCGTCTCTGGTGAAAAACAACTCATTAAGTATTTATTGCTTTTTAGTTCATAGCTAGGTCGGTTATCTTTGATGTGCCGCGGTCATCCATCCAGCTGAATTACTCGAACATCATGGGATGATATATAACATGCATCCATCAAAATCGCTTAGTGGTGGACCATTAGAAATCCTGGGGGAGGGTAGTCCAAGAAAAAAATTCGTGCAAGGCTAAATGTCCCCCCAAAAAAATCCTGCAATCACCAAGGCACACACAAAAAATTCTTGCAAAGGAACTGATGCATTGTTCAATTTTTGTTTTGAAAAAAATACTAGCAATTCAGTTTTACGAAGTAATAGTTCTAAAGATTACCCACACAGTCTGTGTAACTGATTTTCAGGTATTTCCAGATGAAAACAACCTCCCCAACCCTCATAAAAATAGTTTAGTCACTGTTGTCATGGAAATATCAACTGGCCTTAATTACTGAAGGCTCAAATTATTCTCTGATGGCAGCAGTTAGAGTTTCAATGTGCACATTCTCAAAGATTACCGAGTCTGTGCCAGTAATTTCGAACACATGGAAATATTTTCATGTATTGTCTTGTGCAAAACATCATGGACAATGTTGTTATATCCAGAGACAAAAAGTAAAGATTGTAAAATGTGAAACTTAGTCTATTGTGTTTTAACGTGTCAGCTGTTTGAAATTATATTCACCGAGGTGTAATTTATACAGGTATATATAATTTAGATGGTCTAGCTATACATGTATGTTATTAGACTATGAGTAGTTTCACTTAACCCATGACACAATATCTAATTCTTGACTTGATTTCAGAGAAGAAATTCCATACTGATGATATAAAACCACAAAAGCGCAAGTCGCATAAGTTTGCTGCTGAAATTATATATAGCGGCGGTCGTTCGTATCGACTTCAAAGCTGCAGCAAGATGAAAGCAAAAATGCAAAGCCTCTCAGTTTGCGGTTTTGGCCCGAATAGAGGCGGTTGTTTCTGCAGGCCGTGTAAACCGAGCTTTATGAAATTGTAAAAGTTGCAAACCTAAAGCACAAACGATAGAGGTTTATACTACTAGGTCACGCCGTTGACAGATTATAAACATCCAGCTTGCCAATTGACCAATGAGCGAGTTCTTCTGGACCTGGACGAGAATACGTCATCAGTATGGAATTTCTTCTCTGAAATCTTGGGGTATGTATTTTTGATTTGGCCTGAATAGGGGCGGTTGTATTCACAGGCTAGAAATATGTACTAATTAATTCGACAATTTCATCCTCAAACCCTATTGAAGTCAAAGGCAAACAAAGGTTATTCCAAAATGCCAAATTTGCAAGAATATGCTAGGGAACAGTCTAATGTTGTGGTTTAAGTTGCATATATACAGTATGGCTTAAATTTATTATCACTTGGTCTATTATATACATTTATACATTCATTACTCGGGCTGCCTGTGGCAGGCACGAAGTCTATATTTATTTATTACTTGGGCTGCCTGTGGCAGGCACGAGTCTTAATCTGCAGGCCGTTATTTTTTTTGTTCCGTGCAGCAAAATTTCTACGCATGCGTTAAATTATGCATTAATTGTTGGCGCTAATAGATTTATCTCCAGTCCAGTCGCCATCTTCTGCGGACGCTGTCAGCTTGTTTGAGGTACGTTTCGTAGGTTTTATGCCACATTTCATTTTACTCTCGGTCATAATACATACCAGCGCAAACACCGTGATCGGTAGGCCAACACTAAAATAATTTTGACCGTGTTTCTGGCTGGTTTACCGATCTCGTACGATCTCTCTGTGTACGTTATACAGGTATACTGATTTATAGCGAAATATAGCGATTTACTAGCAAATATATATACTGTGGTTGAGCGGTTATGGGTTACTATCCTCTATCGAAGTCTGAAGACATCTGAACTCCTGAACTGTGAGAGCAACACTGTCGCTCGCCAGCACAGAATAATTTATGATGACCCAAGCAATATTCAACTCTCAAGGTAAACAAACAAGAAACCTCTCACGGCCGAGGTTTTGGTTCGATAAATTAAAGGCTTCCAACAATTCCCTTTATAGTTCTTTAATATAACGAGCAGACTGAAGTTTTGGGAATGAGGGTAAAGCTTTTAATTAGAGATCCAACCGGCATTTCAGTTAATAATTTTTAATCCAACAAATACCAATATGCATGGACTCGTAATAGCTCATCATGTTTAGCAAGAACAGCAGTTAAAGTTACACAGAGGCACACAAATTGACATAGCTCCATCACAGGATGGACATGATACAACTTATAATATGGTACAAATATAAACATACATTTGAGACACCTGCAGAACAGCAGACTAAATTGTAAGCGTGCGTTACATGAATAAGAAGTGTTTACAGTAAAAGGTCAACTACAAGAAAAACAAAAATATTAAATTACATATATATACTATATATAGGGGAGCAGAGAATGAATGTCACCGCGCTACCGGCCACTCCTATAGACTGCTAAATTAAGCTAATAATTCTTCCATTTGGTTATTAATTACTAAGAGGATTTCAAATGAAAGTGTATTTCATCTTCAATCTCATGTGGCCCGAGTGAAAGCTCAGATGAGCTCTTATTTAATTTAAACTTGAGGTTAAACTGGTATTTTCTTTGTTATGTGAATTATATTATAATTCAGTTTACGATAATCATAAACTTAGACCTAATGAACATTTAAGCGTTGTACCTATAGAATGTGCACTGAAAGAAAAATCGTGCAGAGCTATCGACTTTAAAAAACATTCTTGCAGAGCTCACACTGCTAAAACAAATCGTGCTGACAAAAAGTTTCCCACCCCCCTCCCAGGATTTCTAATGGTCCACCCCCAAGAGACCATCACCTACGTGATGGTAACGAGTAACCAACCCTTACTAACCGAACAAGAGCCTGTGGGAAGCCTGAACTGGGTTTTCAAATTAACTTAATGGACTTCTTTCAAAGGCAAATCGAAAACTCTTATTTTGACATTAACATATAATTTACTGGCTCGAAGCTCTCGCAAACAAATTAAACATTTCAGAGAGTTGGGAAAAAGTGTTTGATTATCACAACAGTTCCTGAAAAAATGTTCCGTGAAAATCTTTTGGCCGTTATGTCTACATGCTAAAAATGCCAACAAAACATGAAGCAGAACAATTAAAAGGCTTCCCGGGAAAATATTTTATTCAAACATCATGAATAATCAAGAACTGAGACTATGTATGTACACTAAGGAAAAAAGTCTCCTGATCCATCAGTATCGTTTTACGTTCTCCTGGAAATAGAGAACAATATGAATCTGGAAACCTTTGCTCCGACTGCTGTAAACGTAGTCCTAATTGGTTGCCTCGAAAGCGAGACAAAAACTAGCAGTAAAACAATGGTACTCTGGCAGGACCCAATTTTGATGGAAGTGGGGTTGTACCCGGCCGGAACCCACCACCTATTTTGGCAAAATCTAGATTTTTGACCACAAATATCTTCTTGAATAAAATTATTATTGAAGAAGTAACTATATTTCTAGTTTCTACAGACAGAGAAGAACGTGTGCCTGCATTAAAATCAGGTATCCCTATTTTACAACGCGAGAAGTTCACCCTCGAAAAAAAAGGGTAGGGGGTATTACCCGCCACCCATCACCTCCCCTGACAAAATTGGGTCCCATTCGAAATCCATTGTTTTGACCTTTTCCCTCAAAACATCCAGTTGGAAATTTAAAAATTAAATAAAAATGGGAAATAAAATAAAAATGGTACGCGCGTCCGCCAGAAAGACCGAAAAGATTGGGAAAATACCCAACCACAGGTAGCCCACGGTTTACAAAACTTTCCGAAATGACGCGTACATTTGATTTTCTGGTTTTGTTTCGGTGTTAATGGTAAGCCAGCTACTATCGGACAGAAAGAATAGTCCATTTCCGAGATATGCCTCACTTCCTACGTACAAAGGAATCAATACGAGGCTCCGTGCATAATGCTCAGTAATGCATACCTCTAGCGCTAGGCGAGTGAGAACTCGTCGTTTACCCAGTGAGGAGGGGGACATGGGGGTTTGCGGATTTGAGCTATTTCGTGCGGTGTACGTGTGCGGGTGTACGGATGTGTGCGGGATTGCAGTTGTGTGCGGGTGTGCGGGAGTGCAGAGGTGTGCGGAGGTGTGCGGGAGTGAAGAGTGTGCGGGAGTGCAGTGTGCGCGGGAGTGCGGATCTATTAAATGCTTTTTGACAAGCGTTTCCGGTATTGATGTGATCTGATGTCGCAATGTCTTTAATATTCAACTCTACGTGACGTAGTGGTGAATTGCGGTTTGCAATTCCAGTTAATATTTCACTTGATTGTCTGTTATCCAATGATAATGCTGTTTTCAAGTTCGTGAGTTGTAATGTGAACTTTGGACCCTTTGCGACCTCGTTGCCTCGGCCAGATATTGCAGAACCTTATACATACATCGCGTCGCGCCATGTCGCAAGGTCCGCAAGCGAGTCCCGAAGGACCCGAAGCTATAATTGACTGCGTTGCTCTTTTTTACGAAGAGGGAAAAGGTGGCGAAAACTACCTAAGGAAAAACAAATTTAGATGTAAAGTTGGAAAAGAGAAGCGAGTGGTGAAGGAAACGATTTGGTAAGTTGATAGACGGTAATATCACAAGCCACATTCATACGAACTGAATAGATCTGAATACTGCCACTATTTTCATACCGCTTCGAATCTCAACATATCGTTTGTAACATGACAATAATTGAACTATTCTGGCTAATGTGGTCCTAATCGTTCGGACCTTTTGAGGTCTTCGACTCACGATCTTCAGGTAAAACCAAGCACCGAACACCCTAAACATGCACATTAAATTATGTGGATGACTTATCGATCTTTTACGGTACATAGACCGCATAGTGCAGCCATGCAGTTTACATTCATGAGTTTGTTTATAGTCCTACTCGTATATACGAATAGCACAGCGGGATCTTTAACGTCCACCGTATACAGGGTTAAAAGTGAACTGGGTAGACGGCAGATGTCGGAAGATGTGGTCTAACCGTTTACAGATGTTATTAAAGCAAATGCAGCGCCTTCTCCCAGAGTGTTGGCCTGGCCAGGATTTGAACCCACGACCTCCGATCCCGCACTTAGCTTACCAGGACTACTAACAAACCATAGACAGGTGACATCAAACTCGGTGACTATCCATTAAACAACTGAGGTCTTGTGTCAGAAAGCGCGGTTGAACTTATGTAGTCTTATGCACCTATCAGCGGCTTCCCCGAGGGGTCGACCCCCGGGCTAACCACGCAGATATGTGGGGGAATACAGGAGGATTGAATTCAAACATTGCCCCTGGGGTCGGGGAAATGCTCGACTTTGTTTTAGGGTTGGAAAACTGGGGTGGGGGATTTGTTCAAATTGTTATCGTCATGAAACTATAAACCACGGAGATTGTTTCTTCTTCTTTAATATATACAAGAGTTAAAGCGTGATATAAGATATACCGAGACTTTCTGTCTTGTTCCTTATTAGCTACTAACTGAAGTACATTGAAGCGTGCCTTGTTCCTTAAAGATACTACTGATGAAGTTCATTGAAGTGTTCATAGCCTACGTTGTATCCGCCTCTCTTCTGCCGGCTCACTGACCCACTCTCGGCTGGGTCAGTGAGCCGGCAGAAGAGAGGCGGATACAACGTAGGCTAGAGTGTTCAATGTTATAGAAATAACGTTAATAACGAGATTCAGTAGTCAATTCAGCTCCATCGATCTCATTTCGTGCAAAATGACGGGGCCGTATTGTAGGTCGTGAAGACCTAACCAGGGGACTTTGAAAGGGACGATTCCTCTACCCCTGGGGGAAACCGTCAACATTGTTTCTGTCTTTTTACAATTCCCCTGGTCAGTCCGGGGGTCGACCCCTCGGGGAAGCCGCTGATAGGTGCATTATGTCTGAGTCCAAAGAACACGGTCACTGCATTGATTGTAACAGAACCATCCTTTGTTATACATACGGTAAGTAAACTTCATTGATCTTCATTCCATGCGATCGTTTGGACCTTTTGGTGACTTTGGTGCTTGTATCATTTTGGTTTAAAACAAAACGACCAAAATCGTAATTCGTTACATTGAAAAAAAAGAGAGGAAAAAAGAGAGGAAAAAAGAGAGGAAAAAAGAGAGGAAAAAAGAAAAAGAAACGGATTTTAATTTGAAACTAAATTCGTTATGTGCGGTTTTGGAATTTCGTTGATTTGTGATGCGGATTTTCGGATTTTGACAATTATTTTAAAAAAACAAGAGCCCATTTGGGCTTTCACTCGGGCCAAATGAGATTGAAGATGAAATACTTTCATTTGAAATCCTCTTAGTAACAAGAGCCCATCTGGGCTTTCACTCGGGCCACATGAGATTGAAGATGAAATACACTTTCATTTGAAATCCTCTTAGTAATAACCAAAGGGAAGAATTATTAGCTGAATTTAGCAGTCTTTAGGAGTGGCCGGTAGCGCGGTGACTTTCATTCTCTGCTCCCCTAGTATATATGTAATTTAATATTTTTGTTTTTCTCGTATGTTGACCTTTTAATTTAAACACTACTTATTCGTTTAACACACTGCATTTGAGCAGGCATATATTCATTGTTTTGAACCCGATAATTAACCGTACTACCGTACTTCATGGTCCCTTTCTTTAGTAGTGGGTTGTCGGTCAGGTGATTGTAAACTCTCGTCATTTAGCACAGAAAATGTATTCTGATGAATAGGGATCGGGTTGTCATGTAAGAAAGATGGCTCTTGAACAAACTGATTCGTTGCTAAAGCTTCAGTAGGTTGGGTAGTCTCGGAACACTGGAGACCTTGGTCTTTCATTGTCTTCTTTTTTGTATTCTTGATTTTTTTTTAAAGTTTGAAAGTCGGATTTTAGCTTTATTATATCCGCTTTTCAACTTCTAGGTCAATGAATACGTGATGCATATGACAGCATCTTGATTTCGGTCTTGTATATATTATCTTGCTGCACTAATTTGTCTTCCAAATGACTGAGTTTCGTTTCTTGATTCGTGTTTTGATGTGACGAGAGTAAGAATTCATTACGCATATCAGTTAGGTCAGCCTCCATGTTACAAATCAAGGGCAATAAAGCAGCGAGAGAGTTATTATTGCGGGCTAACAATCCTCGTGAAGAATCTAAAGAATTCCGTCTATTCCGGTTTGAATTTGACTCATGTGTATGTTGCTTTTGGAGTTTCAAGGATATATTGATCCAAAACTACAGGCTCTTGGGGTTTTTCATTGACTTGTGAACGTGCAGGCTCTGTAACTTGTTTTCTTTTCTTAGTATAACATAAAGTGTTGAACATGTTCTCAAGCATGTCGCGCGTGACCTCTGTTTCTTCATCCAACGACTCCAAAGTATCTTTAAGATTCATTAAGTTCTCTACTTTCATGCCTCATATCAGTCATATGCGGTGCCTTGGCACATAACTATTCATGTTGTTAAGTAGACGTGGATGGTTATAAGTAAAATCCTTCGACAGCTTGTACCGTTTCCGCTAGGTCAATATCCTCGCTGGAACGAAATAACTTGATCTCAATACTCTCTGACTGTGTCTCTGCTCCAACTTACGGTAAATCTCTGACAGTTTTTAAGAGACATTTAATATTGGTCTTGAAGTGCCTTCACCCAAAATAAGATGTTCCCCTCGGATGTTTTAAATGCAGCACAGCGAGCCGATGGCTTATAGATTCCAATATCTATTTCTTCGAATTTTAGCTTTCCGGATCCTGGCCCCTTCACTGGCTTCAGGTCGTCGTACGTGTCGTATATAAAATCACTGGCCATCTGGGTAAAAAACGCGGTCCTTCGGCTCCGACAATAGCGCCAGTTGAAATATCCTGAGCCTGTTGGAAGGCTTTCGCACGAGTGAAGTTAAATAAAACATTAAACTGCTTACATTTGAGAGATGGGACTCCAAATTAGAGAAAAATGTCCTCTTGATTTACTGTATTCAATTATGTAAATAAATTAACCTGGAGAGTGTTACGTGACCAGCACAGTGCAATCTGATTGGTGGTGAAATTTAATACATGGGTCAAAAGTCGCATTTTGTTGCACCCAACAAAAAAATAAAAAATAACCGCTTGCATTTTAAGACTCGGTGCTGCCACAGGCAGCTATGTCAATTTTTGTGCCTCTATGTAACTTTATCTGCTGTTCTTGCTATAAATGATGAGCCATTACGAGTCCATATTGGTATTTGTTGGATTAAAGACTATTAACTGAAATGCCGGTTGGATCTCTAATTAAAAGCTTTACCCTCATTCCCAAAACTTCAGTCTGCTCATTATGTTACAGAACTATAAAGGGAACCAAAACCTCGGCCGTGAGAGGTTTCTTGTTTAAGTTTACCTTGAGAGTTGAATATTGCTTGGCTCATCATAAATTATTCTGACTTCTGTGCTGAGTGTGTATTTCTGGCTTCGTGTTGCGATAGCGAGCGACAGTGTTGCTCTCACAGTTCAGGAGTTCAGATGTCTTCAGACTTCGATAGAGGATAGTAACCCATAACTGCTCAACCACAGTATATATATTTGCTAGTAAATCGCTATATTTCGCTATAAATCAATATACCTGTATAACGTACACAGAGAGATCGTACGAGATCGGTAAACCAGCCAGAAACACGTTCAAAATTATTTTAGTGTTGGCCTACGTTATACCGATCACGGTGTTTGCGCTGGTATGTATTATGACCGAGAGTAAAATGAAATGTGATGAAATGTGGCATAAAACCTACGAAACGTACCTCAAACAAGAATAGCATCCGCAGAATCTTAAGATGGCGACTGGACTGGAGATAAATCTATTAGCGCCAACAATTAATGCATAATTTATCGCATGCGCAGAAATTTTGCTGCACAGAACAGAAATAACGGCCTGCAGATTTAGACTCGTGCCTGCCACAGGCAGCCCGAGTAATTATACGCTAGCCCCCATGGTACGACCGTGATTTAGCGCCACCGAAGAGGGTGATCCTTCGTGATCTTTAATAGTTGTGACTTACGTTTGAATAACCGAATTCCTTTCGAATTTCAATATTCTCCCTGCAACAGGTAAACAGAAAGTCTTTTATTTCAATGAATTTTGAGAGTCAAGAAACAAGATCGCGCCATCGTTGTACGACTGGAAGCGATCAAAGCGGTAAACTGTCTGTTAGAACTGGACTTTCCCTTGGTTCTTCCACTAATTATCTGAGATTTCATCGATATTTGTTCTGGTATAATTTTGATCTCTGACCCACGAGAAAGAACAATACGTTTTCTGTGTGTTGTCGCATATTAAACAGGATGCGTCTTTTGCATACTATAGTCGAGTTTATAAGTTATTTTGCGTGATCAGTTACTAAATCTTATCTATCAAAAGAATGTTGGGGCTTGAAAGAGTCCATTGTGTAGCAATGGACTCGTAAGACAAGCTTATAGAGAGCATTATGCACCTATCAGCGGCTTCCCCGAGGGGTCGACCCCTGGGCTAACCACGCGAAGATATGTGGGGGAATACAGGAGGATTGAATGCAAACATTGCCCCTGGGGTCGGGGAAATGCTCGACTTTGTTCTAGGGTTGGAAATTAAACTGGGGTGGGAGATTTGTTCCTTAAAGATACTATGAAGTCATTGCTCGAAATTAACTTTTGTGACTGATAGTCCATGGGACCAGTAGGTTTTGAATTTTACTTGTCCATTTATTTTGTCTATCTATTTGTCTGAAGACTGCTATTCTTTTAGACAAATAAATAAATGAAGATGAACAACATTTGTTGTAACACAACAGGTTTATTTACATATTTACAATAGTTATATTACATAACTGTCCATTACACGTTAATGCAGCAGAAACAGCACTGCAGTGTCATCATACTCTAACCATTTATATGTTGCTTTCCACGATGGTTTCTTAGTCTTCCCTTTGCTAGCTCCCAGTTTGGCTGATATTGCAGTTTCTCCTGTTTCAGAACTTGCTCTTTTGCCACCAAAAAACGAGTGAAATGATCCTTGAACAAGCCTCCGATTGGCCATCTTGAAGCAAGAGAATGACACGAAAAACCTAACCACCAGATTGCAATCCCATGGTGCATTGTGCAACAAGTTGAACCAGACCTCTCGCTGTCATAAGCAAAAAATGCCTAGCGCTTTTCGTTCGTGATTGCAATTCGAGGATCCGATGTTGTCATTCTTTAATTTTCTTCTACTTTTGCGAACTCAAACAGAATATCATTTAGGGAAGAAGACAATTTAGTCGTCCAGAGGACAAATTGTCAAAAAAGTAACTCGTTTTTCGTGTGTTTTTCTCGTTATGGACGAGTGAACGACCATTAAGTTCGAGCACTGGAAGTACAGTGAAGCGTTAATAACGTTCCACTTTTTGTCGAAAATAGTGTGTTCAATGTTATAGAAATAACGTTAGTAACGAGATTCGGTAGTCAATTCAGCACCATCGGTCTCATTTCGTGCAAAATGACGGGGGATTGTAGGTCGTGGAAGACCTAACCAGGGGACTTTGAAAGGGACGATTCCCCTACCCCTGGAGGGAGTCGTCAAGATTGTTTCCGTGTTTTTACAATCCCCTTGCCCGAGCTGCTGCCGTAACACTGTGGCAGCCCATTCCTTGTGGAATGCGCTTCCCAAGGAAGTGAGATCATGCAAATCGTTGTCTTCTTTTAAAAGTAGTCTTATTTCTCAAGTTTTTTATATAATCATGTAATTGTTATTAGATTTTTATTGATACCATTGTAAAGCGCCTAGAGCTGTAGAGTATAGGGGCTATATAAGTAATTATGATTATTATTATTACCAAAAATGGTAATCAAGAAAGCGGAAGGAAATCAAAACAATTGCTTTGTCGTTTATAACTACGATGGGCGTAGCCCAAAATAGTTTGCTGGGGCAGAGCTGTATTAAAGTTCGTATAGCTGGCGAGTAGCTGGTGCGCATTGCTCTGTCCGCCATTTTCCTTTTCCAACAGGGCATGCGCAAACACAGCACCTCGATGCGCATGGGCACCTTGGTTTACCGAGCCGACCACCTCTTGAGCTGCATGGTGTCTCGGCACTGACCCCTCAAATTTCGGGCAACGATGCCTTAATAAATCTGGGAGTGCTTTGTTTACTACAGTAGTTCAAAATTAGGGTTTACGGCTGAGCACGTCCTTGGTCCCAACTGGCCCCTCTTGGTGTTGTTGTTCTCGTGAGGGGGACACCAGACACCCTAGCCTATTTTCTAAGTGTGCGGGTTGTGAACACACCGTTTGTTATCTCTGGATCTTTTCTGATAACCATGTAGCGATGGCAATGAATCACGCTACAGTTGAAGTGTATGTGAACGGCTTGGTTGCATGCTAAGCCATTCTCTCATCTAGACTACCCTTGTGGAATCCCAGCAGAAGTGTGTGTTGGTGTTCATACTGTCTAGACGAGTCATGTCAACCTCGGTGATGTCGATGTTGCACAGTTCCATATTGGAACGAATGTGATCAGGATTGGTAGACTTGGGAATCACACCTGTGTACAAATTCCACCGGTCAAACATTTGATTTGTGAGCCGCGTTCATGTTGCCTTTATACGTCTAATCATACTGTTTTGAGTGTAATTTGGGATCAATTCGAGCGAGTTAGGCAAAATAACTGAAACATGGCTCTCTACATCTAGACGTTTGATAAGTGCGATAAAGAATTCGCGTCCGATCTTTATGGGATTTACAAACTCTCGCTTTCAGCTCGAGTTTGTAAATCCTATAAAGATGGTCCGTTCATTCTTATTCTAGTACTAATAGGTGTGGAAATAATGATTGATTTGATCTCATTTTGCAAGTGCACGAGCCTAATTTCGAGTCCTGAGGCTGCAGGTAGCTAACTTCAGACGAGTGCACTGAAATGGTCAACAAAATAGAACATTTCTTGAGTCAGCTACTTCCCATAGTGTAGAATAGGGTGCACGTGATAGACGAGATATATTACCTACGCCATGATTCCAAGCCCACTTCAACAACACTTGTGCGGGTGCTGCTCCATACCGATTGGCTAGTTCTGTGACCACTGGTTCGCTTAGTAGCTGCCGAAAAATGGAATGAGAGCAAGCAAGAAATTGATTGTTTGAATTGATGATAAGAATTGAAAGGGTGGGAACAGATACCATAAAATCCCGCTGATAAGCTCCCCCGTTATAAGCCCCCCCGTTATAAGCCCTCCCGGTTATAGGCTCATTAGTCTGGTAACATAAATCCCTCCCGGTTATAAGCCCCCTTCCCCACAAACACATACACAGGATATGGCCGGCTCTTCTGTAATTCTTCTCAGACATTTTATTGGGCTTCCTGTGGCGCGCGGTAAAACTCATCGGGGCGAGGAGAAAAAGGAGTGTGTGTGTGGTGGGGGGGTGAACTTTAAAATTTGCAAGGACCAACTTACGAAGTAGAAGGACCGGACTGATGACCTTGGCGGGGCGGGATCTAATCAGCAAAATTATAAAAGTAGTAGAGCGATGCAAGGTTGATTTGTACGGTTTGGAAATAATTATATTTGACCAATATTTGCACGGCCAATCTTCTTCACCGCGCGCCACAGGTAGCCCAATACAGAAACGTCTGAAAAAAGTACAGAAGAGCCCGGCGTAGCCGACAGGGAATTGTAAATGAACACGAACTTCCCGGCCGGAAATCTAGTTGGGAATTTTGGACTACCTCTGGAGACGTTTTGTATGGATAGTGAAAATGCTAATATCAAAAAGTCTAAGTTTCAAACCTATTCTGCACTCTGCGCTATTTACATTGACTGCAATTACGTACATTTACGTTCATAATACATTTATATGAAAACAAAAGAATTTTTTTTTATATTAAGGTCGTGTGCAGTGATCAAAGTAGCGTGACTTCCGAGTTGATCACTGCCTACGATTGCAGATACTAGATATTTTTTTTCTTCCAAGTTTCAAATTTGTGCTGCACTAAGCGCCCCTAAAACCCCTTACGAAGTAGAGGTAAGCTCAGGGATTTTACGGTGTCGCAAGAATACACCAAACTCGCTGACGTTACGTTTGTTAGTTTCTCTTCATTATTAAAATCTCCTACAGTTTTTAACATACTCACTAAATTCCAATCCGATCTGTTTACGTATGCTGAATAATTAAAAAAAAAACATTTGGAAGAAAGACCTCACACAACTTATTGACAATGAATCATGCAAACAATATTTCCTATGTAATAACTAGATGACCTAAAATATACTTTTTATTAGCATTTTCATATAGTCTTGTTAGTTTTTTAAAAGTAATTTTATTCCCGTTTGTATTAATAATACTTCTATTATATGCCCTACCGTGACATCATGTCCCTAGTACTTGTAAATTTAGAATGCAGATATTATTCCTTATTTTAATCTATATATTTACGTGGATAAAACTTTAATCACATCACATTAATTTTTAACATTTCAATCACATATTGTATTTAGGTAAGAGGCACTTTAAGGATTAAGCATAACATGCATGGTGCAGAAACAAAAGGACACGAAGTCTCCTACAAGGTTTAGTTCCCTATCTATCTGTCTGTCTGTCTATCTATTTTTCCCGATCAACTTTTCTTTTCAATACTGGCATCGCGAAAATTACTTGCTTTCCACGAATGTTACCCTTGACCCGGGAAATTTTTATACGAAAACAGTACGTTGTTTCACTATGATCGCTAACATGAAGTGATTGTTGAATTAGAAATTCCAGAAATCGTGAAAAATATCGCCTTTTCAGCTTTGCAAAATTAAGTACAGTACTCGCAAAAATAAGGTATGTATAGTAATATATTTCTCTACTTCTCCAGTCTACGTGTCTGTTCTACTTGCATTAATTGCCGCTAACTTCAGGATGAAATATTAGACAGGGAATGCTAATAACTCGTGCGTTTAAGATTTTGTTTGTTTGTTTGTATTTTGCTTCCTTTAAAACCCAGGTTTTTAGACTGAAAATGGCATTTTTGTAGGCAAATTCGGTGTGACACTCTTTTGTTAACAGACTATTGTCAGTAATGACAGAAAGTACCTCAGTTGTGTGGTGGGTAACGCTATCCACCATAGCCTGCATGCTAGCGGCTCTTCTTGGTGTTTTTCTTCGTAACCAATCCAAAAACAAATGAGCGAAAAAACCCGGCACCAAGAGCCACTAGCAGACTATACCACCTGGGCCCCAGGCTGTTCTAAGCAAGGGTAACTTTATCCCTAGGATAGCGCTAAATCTGTAATTGTAATCTGTCTATACAGCCGGTTTAGCGATTTAACCCCGGGGTTCAGTGGATAAAATTAGTTGGTTAGGTTTATATACTTATCCACTGGATAGGGACCCTTTGAACAATTGCAACCGTGTACAGGACTGTATTAGACATTATTACAGACCTTACAATTCACTATAATTTCACTACCTTGCCCTGGCCAAGGGATGTATAGGCTTGCAGCATTATTCCCTTTCGCTTGCAAAATTCAAGCAATTCTTTTTGATAAAGAAGAGGATGGAACTCTACCTGAAGAGAAAATTAAGAAACGTGCTAAGAAAATCACATTTGAGTACTTTTATGTATTGTACTATCAGAAAAGGTATTTCTCAGCATTCTGCTAAAAAAGGTGTGGACTACTTAAAAAGTCTGCAAGCTGCTAAAAATATAATTATATGTTATTTCCCGGCCGTGGCGTCCATATGGACGAGGACAAAGTTGGGCAAAGTTTTACTCCATATATAAGGACCGATCACGGCCGCTAAATAGAGTTTCTATTTTTTCTTTAACCGATTCAATTTACTGTACTTGCTTTCGTTAATTTAGTCGCGCGTTCGCGCAAGAAGCGATACATTTGTCAGTCATGAGCGTGCGATCTTTGTTTCACTCAAATCACTGGCAATTTTCTACAGTTTTCCCTTTTTGAAAGGCTTTCAATACAACGTGTTCAAATCGGGTACGTTTACGTAATAATCACGTCAAAAACTTTGATTTTGAAAAAACTTAGCCAAATTAGAGAAAACACAGGAACGGGTCACAGCCAATCATAGCGCGCGATTTCAGTGGATTCTGGAGCGGAAACAAAATTAATAGGTAAATCACATTTATAACTGTTTGCCAGTAGGACTGTTCGCAATAGCCCAACGAATTTTGTTTGGCTCTGCAAAGATCCCTTACAACTTTTGTCTCTAACTAACGCCCGGCAATTTAACTAACTGCCCGGCAATGCCGCCTCCCAGTTAGCTCAGTGGTTAAGCGCCGGTTGGTTTTTGAGGAGTGAGGAAAACTGGAGAACCCGGAGAAAAAACTCTCAGAGAAAGGGCAGGATATTAACAAGCTCAACTCACACATGACGCCGAGACTGAGGCCAAGCGCTTACTACGTCACCTCGGCTCTCCAGAAGTAATTTAACTGATGAACGATAGGGTCCTGTTGTGAAACAAAAGATAATTTAACATTGCTTCATTGATGTTTTCATAGCCATGATGTATCGTTTTCTAAAATTTCCTGTTTTAAATTTTCTATTTTCGAAGTTGTTTTAATATAAATTACATCGCAATGATTGAAAATGTGTATAATTGCATTTCACGTACTTTAGCTTACCCGCGACATTTACTCGCGACCCACGACGATTAGACACTCTCTCTGAAGCAGGATAACTGCGCCTTTATAGTTTGGTAGTACTCAACACAATTTGGTAGCACTCAAAAGTACTGTTCACACTTGTTGACATATTTCTTACTAGGTCGTAACTAAAAATTCACCTAGTGCGAACAGGCCCAACTCAATATCAACTGAATGTGTAGTTCAGTGCAATAACATGTTTTATGTGATTTGAGATAAGGTAGGTAACAACAACAACAACAACAACAACAACACACTTTATTTATACTCTTACAAAATTACATACGTGGGTGAAGGTAAAGAGAAACGAATGGAGGAGATAAGAGTAAGCGCTACTTAGAATAACCCAAGGGCTAATCGAGCTAAGTAGTGTAATTCATTGATTTATGGATCTCACAGGCAGGAGCGCCTCATGCCGGGGGGGAATCCTGTTTATGATGTGCGGCGGGGGTGGGGGTGGGTCAGGGTTCGGATCTAATTTGGGCATCGCAGTCAGGATCAGGATTTGAGCCTAATTTGGGCTGTCGGGGTGGGTAATCAGGGTTCGTTTTTACAAAAAGTAGGGCAATCAGGGTATTGGAGCTCCCTTTTGGGGTCAAACAGGGTTAGGGTTTGAACCTCATGACCGCACATACCTACGCATTTATCACAGAAGTACCCCTCCCGAGGGGGGTACTTATAACTTTGACCATGTGATGAGGCAAAATGAGGCAAATAAGAGGACATGCTATGGTTAAACTATCGTAAATTTGTTACATATTATTTGGTCTTTAACTTGTACCTGTAATAATGCAGGCACCACTGTGGCAAACTGAAGAAGTTCCTCCAAGTGATCAATGGTGTAGTTGGATACCCCTATCGACTTAACAATTCCTGTGTTGACAGACAGGTTTAATAATTATTTAAATTTGGAGAATTTTGAAGCTGTCGAATGAAAGCATTTTTCGAGACAATATTTGATTGGTAATTACTGATCACATACCGTGTAGGAAGAATTTTTTGCGGGAGAAAAATTTTGCGGATTGCCGACTCAATTTGTTTTGCGGGAAGAAATGTTTGCGGATCGAGACAGCTAAAATTTCTGCTGGGAGGAAATTTTGGCGGATTTCTGGTCAAGTATAAATAAAATTCAAGGCAGTATCGGTATTAAATTGAAATTTTACTTCCTGACTTACAATTTCGACCGGAAGTTTTTATAGTTGTTCTTCTAGCGCCAACATGAACATAAACAACGACAAAACCTGAGTGACTTATTGTACGTTCTTGTAAAAACGTATTAGTCGATTATGATAACAGTCTCCGTTTCTTTTGAGGACGTGTCTGGAGTTGAATCGGGAATACAGATGACTGTTGTGCCAGTCGCCTCGTTGTTATGAGAGTACGCTTTATTTGCTGCAGGAATTAAGTCTGTAGATTAATCCATTGAGTACATGTACTTTGGAATTGACTGTATGTTGTCAGTCTTTATTTACGACAACTGACGTTGAACGTGACACAGAAGCGGGAAAGTACGGTTTTCCGTGAGAATCCGACAATGTGAGAGGAAAAATGTATTTTATTAACTTTGGCTAGCGTTTCCTATTATGTTAAATGTTAAAAAGTTCCTGTTAACCCGATATAACCATTAAAACAAGATTTACACATTTTTCTCTGGGAGTATATTTTTGCGGCAGAAAATTTTGCGGGAGTTTTTTTCGGCGGGAGTTTTTTTTTGCGGATCGAAGGAAATCCGCAAAATCCGCAAAAATTAACTCCCGCAAAATTAAACTCCTACACGGTACTCTTATTTCCATCCCTCGTCTCTATGCATGCACTCATGGTTATTTAATAGAACTTCTTACTAACCAAATGCAAGCTCTAAGACCAAAACTTTGCTAGTTATTGGCAAACGTCTTCAAGCGAAGCTCTCTCATGCGGATCAATCCCTTGTAGTTTACGCTAATAGTCTAGCGGTTAAGGACCAAAATTTCATTGAGATGTGCGTTTTTTGATAAAAGCATGAAACTTTGCACGATTGTATGTCTATAGGTACTTAACACATCTGGATATAGAGGCATCTCCGAAAATCCCTGTGAGCGGAATAATGAAATTTTGGAAAAAAAATGCCCAAAACTATGCTGAGTCAGCATTTTTTCGTTTTCACTATTACGGTTGTGGTGCGAAATAATTTGCTGTATGCAACTAAATGTTACCGAATGATCTTCTTCCGACCTATTATGTTTACAAATAATTTATAATGTAACACTGTCTGTAGTTCTAAACAATAATAAGTATTTCACTTACTAGATAATAACCCCTGAAATTGTAGACTCCGGCAGACAACATAAGAAGTATAATTTATTTTTTCAGTTTACTTTACAAAATAAATATCTAAATCATACTCGTGAGGTCAACCAGAGAAAACATGTTATTGCTATGGCGATAAGAATGGCACACTATAAATTCCTTTGTGTTAACCTTTGTGTTGATAAAAATGTATCAAGTTACTAGAGAAGGCCTGGGTTCTAATAAACAAACTGTCATGGAGAAGGCCTGGGTTCTAATACACAAACTGTCATGGCCGCGCCCATACCCTGGAGCTTATGAAGTAAACTACATATGTTCTAGAGCTGTTATTAGTAAACCTGCATAAGTTTAAAGGTAAGACCAGCACAATACTTTGAAGAGAGCTACCTATATAAAAAGTGGTTCAGTGAGCTGCATGTCATTTGGGTTTTAGACCAAATATCCAAATGGCAAAGGTCCGGCATACAGTAGTTGATATCACGTGTGAAGCATCCACATCCAGTGAACAGAGTGGAAGTGCAGTGAATGCGATTGACTGGGAGTTGTGCATACTATGCAGAAAGAAAACTACTGAAGACCTTGTCTGTCCAGCTAAATCAAAAAGAAACGATGCTGGAGCTGGTTACAAATCGTTAGTTAATAATCTATCACAAATGAATGAATTGGGTTTAAAACCTTTTAACTTTAACATCGAAGAGCTCGACAATGGGCAGGGTATCGAGTCAAATTTAAATAACAATAACGCTGGTTGGCACAAATCATGCCGGAATAAAATAAATAGCACAGAAATTAAAAGGGCAGCTAAAAGGAAAACGAAGGAGGAAGATAAAAGTGCTGCAGCTACTCCAGTGAAACGAAGGCGCTCGACAGAAGCAATTAGTGATGGAAAGAAAGGCGAGGACGTGTGCTTTTTTTGCGACAAGACAGGAGGGTATTGACTCAAGAGTGAGGAAATATGCTACACAACTAAAGGACACTAGGCTGCTTTCTAAACTTGCTGCAGGCGATATGGTGGCAATCGATGCCACCTATCACACTAATTGTATTGTGTCCTTTTATAATCGTGCCAGGAGAAATTATAGTGAAGGAACCGAAAACCAGATAAACAGTAAACTGCATGCAATCGCTTTCGCACAGCTGGTGTCGTACATAGAGGAATTTAGAGGCAATGAACAAACTTCACCGGTGTTTCCTTTGGCACATTTGTGTCGAATGTATTCTTCAATTTTAGCAGATTTAGGAGCTGAACAATCATCCAGGGTTCATGCAACACGGCTGAAAGAGAAACTTGAAGCAGAATTACCGGATTTGATTGCTCACAAACAGAAGAATAATGTAGTCTTTGTTTTCAACAAAGACATGGGTGACGCTATATTAAAGGCTTGCGAGCATGATAATGATTCTGAAGCGTTACACCTCGCCAGAGCGGCACGAATAGTAAGAAGAGATATCTTTGCTCTAAAAAATAGTCCATTTAATGGATCTTTCAAAGAAAGTTGTCAAGAAGAGAGCGTCCCCACTTCTCTCAAAGCCCTTGTGTCAATGATTCTTGACGGACCATGCGCTATTAAGACAGACAAGGTTGATGATCTATCGCCTGGTAGTGTTGCAGGTCTAGTAGTTTCGCAACTTATAAGCTTTAACTCTGTCAAGAAAAGGAAACGTGACTCTAGGGAAGATGAGTCTCAACCTGTAGTACGTCATAATAGAGAGCGAGAGACACCTGTCCCACTATACATAGGGTTGAAGATCCACGCAGAGAACAGGAGTAGAAACCTAATTGATACACTCTTTCAGATGGGACTGTCAATCTCGTATGATCGTGTCATGTCGATCTTAACTGATGCAGCCAATAGTGTATGTTGTCGCTTTGAACAGGACGGTTTAGTTTGCCCGCCAAGGCTACGGAGCCAGGTTTTTACAACCGCTGCTCTCGACAACATCGATCACAACCCCAGTGCCACAACTGCAAAGGACTCCTTCCATGGGACGGCAATATCACTAGTGCAGCATGTAACTGCTGAAAACCTTGGAACTGACCGTGGTATCAATGTCATCGATGAAAGCGCACCACGACAAAAGACTGTTAAAGAGCTTCCTGATGCATACAGAAACGTAGAGCCGGCATTCCTTACAACAAAAGACCTGGTTGTACCCAAGATATCAGGACCTGTAATGCCACCGAACGAAGATAACTCTGAATCTGTGATTTTGAAAGAATCTGATTGGTTAAACGACGTCAAATCACTTTATGGGAAAGCGGAACTGAACAATGAGGACTTTTTGTCTTGGGCTGCATTCTATGCTTCACTGAAACCGCCACCTGATCACCAGGTCGATATTGTCGCTCTGTTACCACTATTTCTTGAGAATGCAAATTCTGTTGCAATGATACTACATAGTATGAATGTTGTTAATAAGATTGTGCAATACCTAAATCCTGATCAGACACCAGTCCTAGCTATGGATCAGCCTCTTTTTGCCATTGCGAAGCAGATACAGTGGAGCATGCCCGAAACCCACGGAGAGAAGCGTTACGTCGTAATGTTTGGAGGGTTACACAACGAGATGTGTGCACTGAAAGCTCTAGGAGAGTGGATGAATGGGAGTGGTTGGGTGACTGCCTTAGTTAATGCAGATATAGCTAGCACTGGCACCGCTGAATCGTTCCTAAAAGTTAGCCATGTAGCAAGAACCAGACATGCGCATGAAGTTACTGCTGCGGCCATGTACGTGCTGCAACAAACGGCATATGACGATTACAAGGCGTCTCTACCCGATTCGGAGCCCCCGTTAGACTTCGTGCCATGGTGTGAAAAGATGTCTTCCACTCAACCTCAGTTTTGCTTTTGGTTGCAAGTGTTGAAGCTAGAGCTACTTGTTCTTGAGATAGTAAGAGCGATACGAGAAGGAGACTTCACTGAGTACGTCCAATCAGTTGCGCGCCTTGTGCTTGGATGTTTGCGCTCGACCACGTGAACTATGCGCGCTGGTTATCTGTCCACGTCCGAGACATGTCTGCGCTGTCAGTAGTTCAACCAAGTGTGTATCAGCAGTTTCTAACTGGTGCCTTCGTAGTTCACAAATCTAGGCGTGCATTCTCCGCCATTGCTCTGGACCACGCTCATGAACAAGAAAACGCATCCATAAAGGGCGATGGTGGGGCAGTTGGGCTGACAGACAATCCAGACGCATTAAGGCGTTGGATGATTGGCGGGCCAGAGCTCGCTAGGATGGTCAAGGAGTACGAAGAACAGTCTTCAGTAGCGAAAAAGGAGACCAAGAAGCATCACGACCAAGTACCCTTTGTCCAAAAAACCTTCTTAAAAGCAAGTAACTGCCCTTGTGACTGCAATAGAGGAGCTTGGAAATCCCTTTAAAGAGGACAGTGGCGACCTTCTGGTGCTCGACACAAAAGACATCATGCCGAAAGAAGTAGTTGATGCAGTAAAAAATGTCCAGAAGATGGGACAAGCTCAATACAAGGACTTTGTGAAAGATAGATTTATAGGCCGGAAGAAGCCAATAACTGACCCTATCAAGAGGAACAAACTACCACTGTTTAGCCGACCTCCATCAAAAGTCCCCTCCAAGGACAAGGCACAAGTTACAGCTTTGAAAGAAGATTGTTCTCTATTTTCCAGACTGTACATAGCGTGCCAGTCTCGAGAACGTAACATGCAAGAGTTTTTCAAGCATGAAAACCAGCCCTACCCGCCGTCGCTATCACAACAAGGACAGCTAAGGCAGAGTAACGAAGCAGACCTGGTACCGTGCCTCAAAGGTACAACAGAAGTCCCTCCTGAAGGCCCTCAAGTGGATGCAAAAGTGTTCGACGGAGCGGTAGTTGTTCAAATGCTGCCCCCCAAAACAGCATCTACATTCAGAGATTATATTGCAACTGTTTTCATACCATATATTACCTCCCAGCTGCAGTCAGCTCAACGTGTTGATATCGTATGGGACACTTACAAGAATGACAGTCTGAAGAGCAGTACAAGAGAAAGGAGAGGATCGGGGTCCCGTCGCCGCGTAGCACTGTCAGTTAAAATCCCGCCAAATTGGAAAAGTTTCCTTCGTGTGGATGAAAACAAGAAAGAACTCTTTGGGCTCCTCGCAGAAGAATTAAGTCGCCTTGGTACGCCAAACAAAGAGGTGTTCAGCACATACGGTAATGATGTTTTAAGTAACGCTATTGAGTCGTCCCTTGATGGCCTTCAACCCTGCAACCACGAAGAAGCAGATACCCGGCTTTTCGTTCATGTTCTTCATGCCGCTCAGCAGCACAAGCGATTAATGATAAGAACGATCGACACGGATGTGGTTGTCCTGGCCGTGTCTGTAATGCATAGGATCCCTCAGCACGAACTTTGGCTTGCGTTTGGAAGTGGCCGTCACTTTAAGTACCTGGCGATTCATGATATTGCTCCATCGCTTGGTCCTCAAAAAAGCTTAGCCTTGCCCGTTTTCCACGCAATAACAGGCTGCGACACTGTGTCATACTTTGGAGGTAAAAGCAAGAAAAGCGCATGGGACACATGGAATGTATTTCCAGACGTAACCAGGTCGTTTTTGGAGATAGCTGCTGCCCCCAGTGCCCTCTCTGACAACTGCCTGCAGTCCATCGAGCGTTTTGTTGTCCTATTGTATGACCGAGGAAGTGAGCTCAGCTCAGTTGACGAAGCAAGACAGGAACTGTTCTGCAAGCGATCTCGCAGTCTAGATCGCATCCCTCCAACGTCTGCTGCTCTTAAACAGCACATCCTTCGTGCTACATACCAAGGTGGCCACGTCTGGGGACAGGCACACTTGAGGCTTCAAGAAATACCAAGCCCAACTGAATGGGGCTGGGAGAGGGGTGACCCTTGGAAGCCCGTATGGACAATGCTTCCACAAGCACAGCAAACCTGCTATGAACTAATCCACTGCGCATGCAAGAAAACCTGCAGAGGCCTGTGCAAATGCAGTCGGGCTAACTTGGCGTGTACAGCTCTTTGTGCCTGCGGCGGAAACTGCTACGGCTAAAGGGTATGGTAAAATATTACTAGAAAAACTACCCAAAAAAAACAGAATGATAGATGCTAAAATGCGTACAAACTAGGGGAAATAAACAACAATTTCAAGCAAACATTTTTATAGGCCAAATAATTATTATTTACATAGAAATGTGCATATTGTACATCAATTTGGAGTTTTTTTCATGCCTCCTAAGAAATGGGAAATGCAAACAATTAATTTAATGAAATGCTGACTCAGCATTTTTTGGGCATTTTTTCCCAAATTTCATTATTCCGCTCACAGGGATTTTCGGAGATGCCTCTATATCCAGATTTGTTAAGTACCTATAGACATACAATCGTACAAAGTTTCATGCTTTTATCAAAAAACGCACATTGGTTTCCCTTAACCGCTAGACTATAAGGAATTATGCCAGTAAAGTAGATAAGGTTAAACACGCAAAGCTTCTTGGCTTTATTAATGTACTGTAGTACAGTTTGGTCTTGCTGCAACAAATATAATAGAGTTTTATCTCTCCAAAAAAGGGCGGCCAGAGTTTTACTAGATGCGCAGCCGAGACATTCATCTCAGTGTGGATCTATTTAATTCTTTCAGTTGGCTGCCATTTTATACTGAAGATGATATCAGGAAATGTGTTTTAGCTTTTAAACGTAATGTGTTGGTGAAACGCCAACCTACTTTAAATTAATGATATGTTATTGCTCAATAGTGATCATCATTCCCGAGTTACTCGTAATGTGCGTTTAAGTTATGTTTCCCCTAAGTACGCACGTAAAACAGAAGGTGGTAGATCATTTACAGTCTCAACTATTAAATGCTGGAACTCCCTACCCTTCTATATTAGATCATCCTCTTCCGCAAAAACTCTTAAAACGTCTCTGTATAAGCGCTGCCTGGCCTACCAAAAGGAATGCAATACTTTTATACCATATTTCACGTATCTTAAAGTTTACTTACACTGTATTTATAGTTTATGGAATTTATAGCTTTTAATGTCTAGTGAATATTGTTCTATCATAATTTTACATTTATGCCCTTATAATTGTAATTCAATTTTTTGTAGCTGTTAGTTTCTATTATTGTATTTATTAGCTTAGGAGGGCCACAAGTTTATTAGTGCTCCACTATTGAGTGTTTACCCTCTTTAAATAAAGTTTTCATTCATTCAAGCTGGGAACGATCAATATTCCCCAATATATACATACAGTCTAGAAACAAGTGAGTAGGAATTGCAGTATATATAATGTATAGGGAGCCTGATCTGTACTTTAAAATACTGATGGAATACCAGCCAATCAGAACACTTGATTTAATTAACCTTGAAAGTGTCTTGTCGTAAAATAAATGACAATATATTGTTTGGCAATATATGTAGACTTAACCAGTTATAAGTCTCACCAGAATGATGAAGATTCTCAAGAGACTTCCAGCTCTCTGCTCTCAGATGTGCATTCCTGGGATCATCGCTTTTTAGTTTCTGTACCCCAGGCCAGTGAATCAGGTACATATCTAAGTACCCACAGTCAAGATCCTTGAGTGATTTTAAACAGGCTTGTTTTGCTGCTTCTAAACCGTGGTCCCTTGGGGCTGAAATAGTCAATTATTGTACTGTGAAACTGATTATAATTAATAACATTATTACGCTTTTCGTTTTAGTGTAACCCTGGAAGTCTTGTCAGACTGTAAAATTTGATTTAGCCTACCATCAATCAAACACGTACCACCAAGGATTAATCAAAGTGTATATCAGGTCAAACATTTTTATCATTAAATACTGCGATTCTATATACATCAAGTCAGAATAGTTGAATAGTTCTCGATTTGAGTACATTGCAGCCATTAAAGCTATAGAGGTTTATATTTATAATACATTCAAGCAGGTGATGTAAAACCAGTCGTCATATATTATACGAAAACATACTGGTAGAGATAAATGACCTTTGGTACACATCTATGTTATGTATTAATTTTGAAGGTTTAGTGATTTTACCAAATATTTTGTCAAAATCAGAAAAAGGTTTCATTCACGAGGAAAAATAAATGAAAATAAATTCCTGAATTAATGTCAAATCTTTGTCACATCATTAGCATATTGGAAATAGAAACCTCTATAACTCATAGACACAACACTCAAACCAAGAAATATTCTACTATTCAACTACTGGTTGCTTACGGGAAAAAGCAACACAGGTAGCCCATCCTCAGACTTAATGATGTCCTCTAGCTCTCTTGCAGTGGCTTTTTTCTCCCAAATTAGAGCACATTTCATTGGAAATCCTACCGAAGCAGCCAATATATCTACCACTAACAAGTGCACAGAATTTTCCCAAATGGCATTGTGGGAAAAGTTTGAGCCCTCGGCTTAAAAAGTCAGCACTATTTAACTGCCCCGGAATAGCCAAACTTGAACCGAGGGGGGAGGGTTGAGTTAGCACTCAGGATTTCACCAACTGAGCCAAACATGTCCAGTAGGGAAAGGGTTAAATAATACATTAACGTGGCCTTAGGTAATTAAGCTGTTACCTATAGTGAGGACATCCCCATTTCGAGTCTTCTGACTCATTTAGATAAATCACACTTCATTCTTGGAAAATAGAAAAATATATTTTCGTTTTTTAAAAAGTGCAGAGTGCATTTTTTTTACGATATTTAACCTTGATTATCTCTGAAAATGTATGGTTATCCCCAGTTTTTTTGGGGGATTTTGAGAGCCCTATACGTGACCTAAAATGCCCACATGGTCATAAAAAGGAAAAAAATCCCTTGTATTATAACTTATGGAAAGAAACGAGGATGTAGATCAAATTATTCATTTTTTCTGGTTATTTCAATAGGATCATTAAATATTTTGACTATACATTATGCTGTGTGGGAATCTCAGCGCTTTGCTCTTTAAACTTAGCAAGACTGAAACACTCCAAGCAAATAACCAGTAAAAGACATCAAATGGCATCTACAGGCCTGAAAGGGTTAATGATAAAAAATATTCACCTGATATGTACTTAAATTCTAGTTGCCATTATATTCTTTTGAAAGCTTTGTTTGAGATAAGACTGTGTTTGATTGATGGTCAGATGAATTGAATTTTACAGACGAGACTTGTTACTACCAAGGTTGCACTGCAAGGAAAATGGTAATAATTAAGATGGCAGCATTATATTAAACAAAATAATTATATCAATGTTCTAAGGGGTTGGAAATTGTAATGCACATAGTCAGCTAATGTGTACCTTATAAATAATTTACCACAAACAATTTTTTTTAAGATTATGATTCTCCACAATAGTATGTCACTACCTACATGTACATATGACATAAACAAAGCTTCCTTCAGTCTGTAACTGACAATAAATCAGTACAGTTGTCACGTGACACGTCACTCACCCAGTTTACTGGTTATAAATACATCCTGTCTTGTCAGCCCATATTTTGCATACAACTGATGAAGACATTTTCCTATATCAGCCTCATTTCTGTACACAGCAGCTGTATCTAAATAATAATAATAATGATGAGGATGAGATGATAAAAAATTATAATACAATAATAATAAAATACAAATAGCAACATTTATACCAATATAACAGCAGTGACAATAATTAAATAATAACAACTTACCGCAACTGACAATAATAACTATATTGTTAGTAATATTAATAATATTAATAATGATGTTTATTATTTTATAGTTAAGGACTTGTAAAATTACTAAATATAGAAATTGATCTGAATGATAATTCACTCTTTTTACCTTGTGCATTGCCATCTTGGATTCAAAGCGAGGCAATCCTGTTTTTGCTAGGGTAGCCTCACATGGAGGGATTTCATGAGAACAAGTTTAGCCTACCAAAACCAAAGGATTTGAATCCAAGATGGCCACCAGGCGAAAAGAGTGAATTAAGTTAAAGCACAACAAAATAATACTGTTCATAAATATACAGTCAATGCCAAAAAGGTTGTCCAGCAGAACATAATATTATACTTTAATATCCATTCTTTTGGCCTATTGTCTTGGTCTAGACAATAGCCCAAAACAATGGATATTATAGTATTATATTATGTTCTGCTGGACAACCTTTTTGGCATGGACTGTATATAATATATATATAATATACTGCACCACTTATTAATAATTATTGAGTGTGAGGTCCATACGGTACATGTATGTTGTGAACCAAGCTTTTCCCCTTTTTTTTATGGCCCTGAGACGGGTGTCTATAAAACGAAGACCTATAAAACGAAGACCGAAGACCGAAGACCTATAAAACGAAGACCGAAGACCGAAGACCTATAAAACGAAGACCGAAGACCGAAGACCTATAAAACGAAGACCGAAGACCGAAGACCCCCACAAATAATAATAATAATATTTATCAGCTAATAAAGTCACAAATAATGAGCAGACAACTCAAAGAAGCTTTGCGGGTATTCGGTTCGTACACATTATGTACAGGGAACTTTTATCGCCAGGGTCTTCGTTTTAAAGATCTTTAAAACGAAGACCCCAGTTTCCTCTCTCAGCTTTATCGTAATCTAAGCTAATAAAGTCACAAATAATGAGCAGACAACTCAAAGAAGCTTTCCGGGTATTCGGTTCGTACACATTATGTACAAGGAACTTTTATCGCCAGGGTCTTCGTTTTAAAGATCTTTAAAACGAAGACCCCAGTTTCCTCTCTCAGCTTTATCGTAATCTAAGCTAACAAAGTCACAAATAATGAGCAGACAACTCAACGAAGCTTTGCGGGTATTCGGTTCGTACACATTATCCACAGGGAACTTTTATCGCCAGGGTCTTCGTTTTAAAACGAAGACCCCAGTTTCCTCTCTCAGCTTTATCGTAATCTAAGCTAACAAAGTCACAAATAATGAGCAGACAACTCAAAGAAGCTTTGCAGGTATTCGGTTCCTACACATTATCTACAGGGAACTTTTATCGCCAGGGTCTTGGTTTTAAAGATCTTTAAAACGAAGATCCCAGTTTCCTCTCTCAGCTTTATCGTAATCTAAGCTAATAAAGTCACAAATAATGAGCAGACAACTCAACGAAGCTTTGCGGGTATTCGGTTCGTACACATTATGTACAAGGAACTTTTATCGCCAGGGTCTTCGTTTTAAAGATCTTTAAAACGAAGATCCCAGTTTCCTCTCTCAGCTTTATCGTAATCTAAGCTAATAAAGTCACAAATAATGAGCAGACAACTCAACGAAGCTTTGCGGGTATTCGGTTCGTACACATTATGTACAAGGAACTTTTATCGCCAGGGTCTTCGTTTTAAAGATCTTTAAAACGAAGACCCTGGCGATAAAAGTTCCCTGTACATAATGTGTACGAACCGAATACCCGCAAAGCTTCTTTGAGTTGTTTGCTCATTATTTGTGACTTTATTAGCTTAGATTACGATAAAGCTGAGAGAGGAAACTGGGATCTTCGTTTTAAAGATCTTTAAAACCAAGACCCTGGCGATAAAAGTTCCCTGTAGATAATGTGTAGGAACCGAATACCTGCAAAGCTTCTTTGAGTTGTCTGCTCATTATTTGTGACTTTGTTAGCTTAGATTACGATAAAGCTGAGAGAGGAAACTGGGGTCTTCGTTTTAAAGATCTTTAAAACGAAGACCCTGGCGATAAAAGTTCCCTGTACATAATGTGTACGAACCGAATACCGGCAAAGCTTCGTTGAGTTGTCTGCTCATTATTTGTGACTTTATTAGCTTAGATTACGATAAAGCTGAGAGAGGAAACTGGGGTCTTCGTTTTAAAGATCTTTAAAACGAAGACCCTGGCGATAAAAGTTCCCTGTACATAATGTGTACGAACCGAATACCCGCAAAGCTTCTTTGAGTTGTCTGTTCATTATTTGTGACTTTGTTAGCTTAGATTACGATAAAGCTGAGAGAGGAAACTGGGGTCTTCGTTTTAAAGATCTTTAAAACGAAGACCCTGGCGATAAAAGTTCCCTGTAGATAATGTGTACGAACCGAATACCCGCAAAGCTTCTTTGAGTTGTCTGCTCATTATTTGTGACTTTATTAGCTGATAAATATTATTATTATTATTTGTGGGGGTCTTCGGTCTTCGGTCTTCGTTTTATAGGTCTTCGGTCTTCGGTCTTCGTTTTATAGGTCTTCGTTTTATAGACACCCGCCCTGAGACATGGAAGTGCATGGGTCATAAAAAAGGGGGGAAACGAGGATCCATAACATACAGTGCAGAATGAGCAAACAAGGTTAATAAGATGTTTATTACATCGCTCCTTAATTTTCCAATCATAGCTTGTGAAATTACTTAGACTTATAGCTATGTAATAAATAATATTATTATTCATATGAATACATCTCACCAATCAGTCTGTAACCACAGCCAAGAGCTACGTCAAGAGTTTGACAAATGATATCATGTCCAGGCAGAGATCGCATCTGAAATGTACCAACTAAAATAAATTTAAGAACTCAATGAGTTGTATTATTATATGAAGTGCACTGTCACATATAATCAGGTCAATTAAAACATAATAATATGGAAGTTTATTAAGATCATTATGCTTTTTCCATTATTCACATTGCTATAAAGGTTCACAGAAGTTGGGTCCCCTCCCCCCAGAAAATAAAACAGATTGGAGCCTGAAACCTACTACTGTATATGTATTATGTTGTGGTTTGAGTGCAGAATAATTCATTTGAAAGAACCAGCTCTACAAGCTCCAATTTTATGCCACTTGCTCATTTACTGACCTTTTAACTGATATTAGAAGTGATTTGTGTGACTCTCTTTCACTTTATATTCCTGCATGGTTCTTTTTCTTTCAAAAAAAGCAAACTTTGGCTTGGTCAGACGATAAGAAATGGAAAAAAAAGAGGATTGCCCTAAATTAAAAAGTATTATATGGCAACACAACATCATGGCTTCTACAGCCGGACAGTCCCAGATGTTAGTCATTTATATATAATTATATATTATATTATAATTATATTATTGTCCCAGATTTTCTTTTTCTTGTGTCCATCCTGCATGCACAGGATTTGAATTGACTGATACATAAGTGAAGGACATTTTCTTTGACTTCCATGTTGTGTCCCACATACATCTACATGTATATATTCAAATACTCCATAACAGTCTGTTCAGCAACACAATGGAGGACCAAATGGGCATACACATAAAAAGAAGATATTCAACAGTTACAATTTATAAGTGTTTCATGAGTGCATTAAGACAATATACCGGTAAATGGATAAATATGTAAATTATCAGTCAATACGAAATTCTCTGTTACAATTTGCATAATGTAGCATACATTTGAATAATTTCTGCAAATTTTGTTGAAATTAAGTATATTGTGGAAATCCAGAATTTATAGCTTTTTTGGTAAACCAGTCTAGTACAGAGGCCAATGATGCAAATAGTCACGACAGATACCAATTCCACACATACGTGCATACATACCGACCCATTTAGTATATATATAGGCAAGCCTATGGAGCTCCCAATAATCAAATATGAAGAGATGCACATGTATATATGTAATGGCAATTAATTTACAAAAATAAATAGGGCACGTTCAGTTGAGTTGCAAGCGCATATGTAACGGGAAATATAATGCATGCGTGCAGACGTAATTACAAAAATAAATTCTGCACATATGTAACGGAAAAGGTGATGGCATACAACAGAAAGAACATGATGCATGCATGTGGAGATGTAATTTGGAAATTAAAGTTGGAAATTGAATATTTTACAAATAACAGCAAAAAATTTACACTGATCACTGAGATAATTTAGAAAATCACAAATTCCCATAAATGGAGGATTGAATGTAAAGGACAGGACACTGTTAAATAGCCAAACAAAATCGAGCACCCGATTCAGGACCCGAAAACCTCATGTGTGTTGCATGCTAATGCATGGTCTGGTGGGCGGGCGGGCCAGAACATCTCACTAAAATTAATTTTCACTCTCATGCTTTATGTATGGTGCTCCACTCACATTTGGCCCATGCGGGAGCTCCACTATTACTCCACTTTACAAGTGCCCACCCCCTCTGGGGGGACACCCATATAAAAGTGACTGGGATGCTCGTCAGGCATTTTAAAAGAACCCCTAAAATGTACCAGAATCTTGTCATCTGGGCATTAACGTGGCTCAAATTTATTTTAACCCCTAATACTGGTACCAATCCCAAAATACAAAATTAAATGTCATTTGATCCATTAGTGCTGTATATATACCTCAGGAAGGTAGGCCAGATAATTATAATTGATAAGTAGTTCTTTAATATCTCAATTTGAATATACCCTAAAAGGTATACCGATAACCACAACTGTGAACATTTCAAATTGAACACCCTAAGTGGTACCAAACTACGATGAGAATCCCCGTCAGTGCATGCTATACATGTATATACTATTATAATATAGATACGATAGTATGCATGCTCTGATTGGCTAAAAAGCCATGTTTTATCAGAGTATATAACATGGTTTGCCGTGTTTTATTGTTTTCAACTGGTGGTTCCTTTTATCACGCCTGTAAATCTATATTATAAAACAGATAAAGAAGCCTTAAATCCATGTTTTATAATATCCATAAAACACTCTGGTAATTAATTTGAGAACACTTGAGAAATGTTGAAAGCACGCGCCTTCAGCTTGTGCTTTAACATTTCTCTCATGTTCTCTAAATGCCCATCGTGTTTTATGATACTTTGATAGTATAAAACATGGCTAAGGCTTCTTTATTTGTTAAATATATAGGGAGTCCCTCCGGGCCCCCTCCCCCCAGACCCAGTGCACCCCCTTTCCGAAGCGATTGCAGAATATCCCACCACTTGGTTCATTAATAATGCATTTTCTCGAATTCTCATACTAACCTTCTAAAAACCTAACCCTGAAATTAAATAAATCTTACTCATTTTCAACCCCAAATCATTCATAGAACGAGTCTATAAATACACCGGCACCTGAGCTAAATGGATAATTTTGCACAATTTGTAAGGGCTTTTCAAGTGATCTTTCGAAGTGGTGGGGTATTCTGCAATCTAGCCCAGATTCCATTTCCATGGAAGGATATTCATACAATATGTTTTAACTTACGGCCAATCGAGGGAATACGCAGCCCAGAATTCAACAAAACTTCCGCCATCATTGTTTTTCTCCAATTGAGCATGCGCAGTAAATACTAGTCTCCCGCGTTCTTCCGGCCCAGCGGTGTCCTTTATCAAAGCGGGAAACTCGAAGGTTTACAACAACGGGATTTGGCGGCGCTAAAACACGGGGGAGGAAACTTAGGCTTGTTAACTAGGAATTCAACTAGGAAGGACATGAGGTAAGAAGAATTTTAGGCATCTGAGTCTCTAATTATCAACGCTTTCGAAAAACTGAACTATACCAAAGAAATCATGCGAAAGTTTGTGATAATTGTTTGACAACGTAACGTCACGGATTATTCCAAACCGGAACACGGAAAGTCCTTTGAAAAGGAAGTCTTTGTTCTTTCTTTCCTTCTCTCTCCTTTACGTTTTGCTGTTGGATAATTGTAGAACTGCATTTTTTCGAGCCCGAATCCTTTTCTTTAGAGTGTTTATGTTAAATCTGTGGTTTGTTTAGAACTTTTGATTTTTCTACTTTTCCTTTTCATGTGTCGACCATGTGCAACATCTGCCCTCTGTCATAGCTAATAAGTTAATTGTTAAAAAATCTATTTGCAAGTTTATATTATACACAATGGCATTGAAGTGGTGCTGAAACGATTGAGGATACGAGCGTGGATACGCATAAAAGCGAGCACAACAATGAAAACTATCTGGCTTGCACCGAAATTTCTACGATTGACGGAAAGAATTTGAAATATGACTTTCAATTTCATCGGAAAAGGTGTGAAACAAACCCCACAAAAGCCGTATTTTCAAATTAGAACTTACTTGCTTAATTTATAAACTTGCCCACATTTATGTTACTCTGATTTCTCAAGCAATAAAAGTTTGGGGTAAAACACATGTATTAAATTATACAGATCATCGAAATTAAATGTTGTCAAGGAAGTAAACAAAGAGGCAACCCAGGTTGAGAATCTTTCCAAGATCTTGTCAAGATCTTACTTATTTCTTGCAAGATCTTGTGCAAAGACCCTGCAGGATCCTGTAGGATCTTACAAGATCTTTGCAAAGATCTTAGCAAGATCTTACAGAATCTTTATAAATATTGCCAAGATCCTGCAAGATCTTAAGAAAAAATGCCTAGATCCTGCAAGATCTTACAGGATCTTTATAAACATTGCCTGATCCTGCAAGATCTTACAGGTTCTTTATAAATACTGCCAAGATCCTACAAGATCTTACAAGATCTTACGAGATCTTACGAGATCTTACATGATCTTAAGAAAAAAATGCCTAGATCCTGCAAGATATTACAGGATCTTTATAAACATTGCCTGATCCTGCAAGATCTTACAGGATCTTTATTAAAAAAATCCTAGATCCTGCAAGATCTTACAGGATCTTTATGAAAGTTGCCCAAATCCTGCAAGATCTTACAAGATCTTAAGAAAGAAATTACCAGATCCTGCAAGATCTTTATAAAAATTGCCTAGATCCTGCAAGATCTTACAGGATCTTAAGAAAGAAATTACCAGATCCTGCAAGATCTTACAGGATCTTTATAAAAATTGCCTAGATCCTGTAAGATCTTACAGGATCTTTATAAAAATTGCCTAGATCCTGCAAGATCTTACAGGATCTTTATAAAAATTGCCTAGATCCTGTAAGATCTTACAGGATCTTTATAAAAATTGCCTAGATCCTGCAAGATCTTACAGGATCTTAAGAAAGAAATTAACAGATCATGCAAGATCTTACAGGATTCCATACCAATGATACATATCTTGGTAAGATTGCATACTAAAACGATCTTGCACTAAGGAAGCATGGCTTGTTCACCATCCTCATAAATTCGGTAAATATGAACCTAAAACTTGCCTTGGTTACTAATTTTTGCTTGCTCTTTCATTTCTGGCATCCATATTGTTCTATTTTGGCTCCCTTCACTATTTACACCCAAATTGTATACCATAGTTGTCATTAAACACAAAAAAATAACACTGACAGTAATTGTTTTAAAACTCTATGTATAGTTTTAATTAATAGAAACATGCATACATGTAAGTGAGTTATCATTACAATCGCCAGACAGTGAAATGCTCCTATTTCTATAAATAAGTTAAAACTATTCAGACATTTACAAACTGCATGTACATGTAGTTTGAATTATATACAATACACATATGTAATCCATTTCAAAATTGTTTTATTCTACTAGTTTAAGAGTCTTGCTGATTTTGATAAATAAACTAAATTAGTAAGACTATTTACTAAATGACTGACAATATTATTAAAGTTAATGTCACCTAAATTAGAGGGTACGACTGCAGCTCTAAAAACCTTGCATTTTATTGGACCCCCTTTGAGCCACACTATAAAGAAAGTTATTGTTTAGCGAATTAAAATGACATAGTTGAGATGCAGTAGCAAAAACTGCATCTCATGGAAAATGTAGGAATTCCATCACTGTAACTGGACTTCAGTGACTTTTGAGATGAAATTTTTAGAGATTTGTTGCTTAGCGAATCATGTTATCATGCCATATATGTACAACTAGTATCTTAGGCAGACACTAGAAAATATTCACAGTAAGAGAAACATGAAATATCTAGAACAGGGCTTTCAAATCAGAGTAGATGGTCAACATACATGTACACGTAGAAAGGTTGGCTGCCATGTCAGTGCCAGGGTATTAAATATGTATAGATGATCAGTAGATTCAAAATTCAAGTCTGGTAAAAAAATAGCTGCTGATTTGCCACAAAGAAGCTGCCAGAGTCCCGATGGGAGTCAGGTTATTTTGAATGCCTTGCTAGGAATTTCAAGCCCTTGCTTATTGTAGAAAAGCTGGTAATTCCTAGAGAATCTTAAAAACAGTAACTGCAGGTCAGCCAGTCTTTGAATTCCTTGGAATTTCAGGTAATTACATTGAATCTAAAAATAAAAATAAATTGAGTTTGCCACCCATATTAGAACCAAATGTAAAAACAAGAGTTTATTATCATAGATCTGTAGAACTTTAAAGTGAGCCTTTGCTGAAAAAAACAATGTTTGCTCTCCAATGCTCCTTATGGATGCCTAAATCTATTATGGTGTTTGCCGTTAAACTCATTTGAATTTTCCATACGCTGCCATCTTGAATCATATGATATCACAGTGTTGCTTCTATTGTCATAAAACAAATAGCTCCTTTGTTGTGTAACAATAGGGGCAACACTGTGACTTCATAAAATCTAAGATGGCCACACGCAGAAACTCAAATTAGTGTTACAGACAGAAAAGTTGAAGGGCTGTGTGCAAAAAGGACGTAAGTGACTCTTGATCACATTCTAAATTCTCCTTCAATTTCTTTGTTTTCTAAGGGAGGATTTAGAATGTGATTAAGAATCACTTACATGTACATGTACGCCCTTTTTGCACACAGCCCTTCAATTGGTCCATAAGGCGGCTAAACAAAAAATATTTGCAACCAGTTTTGAAAGTTTGGTCACCAGGGCAAAAATCTTAGTTATATTGGCGACCAGAAGGTTGCAATGTTGAGCCCTGGCAGGACAGTTACAATGTACACAGCAACAGATACACAGGGAATAAATATTTGAGAGTGAACATTGTTTTTCAACTGAGGTTCCCTTTAAACATTTAGCCACTATGAGTTTTTAAATCTGACTACATGACTGTATATAATATATTCTTAATATAATTATGCTGAAACTGCTGTCAGAAATACATGTATAGTAAAACTGATTTATAATACAAGTACCAGCATCAGTACAGACTTCCAATTATGGTTTTATATTAAAAATAATATTTATACTAAAGGTTAGAGTTTAAAGGGGCTGTGTCATGGTAAATCATGATCATGAGCGGCTTTTGTAATGATCTCCTTAACGATCTCCTGACAGGTTTGTAGCATGAAAGGATTAAGTTAGAGCAAGAATTTCAGGAAAAAAGCAAGTTGACTCCAAACATGGACAATTTTTGCAAACAAATATTATTTTTTGGACAAAATCTAAAAACCACTGAATGTGCTTGAATGGAAACATTTTGCAGTCTCGGCTGCACAGTTATTTTCAGCAAATTTTAAATGAACTAAGGAACCTTGTGCATATGTGGGGTGGTTAAAATGAAAGCAAAAATGACTAACAAATTGTATGCAAAAAGAATGACTGAATACAGGTGTTAAACCTTAACATAGCCCCCTTAACATCTAGCTTAGGGTTGAGGCAAAAACTAACAGAGTTAATAATTTAATGTTTCATATGACATTATAACTTTTAGTTTATTTAGTTATAGGTTTTATAAACTATACAGTTTTAAATACAAATGTTTCTGATCTTCACTCACTACTTGGCAGTCAACTTTTCCCTGATTAGCTTTCATTGTTGGTGATGATTTAAATAATTAACTCTTCAGCCCCAACATTTGCCATTTGGAGTCTGATCAAAATTTAACCAAATGTATAGAGAAAAGAAGAATTTGGATGTGACTTTTGGGGCTGAAAGGGTTAAAAACTTTGGTCCTGCATCTTGAATTCTAAGCCAGCCTGTAAAAAACAATTAACCAAAATAAGAATGAGTGCCGGTACTGTGGAGTGTGGTGTATAAAGTCCCGTGCGGTTTGCCAGCTGGAAACTGGAAAGCGACAAATATGTTTCTACATCCACTTCCGTTACGTTTCTACCAAAGTGACTTCGGTTTTGTGGCAGATTGTGTTGATCAGGATATTGAGATTTAAATGAGAAGCACTCTAACATGAAACATTTTAGAATGCTAAAATTCGAAAGAGGATTAACAAGACCCGGTGTACCAGCGATTTCGCCCCCCCGTGAATTCGCCCCCCGGGGGGCGAAATCGCTAGTGAATTCGCCCCCCTTCCTCGCCCCCCTCTAGCGATTTCGACCCCCTCCCCTTCAACCTTTTAAAAGGTTATGAATACATGTTTTCCTTATTATTACTACTGTAATGTATTGGACGTGGAGAATAGTACGCAAAAAGCTATCAGTAATGTGTATAAAGGCATGTAATTCAATTTTATTTTAAAATTCACGCTTCACTTTTCTTCGACAAAATTCGTTACGGTAAACGTAAAGCTACGGTAAACGCTGCACTTTTCATTCGCGCGAGTAGTGCAACAAGGATTCTGCAATCTTTGTCAATCTTCAAATGATTAGTTGTTAGTATTTCTTGCCTGAAGCCAACATGTAGATGATGTAGTTATTGTGGACACTTAAAGGTTTTGACAACCCGTAAATCCGCCTACTTTGAAAAGACTTTGCCGAATAAAGGAAGTGTCACCGACTCGCGTGAAAACGTCCTGAATAAACAAGCAGCAATGAACTAATTAGGCCGATCTAAATTAAAACTTACTTTAGCTTGTAGCGAGTGGACTCATATTTGGAAACAACTGCCAAATAGTCTGATGATTTTTTCATGCATGAAAACCATAATGAAGTTGTCGTAATTATCGTGCTATGTAAGATTTTGATAACCCGTTAATGCTTGCGTCGATCCATATATTTTGAAAGAACTTTGAAGGAGCGTTACCGACTCGCGTGCTTTGTTCTATTTCAATTGAGCTAACGGCGCTTGTTAATTCGGTAATTAGATCAGTTCTAACTAGGAAAACCTTTCTGGATAAACAGCTTATTAACTAATGAGAAGATAAAACGGCGGTAAGTTTTGCAGTACAGTTCTAGCAGTACAATTAATTCAAATCCGGGAAGAATTTGAAATGACTTTCCGAAGAAAAGGAGTGTTACCGACTCGCGTATTTTTGTAGTCAGTAGTAGTAGGGGTCTTACACTTCATTTTATTTAAAAAATGCTTTAGATTTATAAAAGAAAACACTTTTTATTCAGTGCGTTGACATCTACTGCCTCTATTTTCTGAGGCGGGGCGATTTCAATAAGAATTACGAGTACAATTCACTAGTGAATTCACTGAAGGGGGGCGAATTCACTAGCGATCTCGCCCCGGGGAGGGCGAATTCACTAGCGATTTCGCCCCGGGGGGGGGGGGGGGGGGGGGGGTGGGGCGAATTCACTGGGGGGGCGAAATTGCTGTGACACCGGGACAAAAAGGCAGAATCGAAAACTTGATCTCTTGCAAGGAAAAGCAAGTATTTGACCACATAGGAGCTTTCATAAATAGTTTCTCCAAATATATCCTCGAATACATGTATATTCAAGTATACTGACTACAGGGCTCCAACTACATTATAGCAAATGAGCAAATATATTCTGTAAGAACAAATTTATTAACGAACCGAACGCGAACATAAACTTCTGCTCACCTTCTGAATGAATGTCTTCAGAAATTCATCTCTTCCAGAACTGAAACTGCCTCTCGCTTGGAGCAGTTATTATTATCTTTCATCTGATGAATATTGGCATTGAAATGCTATTGAAAAGACTATGTAAGCGACCATAAAACTCCAACACCGAACCGAAGGAAAAACGTGATGGCGCCTATTAACATTTGAAATGTGCAAGTGCTACCAAATATGGATGTAGACTTGGTTCTAGGCCACTCGGTTAAAGCACAGGCAGCTCAAGCTGCCTCAAACCAAAAATAAACACATCAGTGATGAACAGGAACAACTTCTCAATGCACAGGTAATATTTCATGACTTTATTTACTGTTTTAAGACAGTTTCAGAGTTTTCTATAAAAAAAACATACATTCCTTGTAAAAATCATTAACTTGGACTGCATGTGGTTAAAGTGCAACTTCATGTTTCCATGTTATTCGAATTTCTCAACGAAAGCACAGATTTTTAAAGGGCTGGATGAAAATATTTTGCTACATTAAGCAATGGGAATTTTCTTTTTCGACAAGCCAGCCAAATCGGTGAGTAATACCAAGGCTTTAGTCTAAAACAACCAGGATAAGATATATAGCCATGTTAGACTTTTTTTATCCTCTCAACAACAATCAACATTACATGTGTGAAGTTCGGAAAGTTTTAATTAAGCTACTTTATTTCTTATGAACTGATTTTGACCAACTTACAAATAAAATATTTAGAGATTACATTTGAGTGAGAGTCTTTCCAAGATCTTGATAAGATCTTGCAAGATCTTTAAAGAATCTTTCCAAGATCTTGTAAGATATTGGTAAGATCATACAAAACCAATGATTTCAAGATCTTGTAAGATCTTGTAAGATCTTAATAAGATCTTTCCAAGATCTTGTAAGATCTTGATAAGAACGTACAAGAAAATATTTCAAGATCTTGTAAGATCTTGATAAGATCTTGATAAGATATTGGTAAGATCTTACAAAACATGATTTCAAGATCTTGTAAGATCTTGGTAAGATCATGCAAGATCTTTAGAGAATCTTTCCAAGATCTTGATAAGATCTTGATAAGATATTGGTAAGATCTTACAAAACATGATTTCAAGATATTGTAAGATCTTTATAAGATCTTTCCATGATCTTGTAAGATCTTGATAAGATCTTACAAGAAAATATTTCAAGATCTTATAAGATCTTTAGAGGATCTTTCCAAGATCTTGTAAGATCTTTATAAGATCTTTCCATGATCTTGTAAGATCTTATCAAGATCTTACAAGAAAATATTTCAAGATCTTATAAGATCTTTAGAGGATCTTTCCAAGATCTTGTAAGATCTTTATAAGATCTTTCCATGATCTTGTAAGATCTTATCAAGATCTTACAAGAAAATATTTCAAGATCTTATAAGATCTTTAGAGGATCTTTCCAAGATCTTGTAAGATCTTTATAAGATCTTTCCATGATCTTGTAAGATCTTGATAAGATCTTACAAGAAAATATTTAAAGATCTTATAAGATCTTTAAAGGATCTTTCCAAGATCTTGTAAGATCTTATAAGTTCTTATAAGATCTTTGTAAGATCTTGTCAAGATTATTTTTTTTTAGTAAAAAATTTTTTTGTAAGATTATGCAAGATCTTGGCAAGATCTTTGCAAGATTTAGTAAGATCTTACCAAGATTTTGTAAGATCTTGGCAAGATTCTTTCCAGGTAAGATCTTTGTAAGATCTTACAAGATCTTACAAGATCTTACAAGATCTTACAAGATCTTACAAGATCTTACAAGATCTTACAAGATCTTACAAGATCTTGGCAAGATTCTCAACCTGGGAAACGTCTTAACACGTCCTTTTACGAGGTGAAATTCAGTGTTGATCCAGTTGAGCAACACTATAAAAATAAGATTCTTTTTACAACACTTATAATAATTATCCTTATGGCTTCTCAGCTCTTGCGATGAAGAATCAAAATTCCTAAAGGAAGACATTAAATATTTCCTTCAAAGAAGAATTCAAGTTCAAGTTTATTTGACTCATTGCATATTAATAATACTGTTTAGAATACAAAAATATTGAAGTAGTTATGTATGAAAATTCAGCTGTGCCTAAAATCTACATGTAAGAGAATCTCACTTTATTAAAGTGGCAACAAAACATTATAATTCAACAAAACATTACTTAACATGTAATTACAGTATTGAAGGAATAGTTGCTGGTGCAAGATGAGTAATAGTAAGAGCAGATTGTGTACGAGTGGGTAGGGTATGGCAATGACTTACGGTACCGTTACCATACAGAATGCCATGACATTGAAATGGTTTCCCCTTAGTTTTTATCCTTCTAATCCAATCAAATTACTAAGTTACAGTATGGAAAAGTTGCAGTACGGTTATGGTACAGCCAGTTACACTGTCTTGCTGTATTTATTTCTCACTCATGAAATATGTTCTATATTAAATACAATGTACTGATGATGTACATATAATCAAGACTAAACTTAATTTAGGCATGGTTAAAGATCCAATGACTATTGGGGGCCCTGTGGGGTGCTTGCATAGCCCTGGGATTGTTTTTCATCTGAGCTGACTGTGCTTTTGTTTTATTGCTTGCAAACAGTTCTTGTTCGGCTTGCCTCGGTCTCATTTGGGCTGTTCGGTTTCCAGGGTTACCTCGCAGCTGTGCTCTTAAGCAGTGTTTGCAATCTTGGGTACTGAACTTCCAACTTTTTTAAATTAGCTGGTTATTTAACTGAGTTTTGTTACTTTGATTTTGCAGGAACCAGAGGTCAGTGTGATAATAAAATGCCAAAAAGAGAGAGGAAAGGACACGCTTCTATATTCCAGTTACCTTCAAAATGTGTAAAGGTGAAATCGCTGAACATTCCAGATGTTGCAAGACCTTGTAATGAGACAAGTACTACATGGGTACAATGTGAAAATGAGAAATGTTTGAAATGGAGACAGATTTCACCAGATGAGGCAGAAGAGGTACAATGTACAGTTCATGTAATTGTTATAATTCAATGCCCACAGCCTGGATGGAAATCATAATGCACATCATACATTGTACAGTTAAAATATTTCTTCACTTTAATGGCTCAGTGCATGAAGCAAGCCTGAAAAAACTAATTTAGAGCCCTTATGAAAAATGAATGGCTTTCCACAACTGTTTAATTATAATATTTGTGACAGGCATTATCTGTTCCGAGAAGAGAACAGTTCCCAAGAGCGAAGCTCGAGGGAAACTGTGAGCTTTCAGGATCAGATAATGTCCAGGCAAGGACTGCCAAATATCAGGGCGTATTTCGACACCACAATGTACACATCATGTACATGTAGGTTATTGTCGTTATCATCCTTCAAATATTTTCTTTGATGTATGCTTGTACGCTCACAGGGAGTGTATTCTCTGATATTTCCCACTCACAGAGAGCAAATATCGGGCCACGTGACGCATTCAACCAATCGTGTACGAGAGAAAATATTTGATGGGTTATAAGAGGAATTAAAGGGGCTGTCTCACCCTGACAGTGCTTTAAGTGTGCTCACATAGCATAGTGGCCATTTTCGATGGCATCGAAATCCAGAGTTTTATGGCAGTGGTCTTAATCTTCTCTACATCTCTGCCATCCTTCCAGCTATCATCAAAAAAATCATACTAGGTCGAACCTTTTTTATTGCTCTTCCTATTGAGCCTCTTATTTAAGTGTTTTAAATTATTTGTTCATGTAAATTTTAGTTTTATTTCAGGTGGCCATAAGTTCTCTGATGGATGCCAGTCTTGTTCATCCTCAACGAAAGGAAACAATTGTCCATTTGTGTCCACGATTTCCACCCACATGTACAACATGGAGAAGCTATTCTGTCCATTAATCTTTATATGTAAAGATATATTAGCGCTTAGTTCGAGTATCTACATGTACTATCCAGTCACTTTGAGCCGATTTGGGTTTTTGGACACCGTGGCTGGCTTACGTGACCACAATTTGCAACAAAACTGAGCAGTTTCCTAAAATCATTTTCAGGGGGGTGCCGATTAACTTGTGGAAACAGGTCTCTCTGGTTTCGGAGGGCTTTTAGACAGTAATTTTGCTGAGATTTTCGGATTCACTGGGTCTATCATTTGAAGTTTATACTTGCACGAAATTTGACAAACAAAGCTGCCGAGACTGCATGATAATAATTTCCCATTCAAGCGAGCTGTAATTTGTTCACTGTAATCTCTCTTGAACTGGTTCTCTGGCACCAGCAATGAGATTGCCTGCTAGCAGATCTCTCTCTCTCTCTCTGCAGGGAAAAATAAAACCGAGGTGAGAAACCTCTTGCTTTGAAATTTCATAATTATTAGTGTTCTCTGTTTATAGTACTGATGGCAGGGTTTGGAAGTGACAGGTGAGCGTCAATATTATAGGCAACAAAATATTATAGGCAACGAAACTCCACTTGGTCAACCCGAAAAGAATTGAGCAATTTCCTAAAATCATTTTGAGGGCTTCGGGATTTAACTTGTGGAAACAGGTCTCTCTCTGGTTTCGAAGGGCTCACCCAGTGATTTTGCCGAGATTTTCGGATTCACGGATTTTCGGATTGAAATGAGCTGTAATTCGTTTTGAACTGGTTCTCTGCTACTGCCAGCAATGAGATTGCCTGATCTCTCTCTCTCTCTCTCTGTCTGCAAGTAAAAATAAAACCGGAGAGAGTGTTCTCTGTTTATAGCAACGACGGGTGAGCAGTAAATGTTACAGTACAGCCAAGTACTGCTGTATAACACTTTGTTGACTTCACATTCAACTTGTAAGGTACTATTAGTTTCATCAACTGAAGGTCATCCATGTTCAAATCAAAATTATCATGTCACCAACATAAAGAATACGCTCAGTTCGTTAGGTTCCCAACGTATATAAGTCTCGTATATAAACAAAAACAAAGCACACTTAATAAAGCACTGTGGGTGACACGGCCCCTTTAAGGCCATGCTATCCCTACATGTACGTTTTTTTCCATACCAAAACTTTGGCTTAAAAACAAGAACCATGAAATATAAAGTGAGAGGGCTGCATGTCCATGCAGAACAGTTGAAAGGGAAGTGAATATGGCAAGTTCTGGTTCTTTCCAATAGCTGAATTTCTTCTGCACTCGAACCATGATGTAATACAATACAGTAGAGTTAGATATAAAATGAAGTGCCTTATTAGCCATTTAATTTGTAAACAAAAATGGACTGGGACCAAGTTGTAAATTTATTCTAATAAAAAAATAAACCCCACCACATTAGAACAATCATATCAAAATTAGTGTCAGTGTTGACTGAGTTTGGGGATATTTTGGATCAACATTAATTAACGAGGTGGTGAGCTTTCAAACATCACAAAAATAAGAGAGAGCAGTGTGGTTTGGAGGGATGACCATCCTCCCTAATCCAAATTATACTGATCGAGCCATAGTCTTGTATTTTTGTGATTTTCAAAAGCTTGCTATTCATTGACAGTTCATTGACATCTTCAAACTTCATGGTAAACATACTATCAAATGGTAATTTCAATGTGATCTTTCATGTGGTGGGGTTTATTAATTTAAAATATTAAATATTAAATTGACACACTTGGACCCAGTCCTTTATCAGTTTACGAAATGGCTAATCAGTAGGTTCTAGTCTGGATTTTGTTGTTGCTTTTTTGGCCAACCAACTTCAGTCAACATTAGCGATGAGAAACAGAACAAGGTAGGGATGATCAAATGCAAAGAAAATAAATGGGAAAATAAATTGTGTGAATAATCAACTTTCAACTTTCTATTTTTCAAGGGTCCCCTGCCTACATACACGTATAGTACCTAGTATACTAATACATGTAGCTAATCAGTAATGGCAGTATTTCCATAACCACAAGAATTCTTTGAGCCACTTGGAATGTTGTGGATTAATTGTTACAGACACTTTCATTTAATTATTTCCCAACTTTTGGAATTTAGATGTACATTAATTATGTATTCATTATTTACACAAGTCAAATAGAACAAAAGAAAAGCAGACCATGGACTTAACAGACACAATCTCTTCCCCAGGGTCCTCTCAGCTTTCAAATCCAAGATGAAAGCTTTTCAAAAAAATTGTGCGTCTGGAAAACTGTGCGTCTTTTTTTGTTTTCTGTGCAAAAAATACACACATTTGTGTGTTGATGGAAACTTTGTCTCCCTTCAAAAGTAAAAAAATCGCAGTTCCAGAACTTTTGTTGCGTAATTTTTTACAGACTGTGTTTTGCTACATTTATTGACCTTAATTATTTTAATGTGGGCCACAGTGTTATCCTCATGACAATCAATTTTTCTAAGAAGTAAAAAAGTTAACTAAAGCAAAAGGATACATGTATTAAGTCACCAGCTGGCAACCAGTGCTGACACCCTGGTTACCAACACTCAATTTTTAGTTGCATTGGCACCTATATTTGTACCATAGTTGGTCGTAATTTTGGACCCAGCAGGGGATTGTCTCCTGGCACAACAGCCTGGTATTCTGGAAATACTAACAGAATATTAATGCTGTTGATTGGAAACTACATGGCAGCACTTTGTGCTACAATATTACATGTACATGACTTTTATATAGCAGTTCATATCTCAAGCCCTCCCTTGTGAAGCACATTTGAATATATTTTAATATTATGTGGAATTTGCACTATTTATTAAAATGCATGAATACCTTTTCATGTATTTTACACGTAGGTAGGAGATGGGTCGTGGTACTGTTGGATGAACAAGGACCCCATATATAATAGCTGTAGCATCCCTGAAAGAAAAGCTAAAATATCAAAAGATATGAAGTTTGTGTACAGTCTCTTGGCACTGGGTGAAGTTGTGATGGCAAAGATGCCAGGCTATCCCTTGTGAGTACTCTATTAAACATACAATGTACTAGAAAATTATCACAAAGATCTCTGTGATAATATCAGTCAGAATATTTAACAATTATTCACCGAAGTGGAGGTGAATAGTGGTGGATATTTACCGAGCCGCTTTGGCGAGGTAAATATCCACCACTATTCACTGACACTGAGGTAAATAATAATTGTTTAGTATATTACCGGTATACCACACTGCAGGTGAATAACCAGCACCAAATAGTTATTTTATTTTTTGTCAAATGGACAAAAACTTGTGCTTCGCTCGGAGGTGAATATGAAATCATATTCACTGTTTGAGTAGCCAATCACAGCGTGCAATAAGTGATATTCACTGGTGTGGTATACACTAATTATACATTGTAAATATTATTACCAGATTATAGTGCAGTGGGTCTTCTAAGTAAAATTAGTCAACTGTCTGGTATATTTAATTATATTTTTATTAAGTAAAAAAACTTCTGCAGAAACAATTAAGGCAAACATACAATGTATTTTAAATCCTTTTTAGTTTAATTTACTTTCAATATTTATCTTATTCAATAAAAGTGTTATCAATGGCAAACAATTAACATACGTCACAAGAACATCTCAAACAACTACATGACTGTATGTTATTTTAATTTATAGTGTTATTGGTAGTACTAAATAAAATGAATTAAATAAATTTTAAATAAATTCAGATAATGTTATAAAATCAGAGGAGGCAAGCAGGCAAGGGGTTGTGATTTCACATTTTGTAAAAAAAAGTCAAAATCCACACCCTTGGAACAACACATTTGGTCAATAATATCAAAATTTCCCACCCCACTACCCTACCTTCTTTGCTTTACCTACAAATAATCCTACCCTGGGGTGGGCATAGCTAGTAGATAAAAATTCCTCTCCCTTGGGTAACCAAGCCTGCCAAATCCCCTTCCCTTGCCCACCCCCTCCATCAGGCTTAACTTGGATACCGGTAGGTGCATATTAAGGTATGGTATTTTCAAGTACATTGATGACACTACCATTTTTGAAGTCGTCAAAAGCAGAGGTGTTAGCACAGCACAGACACCCATTAATGAAAATAATACAGGCGTGGTCTATGACTAATAAATTTCAACAACATCCAAAGAAATGTAAAGAACTCTGTATTTCATTTTCACGTTCTCCAAAAGTACATAACAATGTATATTATATTAATAATTGCTTGGTCGATCTTGTACAGTCTGTTAAAATTCTTGGTGTAATAATTCAGAGTGATTTAAAGTGGAACTCTCACATTGATTACATTATAAAGAAAGCTTCCAGGAGACTTTATTTTTTAACACAATTAAAACGTGCAAACGTTCCAGCTAAGGACCTAGTTAAATTATATGTTACTTGTATACAATCTATTTTACTCTACGCTTGTCAAGTCATTACAGTTTACCAGAATACCTTAGTCTTACCTTAGAATGCATACAAAAGAGAGCAATGCATATTATTTATGGCTACGACTTACCTTACGAACAAGCTCTTGCTTTGTCCAGCCATACTAGCTTTTATCATCGCAGATCTGAACTATGTCATACTCTTTTTCGTAAAATCATATCTAATCCTAAATAAATGGTAATTTATATCATCTGTTACCACATAACCTTTCGTTAGTAATCCGACTGTCACACTACGGTATAAGAGGTCTTTCACACTTCCGCTTTGTAAAACAAACCAATTCTGGAACACTTTCATTAACTCTAACTTGTTCAACACTATAACTCACATCATTTAAGTTAGTACACAGGTCTTAAATTAGAAAAATAGCTGCTTTTAACTGTTAGTTTTAATATCATAACATTTTATTGAATTAGTTTACATAAAGTAATAATACGTAATTAATGCTTAGAATTGGGAACCTTAGTAATTCAGTTATACTGTAAGTAAGGTAATTATAATAAACGATCTATCTAAGGACTTTTGTACATTGTCAATGATTTTGTTGTATTCAGGTGGCCAGGCATACTGACTCCTGACCCCTCGTGTGGGGAATACTATGATGCACTATTGGAAAAAGAAAATGAGCCCATCCAGTACCATGTGGAGTTCTTAGGACCATGTCACTCTCGTGCCTGGCTTGTGCCAAGGAAGGTTCATCCATACAACTCAGTATCAGAGGAAGAGAAAGCACTGCCGTTAAGAAAGACACCTTTCAAACTGCAAACATCTTATCGCCTTGCAGTGAAGGAAGCAAGAGAGATATTGCCATTGCTCCCACAAAAGAGACTGCAATTGTCAAATCATTTTAAGTTAAATGACTGGAAAAGAAAAGGTACTGCTTGCAAAAATTAAACAAGTCCCAAACTAACCTGTGAATTGAATAAACATTTATTTGTAATTATTTTAATTACCAATAAAATGGAAGTCATGAAAAATGAAAGTAAGAAAAAAAGAGGCAACGTTTGACCGTGAGAAAAAAAGTGCAAAAAATGTTATTACTTGCAATGCAGGGCTCAAAAAATTATTTTCCCTGTAAATTTTGGTCAGGGAAAGTATTAAATTTGTAAGTATTGGAACATAAAGCTGCAAGGCAGAGAACACATGGCTCAATTTCAGTGAAACTGCCTCCTGGTTAGTTCAGTGGTAAAGCGCTGGCCTGTTGTGTGGGAGGTCACTGGTTCTGAACCCTGGCCAGACCAACACTCAGGGTCTGAAAATAACTGACTAGAAGGTGCTGCCTTTACATAATCCAACAGTAAACGGTTAGACTTACATGTCAACAGAGGGCCATGTGGAAGATTACTGAGCTACATGTTAGCAGTAAACATGTTGCCCTCTCACTATCATTATACAGTTTATCTGACCCTAACTACCGGTACCTTAAAGATATGTTTACCCTGTGATCCACATCACTAAGGGGAAGGAATAAGCTTATTTTGCCTAGAGTTACTACCATGTCCTACGGCCTTCATTTCTTTTTAAGTACTTCTCTGTAAAATCTTGGAATGAACTAACAGATGAATTAAGCACAGCTCCTGACCTCAAATCCTTCAAGAGGCTTATCCGTAACCGTATTTTTGATAACACTTGCTGTAAATTCTAATCATAGTTTTTATCAAGTAATGCTGGAATAATTACCCTATATCATTATGACGTCACGGCTTGTTTATGAGGGGGACAGAATCGACTTGAACAATAGAATTTTGAACTAAATCTGCTCTGCTGAGGAAAATTTAACTTCGAATTGTCTGGTTTCCAGATATCGGCTGTATCAATGTTTATCCCACAATATTTACCGTATTTGGTGGCTGTTACCGCTATTCTACGTTCTACAAAATGCATTTGATAGCGATTTCCTTTGTGTTGTTGCTGTTTTGTCCCCATCCCACGACCGTGATCCTTAGCGTTTAAACAATAGATTGATTTGACGTCATAATGATATAGGTCAATTGATATGGTCCCTCCTACCATCTGATATACAGCCGGTGTACACATGTGTAAAACTGTATGTGCGTTTGTGCATCTAGTTTTGGTGCTGGGCTATTCAGGTGACATTGGCATCTGTGACAATGTCAGTTATTCCTTTATATAATTATATGCATACAACTGTATAGTTTACATTTATGTATTGTATGAATATATGTATGTATGTAATTTTGTGTATATGTCATTGTATGTGGGTGTATACTCTATATATATTATCTGTATGATTGAATATGTATGTACTTGTGTTCTTTGTGATAATTGCTTTTAAAACTATATTGTATAGACTTATTTGGTGACTTTCTGTGTGCTGTTTACTTCCCCCATGATTTGAACTGCAACATGTTTCTTTCTGCCATGTTTCTTTCTGTCTTGAAAATTCCTGATTATGTGAGGCTTGGTTCAGTAGGCTATCTCCCCCCCCCAATGATTTTAGTCACATGGAATATTTAATTTGTTTGAAATTTAGCCATGTACTGTAATGGATCTCTGTTTATTTTTGATGACTTTCCAATTCAAAATACTTAATACAAATTGTGGCAAGTTTAATGTCAGTCCTGCCAATGTGAATCTACATTGTAGCTTGGTACAATGTATTGTGTTCTTCATTGTAGATCAGTTCTCAGTGTATTGCAAAACAAAAGGTAATGCCTTTTTTTTTTTGTCCACTCTGTGGATAGTCAAAATTTATGCCATTACTGAGGATAGTATAATGTTTCATTTTGTGTTGAACTCTCATAGATCTCTTATTATATGTACCTGCTCTCACTGATTACACCATACAGAAAATGTTGAAGATGCTTCCAGGAAAGTCAAGTACAGTGCTAAGTTGCCTTCCTGCTGTTCAGATAAAAGGATATCTGATCCTGAGATTGCTGGATTTTCTGATGCTGATGATGGTCATATGCTATCTACAGATGAAAATACTTGTATAAATACCAGTATTGTTAAGAAATATTCGACCTGGAAACAGCCCTCCGAAAGGAAACATTGTCGCTCTTCCAGGTTGAAAAATAGAAAAACAAGCCAGCATCCTGATGACAAAGTGAGTATATAAAGTTCAGATTACTGGTATTAATCAATTAAACTAGATTTTGCAATATTATTACATCTCGAAGAGTTGACGTCCAACATCGGTGTTGACAATTTACATGTACGTAATAAACTAAATGAAGTAAATTTAGTTGACATTGCCTAATTTGAAATTTCATGTACCAATGGTCTTCATGCAGATCTGAGGGAGACATTGACTTGCGGAATTATCTAGACTAGTATACTTTTGTATGGGATTAACTACTGGATGGTATATAAACTACCAGTAGTAGATGTCATTGTTGATGTTTTTCTTTAATTCAGTAGAAATTATATTTTATTTTCCTTTTGAATGGAATGAAAGGGAAAAAAGCTGCTTTGAACAATTTAAACAATATTTTTTTATAATTATTATTAATAACAGGTTTTCACTGACTACTTTTCAGGAGAATGTTCTAAATTCTGATGAAAAGGATTTCTTTGAATCTGTGAAGAGTGTTCTCATACAGAAAGGTTTGCCGCCTCCCAAGCTACCCATGTGGAGAGGTCAACAGGTCAGCCTCCTTGCACTGTTCAATGCTGTGCAGCGGCAGGGAGGATTTGAAGCAGTAAGTACACAAGCATACTCAGAACATTAAAAATAATGTTCTGCATGACTATATATGTACCATAAGATTATAATCTCACAGGTACAACATAAAAGCTGACAGTAAACAGCCATTGTAGTGTTCTACAGAAGAGCTGATGGCTGGCATTTTTGCCAATGATATACAATGTAATTCTGAAGGGCCAGCTACTGGTAATTGACAACAGTAGTCTAGTAACTAAAGTTACTTCTGTTGAGCATAGATAATTGCAGTCATTGGTACTAGCTATTTCTACTATTTCACCATCTCTGACAAATGTCTGCAGAATATTGCACTGCTTACAGTCACCTGATAAAATATTAATGTCCGTATTCATTGTTACAATGTAGAGAAAAATGGAAATAAAGAAGAAACATAGGGCCCCAAAGGGCAACTTGCAGATGGCAGACCTTCTGATAAGGTGCAAAAAAAAACATTATGTGGGATTTTGATGTAAAATTGTGCGGGGAAAAACTTCAATTGTGCTGGAAATTGTGTGGGATTGCACAATTTTTTTCCATAAAACGAGTCTTGTTAAATGTTGTAATAAGCTAGCTCCGCAGAGCTTCACCCAACCGACCAAACAGTCTCGATTCCTAACTAACTACTGCTTTTGTGACATTAATTTTGTGCATTTGTCACACGCAAAACGAACCTCAAACGTCTCCATGGGGCCCTGTCAACTCTTTATTGTGCCAACACCTTTGGGACTCAAACTGGTAAAGTTTTAAAGACCTTTAGCATGCTCCGTGATACTTTGCGCGAAACCTGTGTTTTTGTTTTGATTTCGTGTTAACTGACTGTGACGAGCGCCTAACTCAACAAGTAACTCGATCAACAACCGTCGTCAAAATTTTATGGACCTCTATGAAACTTTATATAAACGGAAATAATGCCTAGTTTAAGAAAGCCCTAAAATCGATTCAGCGTTGAAAGCTGAGACTTATTCATTAATCAAACATCCACAAAGGTAGAACTTGGAAGAGAACTTGATGCAGGACGTTATTTAATTATTCAGCACGTTCTAGGATATTAAAACTGATGCACGAAAACTTACATGCATTTCATATCAGATTATAGAGCACAAACAGTTCGATTATTGATCAAATACATCTAACTAATAATCTAGATGAGGAATAAGTCAAGCAGCAACATACAGCAATAGAAAATCAGTAGCAGCAATAATGTTATTTGTTCGCTGAGGAGAATATTATAATAGTGTGTACTGACCGATCGCTACAAAGTACATTGTATTTGCGTTGACTTTGGTTTGAACACTTACAAGCTATACTAAATATCGGAATTCGTAGCATGGATAGAACGGAGGAATGGAAAGGTATTCATTGAGTTTATCCACTGATATACACGCAACTAGAAAACTGTACCACAAATATCACACCGTTGGAGAATCGACAGTCCTTTGAACAGCCAGAGTCATCGGCTCGGCATCTGCTCTGCATCCGCTAAGCCGCCGGTTATATACAAATGTACTCAGAAATGCAAGAATGCAGAGTACTCTCCAACTTCACCGCAGTTGCTTGTGTTTCCCTAACTGGAAGATTGGAGAATTATTGGCGAATGATCTTCTTGCCTTCGTTTTAAGAAGGAAGACAGACCGTGACAATGTTCTCGGCGGCTGTTCTTCGCTGGTGCCATCTCGGATTTGCTAGGCCGTTGGATGTCACACATATAATGCCCTAAATAAGTTCTTAAGAAGAGTATTCATTGTATGTGCAAATATAATTATAGTAACTATCAGCAGTTAAACAACGATGATGCAAGCAGACAACAACAACAATAAAACAATCACAATCAATGTTTACATCGCTGTCTAGTATGTAGCAGCAAAATCAAATTTCATCATCAATATCTTGTATTATCTTACAATTTAGTGTTTTCTCAAACATTAGTAAAGTTGTTCCACTTCTATTCTCTGTGGAAATGTAAATATTCTAACAAAACAATATCAAGTTAAATGGTCACTGACCTCAGTTTGTATACATTGGTCAGAATTAGAAATGTTTTCCATATTTGCACAAGTCGCTTACAATTATCGCAACGTGATTACCACTACTGTAGTTACATGTACTTCAGCTAGCTTGTTTTTCTGCTTTTTCTTCACGATGTGACGATATTGAGCAATATGGCACTATACAGTATTGTGCAAAAGTCTTGCAAACGTATTTCGACAAATTTCGCTCTTTGTTCTTACGAATGGCTCCGAAATTTCGCCGAAATTTTGGGCAACTTTTCGTTCGAAATTTCGACGAAGAATCGATCAGATACGCGAAAATTTTAATGCCAAGGCGAAATATCGCCAACCTGCGAGCGACATTTCGACGATATTTCGTTTATTGTCAAACGAAAATTTGGACCAGGTTTCTGGCAATACCATTTATGTACATGGGAATGCTAATAAAGATTGAATTGAATGAAGAGTTGAGATTTGAGATTTTAATACGCAAACATTTACAATGATTTCTGCCGAAACCTTTTAATACTAGTAACAAGACAAGGATCTACTGTAAATGTGAAACTACACTGAAGCAAAAGTTTATTTGGTGTTATGCTTTGTGCTCAGCGAGTGAGTCAAGCTTTAAAGCGGGCCACGCACCGCCGGGAACTATTAAAGTGAGCAGCCGTTGTTTTGTTTATTTTACGGCTCACGATATTTCGATAACTGCATGGTCCAAATTTACTTGAAAACTTTATGCAACGACTTTTACAAAGATCTGGAAGGCTGAAGGATCTGAATATTATTGTGGATATACGGATAACGTTTACAACATTGAACACTTCCGAAGTTGGGACGTGCGCGCGATTTATAGTAACGCATTCCTTTCGTTTAATACCCTTCCGGCCTTCGATTCAAACCGGGTTCAAAGCATCGGATTTCTATTCTTAGCGGAGCCATTCTTAGCCTGATTATACTGACTGAACTGAAGTAAACTCTACAGTTATCCGGACGGAGTAAAACGCAGGGTGCAGGGCACGCAGGGCACGCAGGGTGTTCAAAAAAATAGAGTTACATAATTTAGTGCCTTTGGAATATCAAATTGCAAAGGTCAATTGTTCACATGGCAAATATTATGCTAATTTTAGAGTGAAAGTAAAAGGGTATCTGTTTATCAATGTTTTTAGTTGCTTTCCTGTAAGCTTTTCTCAAATACATGTCTAGCCTACGTCAAGCCGTTCTCGCCTATACGTGTCGCATATTTTACTGATTTCCCAACGAATGTACACAAACATCTTAATCCTTGAATTCGTAACCAATAGACCAGTTCGCGGTAAATTCCGACATTTTGAAAAGGGTGCAAACATGGCGCGAAATACAGTGTTTGTATGGGAATCGTGGGAATCCGATGCCAAATAAAATCCGTAAAATCGAATTTCTGAAATATTCTTCAGATACAAAGTTAAGATACCTGGTAAAATATTAACATATCGAAATTTGAGGGATGTAGCTATGCTGTGAAGCATGCAATCGTGTTTTCAATTTTCCATACATTGTCTGTAAATTTTCTAGAGGACTTTGACTCGTTTTTACAGACAAATGTATGGAAAACTGAAAACACGATTGCACGCTTCCCAGCACAGCTACATCCCTCAAATTTCGATATGTTAATCTTTTACCTGGTATCTTAAGTTTCTATCTGAAGAATATTTCAGAAATTCGATTTTACGGATTTTATTTGGCATCGGATTCCCATCGATTCCCATACAAACACTGTATTTCGCGCCATATCACCGCGAACTGGTTATTGCAATGCTGTCACGCATATGGCATTTTAGGACATAACATGCAGAATGTACACAGCGGGACCCGCTTTTACGGAAATTAACAAAAGCAGATAAAAAATTGCAATCTGATATTCCAAAGGCACTAAATTATGTAACTTTATTTTTTTTACTTTGAACACCCTGCGTGCCCTGCGTACCCTGCATGTCCTGCGCCCCCTGCGTGCCCTGCACCCTGCGTTTTACTCCGTCCGACAGTTATCCTCCTGTACCGTTCGAAAGTGAGCCGTAATTAGTTGAGTTAGTCAAAGTCCGAATAAAGTTTACACTCAGGTTGGTCGAATTGACCGAGTGAGCCGGAAAAGGTAACTTGATCTTTGACGGGCAAGGATCGAAATTTCGAAGGATCGACATTTCGAAGAAGCGAAGTTTCGTGCGAATATTCGCAGAGTATCAAACGAAATTTTGCACGATATTTCGTAGAGTGCAGCGAATTTTCGTGCCAACATGTCGCAGAGCACTGCAAAATGTCGCACAGATTAAACAAAGGGCTTAACGAATTTTCGTCGAAATATCGCCGAAATTTCGGGTCGTGAAAATTTTCGTTCATTTTCGCCGTAAAGCCCCGAAAAGCCCCGAAATTCGCCGAAAGGTGTTTGCAAGACTTTTGCACAATACTGTACAACGACTGCTCTGATTCGTTCTTTGTAAAACAATCGCATTCCACCAATGGAAAATAGGATTAGAACTAAGACTAGTGCCCAGTCCTACGCAAAGCCTGTGGAAAGAACGCCTTGTTGTTTTTATATACTCGTTCGTTCGCTCGAAGAAAACTAAGGATTTCTTGATTGTTTTGTATTTAAAGGTAAACAACCTATAGTATAATTAGTGATCAGAAGTCTTAGTAATTTGTAGTAACACTTGTTTTTATTAAAATTTCCAGGTATTTTTCAGGATTTTGCGGGATTTTGCGGACTTTTAGGAATTGTGCGGGATTGTGTGGGTTTGAACGAATTGTGCGTTCTCGCACCCCCCGCACCTATTCAAAAGGCCTGAGATGGTCAGTGAGCTATTTTGGCATATAGTAAAAATCATGTGACCAATGCCATCATCGTTACGTCATCACCACTAATTGATTTGTGGGGACCCAATACCATGCCTGTCCAAGTTTGAACTGTCTGGCATTTAGAAATGAGGGCAATATGGGCATGTACTTAATGTCACATGGCCGATGATGTCATCGTTACGTCATCACCACTAAGTGATTTGTGGGGACCCAATACCATGCCTGTCCAAGTTTGAACTGTCTGGCATTTAGAAATGAGGGCAATATGGGCATGTACTTAATGTCACATGACCGATGATGTCATCGTTACGTCATCACCACTAAGTGATTTGTGGGGACCCAATACCATACATGTCCAAGTTTGAACTGTCTGGCATTAGAACTGAGGGAGACATGGGCTTGTACTTAAATTAAACCAGTACCGTAAGTGATTGATAGGGACCCACTACCATGTCTGTCCAGGTTTGAGCCACCTTCCAGTAATATTAAGCGAGTATTATTAATTTCAGTTAAAATAAGGAAATCGCATATTCCATTCACAGCTAGCTAATCACAAACGTCTGTCAATTTCAGAAAAGTCAACAGTGTGCTTGATCCACAGGTTAAAACTGCATAATTGCCACTCGTCCACCTAACCCTAATAACTTGTTCTGCACATGCGTGCATCCACGAGTTAAAAAAGGGGGTTACAATGCTTATAAATGTAGATGCTGCATGGCTACTGCCTGAGCCTGGCACTAGCCACTACTCATGTTAGATGTAAATCTGCCACCTGCTAAATGTCTGTCACTGACAATTAATTAGGCTATATATTGAAATTATAGGCACCTACTTTTCACTTATGATCGACCACTTCAAGATTTATTAAAAGTCCTGTAAAGTTCTTCATATTAAGTTACTTTGCCCTCTTCACATTTAATTAGCTCCTTTTACTTACTGTATTATAATAACTTGATTGATGTTTGGGATTCATGGTTTTCTCTACAAGGTCTGTAAGTGCAAAATGTGGACCAACATCTACAATGAACTGGTACAGCCATCTGGGAATGGAACTGGTGGAACTGGGGCCAGAGTGAGGCTGTTTTACCAGAGGTTAGTATAATATACATGTATATGATTTAAATAGAGGATATATGGGATAATTACATACATTGTATGGCTGCACAGAGATGTTTTTTATCTTGAGTTCAAGTGACGAATGTTGTAATACAGTGTACACGAGTGAGCATATAGTGAGAAGATAAAACCAGGCATACAAATGTATCCCTAAGCTACATGTAGCTGCCATGTAATAGTCTGTTTATTATCTTCCAAGTTATAAATTACCTGCTTTTTACGTGCAACTTGAAAGTATGACATCACAGCCGTGTAATAAAAAATATTACAATATATTATGGCTTCAGTTGGTGAATTTAAATACCTAAATTAATATATGATTATGAGATAATTAATTAAAGACGATATAATTAATGTTTGTCTGATTGTAATTTAGCTATTTTACTCTCCATTTTAGACACTTGTTGCCATATGAGGTGTTTATCAGAAGTACACAAGTTCCTGTAGTAGGTAACACATGAATATGACTTATCTTAGTTTTTAATTCAACATTCAGTATTCAAAAAAAGTCTAAACTAGTGGAGCATCATTAGAATGCATGTTGTGATTTGCTTTGTTTAAAAAAAGGAAACTATTTTAGATCTAGCTTTGAAAATATTTTTCTAAAAACTCTTTTGAATCATGTTGGACAATTTTATTGAATGGTCTTTATTGAAACATACACTGCCTCAGGGATAGCTCACAGTGAGTGTGCCAGTCTTGTGTGTGGGAGGTTCAAATCATGGTTGTGCACGTGTAATATAAAACACCAGTTGTGCTGCATGTACTTCATTATAGAGTAGGATATTATTGTCTCTGGCCTCAACAGCTGGCTGTATTTTAAGGTGGTAGCACATTATGCCACAGTAGCAGTTGGTATTTAATTACAAGTCCTGCCTTGGGAAATGTTCAGTTATTTTAGAATTTGCACTACATGTATGTATTAAATGAATACATGTACCTTAATTATAAGCACTAATCCAGGGTTTTCAACATACATGATTGTATATACATGTAGTTTTCACATAACTGCCACTCTGAGAAATACAAAGTAATGTAGCCAGAAATTGACTTTAAGTTAAGCCTCCCCTTTTCAAGGCTCGGTTTCAGCCGTTGGGGTGTCGTTTCTCCAAAGCCTCCCTCCACTAACGGCTGGGCATGTGGTCAACACACCGTGTCCGTGATGTCAGCTGATTAAAATTCTATATTAATTATTCAATTTGCGTGTTTTGACAAGAAAAGCTGTTTACCCTTTCACGACTGTAGTGTAGGCTCTAAACTTTCAAAACACACTGGAACTCTAAACTAAAACTCCAAGTGTGAAATGAATTCTCAAGAACAAACGCCATTTAAAATTATTGAGAAACTAGGCTGCATTATTTGTTACTCTGTAATATTAGTGCCACTCAAGACACCTCGCTGACAGAAATTAAAAGCCGAAATACGGGGATAAAGTTCAGATATTATCTCGGAACTATTCTGAGCTAGAGTCGAGTATTCCCGTACAGTACTTGTGTAGAGTATGTTTTGGAGGTCACCTTAAAAAATGCACAAACTTAGTACTGCCAAGTAGGACTTAAGAAATTGTAAAACTCGTTTGATACAGCGATTCTCAAGTGAATTGTGTAAACATGGCCTGATCAGATGTGATTTCTTATAACTCTTTTAATATGGAGTTGTCAGTCTTTTCTTCTCCAATAAAGGCAGCACTAATTTTCTTTGAAGTAAGAATGGCTACCTGGTCTTACATAGGCAAAGAAATGACTCAACATTGCAGGTTTTGTGACCTTGGTACAAGTGACGGTTTCCCAAGTGACTTTCCAAACCTGGTCATACTGACACAGTGTCTTCACCCAAAACTAACTCTCTTACTGCTTCCTTGTGTGAATCCTTGAATTATTCGAAAGCAAACTTTTCCAAAGCAAATTTAAATGCATTTTGGAACAGCAATCCTAAGCTTCTGGTCCGGCTTTGAAAAGTTTACAATATAAATTATGCAAATACATTCAGTGACAGGATTTTGGTGGCAAGTTTTTGATTGGCTAAAAACCAACAATGCCTCAGCTTACACACCCAACCGTGAGTGGGGAGAGGATTGCGGGCTCACCAAAATCCCCACGGCTGGAAACCGAGCCTACCCCTTTTCATACTCTTTTTAATATATATCTTTACTTGGTCTGGGTGAAGAAGCCTGCACAAATATTCAGAATACATGTAGAAAGTTAATTTAAATGCCAGCTGCTCCAGGGCTCTTACGGAAAACCCTGCTAATTAAAAATATATATATTATGCTTGCTTCTGATTTCTTATGTGTAGATAGTCAGTCTGTGCCAGATGTTGGGACAACACCATTGCCAGCAGTCAATATGTTAGAGATGACTAGGGACAAGAGAGAACGCTCTTTTTCTACCAGTACATCAGGAAGTGAGAGTGAGTAAAATTAATAGGCTAAGTTTAATTGTTTAGTGATAATGTATTTCATGTTCGATGGGATACTGGGTTTGTGTTATCAATTTCTGGACTAAATTGTGGGGACTGGGTACTAAGAGTGGTTTTTTTTCTCCCTAAAGTCTGGGTGCAGCTTGTACGCAGGCTTTTTCAGGTTGAAGTTCGTGTGAGATATCCAAAAATGAGCCCTGACAACTTTTTATGTTGTTTTCTTCTCATAACATTCCTGCACAATCCAGTTTTTGTTTAATGTTATATTGTGGTCACATTTTGTGAAGTTTGATTGGTTTGAGTCTCGTTCTTTAATGTGCTTATTGAAAGCCTAAAATTCAACGATCTCAAGATATGATCACAAGCCTAAAGTGGTTAGGGTTAGGGGAAGGAAGGGGTAGGGGTAGGGGTAGGGGAAGGAAGTGATAAGGGGTAGGAAAACAGAGGGATAGGGTGGATTTATTTTTAGTACACAAAAAGTTCCCTAGTTCAAAATTTGTTTTCCTATAGTTGAAAAAATTCCTAGTTCAAAACTTTTTTGAACTGGGATGAAATTTGAACTACAAGGAAAAAAAAGGTTTTCTTGGGTATTGACTGCAGCACATTGCATTGTGCATTCAGAAATATTTAGGGTCCAACAAAAAGCAAAAAAATGCTGGGATAAAGTAAGTCCCTCGTGTTGTTATTGAAATGTCAGTGAATACTAAATCACTTATAACACACACACCTGCAGTGGTTTCAATAACTTTTAAAGTAGGAGGGACTAAAGAAAACGTAAGTGGATGATTGAATAAGGTTACAAAGGCACCTCAGCCTGAGTGACTAGGGGTTCAAATTTCAACAGTTATAAGGTGACAACATATTCAAAGTATGTACAGTGTAGATATTGGATAAAATCTCATGTTGCCAGTGCCTTTTCAGAAACCACAGACTCAAGACTAAACAGAGACAACATTTATAAAATTAGTGAAGTTCTCTCTTGTAAGGTGCAATGCACAATGCACAAGACAGCCTTTTCGAAATAACACTTGCTGATACCTACATGTAGGTACTATTAGTATTATAATCTGCATTATTATTGTAATAGGTGAGCAAAAGGTGCCTGATGTTCCATGTGTACTGAAGCATCACAAGGATAACAGTGGTGGTTAGTACATGTAGTTTATGATGTATGAAGTACCTGTAGTTTTATTAACGATTCCAGTATTCATCATGAGTTATAATTCAAAGAAACGAAAGTCTGAGGCTGCTTTGCCCAATTTGTTAAATAAATTTAAGAGTATAGGAAACATGCATGGCTGCTATGTGAATAAGGTCTATGCAGTAGGGGTTTCAGTTACTTTCAGACAATAGCTTGTACATTTGTTGTCCCAATTCAGATCACATGAAGAGGATTCAGTGCTTTGTTTTCCAATTAGAGGAATGTGTGCTTTTCTTCTTGGGATACAGAAAACATTACCTGAATTGGGACAACAAATGTACAAGCTACATTGTAAATTGGTCTATTACACGTATGCCACCAAGGATACAGTAGTCCAGATGTCTTTGTTTAGCAAATTTATCTACATGTACATGGTATTTAAATAATTAATGAAGTCTTATTGTTAACACCAACTGGCATTGGAAAACATAATATGTAAATTAGCATATGGTTTTGTATTATGTACAGCTATCTTTGATGCAGTTAACATTCAGCCATCATATCAAGTTGATCAAGTGCCTGACTGTGTACCAAGCTCCAATCCTGACACACCTTTATCACAATACATTGGTGACCCATCATCAGACAGTGAAGGTATGTATTTAAACAATAATTATTTATTAAATGATTAAGGACTATTTTTTTTTTAATCTGTTACATAAAAGGGCATTGTAGAAACATCCAAACTTAGAGAGCAGCAATCATACATCAAGCTGTATCATTCTAATTGGTAATTATTATGATTACACTTGTATCTGATGTCCAGATGACGAAGATGACATTGAAGTTGAGTGCCATGCAGCAGAATACGAGCTTCTCCAACTAGAAAGACTGCTGTCATCCATTGAACCATCTCTGTATCCACCCCAAGGTAAATCACCCCAAGATACACACACATGATATCCTCCTCGGCAGGCATTTCTATGGAATTAGGATTCCTGTGGCAAGGATAGAGAAGAGGGAGATTGAGGAGAGCAAGGGGATGGGAAAACAGTCTCCCTCTTTCTGAATAACACAGAAATCTCGAAATTTTAATTACTTTTGGAGTTGCCTATGGAGGAAGCTGTAGTTATTAAAAAAGAATGTATATAATCCATCATCGAATATTTTCTGATGTGATTCAGGTAGAGTTGTGTCCCAATGTATGTTACTCTTGATCAGAAGTCCTTGCTGTATTATAGCAATGAAGCATGAAACATTAATTAGAATTAATAATAAACCGTTCTTTCAATGTATATTAATGTAACCGTTAGCAATTTTATTGTACTTCACTGTTGGGCTAGGCTCTATTCCCACCTACTGAATGAGTCCCGTCACAACTCCCTCCCCTGTATGTCAATATTTAAATAGGATCACAAAGTTAATGGTACCAAAAAAATTATGATAAATACACAGTCAGGTCAAGATTACTTCTCAGAATTAAGTAAGTAATATATAGATACGGAATGAGTAGCCATGCTCTATCAGATTTACGAGCCAAAGGCAAGAGTTTGTAAATCCGATACAGCACGGACACGAATATTTCTTTATATGGCTTAATATCTGATGTCTAGATGACTGTATAGAGCTGTATTTTTCAGTTATTTTTGCGATACGACCTATTTCGGCTGAGAAAATCGTTGCATAAGTTTATGCAAATCAGGACGAATCTGTATCAGATTTACAGATCACTTATCGCACATTGATTTCCTTTGTCTTGCTTTATCATTGTTAACGAGTTTGATAAGTAATAGATACAGTATTGTCATGTATATATCTTTTTCTTATTCGTGTAGTGCAAGAAAGCCCAGAAAAGAGAAGGTAAACACAAATACACTTAAGGTCTCGATAAAGGTTAAAAATGGAAAAGTTTCGAAAATGCGTTTTTTCGCAAATTCTAAATCTAAAAAACCTAATCTAGCATCACAGAAAAACTCAAACTCAAAAACATTATTTAAAGTTTTGTGATTTCCCACTAAAAAAAGGCGCGAAAAATGATTGACAGCTGCTGTCAATTCTTTGGGCATGTTATTTCATTCTCGCTATCCTGTGATTTTCTGCGCTACTTTTCGTTCGTAAAGATTTACACAACATCTACGCTTTTAACTTTTGTTCAAAACAGATTACGTATATACTTTCTTCAATTCAAGACCTTTAAACAGTATATAGTACGTCTATGTGGCTTTAATTCCGACGTTGCAAGAGCGTTTTCCGAAATGACACGTTGAACCTTTATCGAGACCTTAAATGATAATCCACCTGTTGCTAATAGAAACATAATTAGCTTTTATATAATGTCATTGGCCATTTCTGAGTTGAGGAAGGGACTGATACTGAGTGTGATTAAGAAATGAACCCCATCACAAGAAAGATCATTCTAAAATTAGTAAGTTTACCGAGTTTAAGCAAGATTGGTTTGATAATAAACATACATTTGTATGGGGAGCTTTCAAGAATTGCAAAATAAGAGAATGTATGGCTTTCGGGGACGTCATTAGTAATTTTTAATTGCTTGCTATTCAGTTCGTATTTATCCAAACATTCTCAAACTCGGTAAACTTACTAATTTTAGTGTGATCTTTCTGGCGATGGAGTTCATTAACTTTTGATACTATGTCCCAGTCCCTTCCTCAACTCCGAACTGGTTATAAATATGCATGTCAGTGCAGTAATAGGCCTTTTGCAGGAAACAGTCACGTGCTGATATAATACTTCGTTAACAAATGAATTGAGCTCGTGATCCCCACTAGAAAAGCGTTGCCATGGATGCTGGATGGCAAGCTATCTTTAAAAACACTGTTTATCGACAATCGATTGGAGGTGGAAAATAGCATTTGCAAACAGGTTTTGCTAATAACACTACCGATCTCGTACAAAGTGCCTTTAAATATATGAATTAAGATTTTTTTGCCACACAGTACAACCACGTGATCGCATTCCTGCAAAAGGCCCATCCCTTGAGTTTGCTATCTGTGTCTAGTTACAACTGATTTGCATTGGAAGAAATATTGTGTGCATTTGGAATTGAACAGTGATCAACACACAATGGTGAATACAATTATTTGGGCACAGCAGTTAGGAGCGAAGTGTTTGAATCACCCTGGCTCTCCTCTCCCCCTAAATATGTCATTGTTACTTTAATTAATAAGTTTGTCATGTGGCTAGATTACCTGTGATGACATCCTCACCATCACCTAGTCTGCCTAGTGGAGTTGATGTTCTCAAAACACTGGATGACATGTCAAGAATAGAAGGTATAACGAATCAATGTAATTCAGGGTTCATACAGTCTTGAAAAGTCTTTGAATTTGACTGCTCGTCTTGAAAAGTCCTTGAACTTCTTTGTAAACACATTCTCCAAAAATACAATTACGAAAAATAAGAGTTAATGAATTAGATCTTATGGTTTCACGAAAGTTGATAAACGTAATGACGTCTAGTAGCGTCCCGTGTAAGTATTTAGTACTTAAAATTCAAAAGTCCTTGGATTTTGGTTGGCTGAAGCTGTAGGAACAATGTTATTGGTTGTTTTTGTTATTATAGTGCAATATACCCCATGCTACACAGAAACGAGGCATATGGGTAAACAAATATTCGGTAAGGATACGTGATTGAATTCGCATAATGAGTTAGGCCATGGAAATGATACCAAATAACTGAAGTCAAGACCCATGGGTTTTTCCCGAACATTACACTTGTTATACAGTGTAATAAAGGCGAGGAATAATAATAATAAGTTAATTTATATAACGCTATGATCCACTATTTGCCCTAAAAACTACTAAAAATCTAAAAGAAATCTAAAAATACGTTTCTTTACAAAGGTAAGTCTTTAGGTGGCTACTAAAGGAGCTAATCTAATGTTCATTGACAGAGCGTTATTTAACAAATAAAGAAGCCTTAGCCATGTTTTATACTATCATAAAACACGATGGGCATTTGAGAACATGAGAAAAATGTTAAAGTGCATATAAGCCCTAGTCAGTTATCTTTGATATCGATTGTACATGAAGTGGATAGTCCAAATGTAGAATATTTCTTGATTTGGGTGTTGCGTCTACGAGATATAAAGGTTTATATTTCCGATATGCTAATGAGGTGATGTCATCACCGACATCACTTATTATACAAAAGCATGCTGGTGGAGACAAATTACCTATTTTTAAATTCTAAGTTATATTGGAAGCTTAAAGTGATTTTACAAAAAAAAAATTCTAAATTAGAAAATAGCTTAATTTACAAGCACAAAGAAATTCAGCAAATGTCGGTGATGACATCACATCATTAGCATATTGGAAATATAACCCTTTATATCTCATAGATGCAACACCCAAATCAAGAAATATTCTACATTTGGACTATCCACTTGATGTACAATCGATATCAAAGATAACTGGCTAGGGCTTATATCTACTTTAAAGCACAAGCCGAAGGCGCGTGCTTTCAACATTTCTCGAGTGTTCTCAAATGACCAGACCAGCTTATTCTTAAATGTATTAGGAGAACTGAACTACTTGAAACTATGGTATGATCAACTATAAGTCGATTAAGGTATGCTAACTGATGTGGGGAACGAGTAGCAGCTGACGCTTCTTCTCCCCCTCCATTTGTCATTCGATCCCAAGTCTCAATCACGCTTGGCCAATATGGCGGCCACTTCGATGATCCGTTTGCTGCGCGAAAAAAAACACTCTCTACCGCCTGAAAGCAAGTTAACGTTTCGAGCGCTTACCCTTCGTGCGACCAAAAAAAATTTCTCTGGTAAGTGATTCCACTCTGAGATAGTTCTTATGAAAAAAAAAACTGTTCTGAATTGTTCAGCAATTGAGGATAAATGCCTAAACTTAGCTGAATTGGATCTGGATTTGCTATAGCCTGGTGTGAGATTGTCCTCCTTTCGTATTTCTACAAGGTTGTTCATGAGTATCTGAGAAAGTTTAGCATATTATCTGATTTTTTTTTTAAGTTGAAGCATTAACCATTGAATTTCCTTGTTTGGAAACTGCAGGATGTAACAAATGTTTCTGTTTTATTTTAGGAGCCATTGCCGAGTTGGACACGATGGTATCCCTGGAACTGGAAAACATTTAATCTCTATAGAAAATGTAACCACATTATCTCCCAAATAATATACGCATATCTCTTTAAAATCTCAATTCCTCTGATCAAATTTAAAAAGACCTGAATAGAATAATGACATTTCAGACTTGATTCAGTGGTTAAGTGCACTACAGGTAAAGCAGTGTTATTTAACGTCGGTAACTCTAAATAATCCTGACAGGCTGATGAACTTAACGGGGTCGTCTCAGCCTCCATTTTTGATGCCATAGAAAATGGGCGCCAACCCAAAATTCAGCTCCTCAGCTCCAGTGAGAATGATTTTAAGAAATACGTACGGTAATCAACAGATTATGAATACCTTAATTTGTTTAATTCAGAATTGGATTGCATGAAAAGAACTGATAGCTTTTGAGATGCGCAAAGGACACTGGATGAGACAGCCCCTTTAAAGGGAACCCCGAATGTTGAAACATGTTGCTGTTAAATTGTTGGCAATATGGTCTAAATTAGAAATATGTTGGAAAATTGGAATATATATTTTAGTTTAAAAAAAAACTGGATACAAGTATGAGTCGTTTTGGGCTTGGGTGCCGCCATCTTGGACTGATGACGTCGCACGGCTGTCCCTATTGTTACACAACAATAGCTCTATTGTTTTTGACAATGGGACCACCGCCGTAAAACATCATCAGATCCAAGATGGCGGCACCCAAAAAACGAGCTCCTAAGGAGAGGAATCGCTCACTTAATTTATTCATGAAATGACAATATAAACTAACTAAAATCCTACCCTGAAAAATAAAAAAAACCTAACCGGTCAGTAAACAAGATCTTACCCACCTAGAGCTAGGGTTCTTAAGAAAAACTTCACAAGAAAATGGTGAGGTAAAAAAAGATTTTCTGGAACTCGAACCCCGCTGCCGCCTACTCATAACGCAAACGTCGCAACCACTACACTAAACAACTATCGTCGCTCAAATGCTGTCAAATTTGTACATTTTAAAACCACTGCTAATTTATGTTAGTTTATATGGTCATTTCGTGAATTAATTAAGTGAGCGATTCCTCTCCTTTGGAACTCTAAAGCCCAAATGACTCATTGTGTCCAGTTTAAAAAAAAAATAAAAAATTCAAACATATTGTTAATTTAGACCATACTGCTAACAATTTAACAGCAACTTGTTTCAACAGTCGGGGTTCCCTTAAATGCCGACGAACTTAAAGCCGATAGTGCGGGGAGGCCACGATTTAGCATTCTTACCCGAGAATACAGTTCGGAAATGAGATTATTTCACAAAGGCAGTGTTCGTCAGGTCAGGGTTTGGACCCTCCCGCATATCAGACCGACGCTTAACCACTGAGCTAATGGCAGAGCTAACCTGGAGGGACTGGAGCTTAACCACTGAGCTAATAACCAATGAGCTTACCTGGCAACATATCCTCGCTCTAGAATTACCAATAATCAGTAAATGGCTTTTGCTCTTCAATTATCAATAATCGCTAATTCTAGAACACAAATTAAACAATGACATTCTTAAAACCAGTCAAGGATAAAGATAAACAATTGTCCAAATCCGAACGGCGGTAGACGCGCTTAGTGTAGTGGTCGTGATGCCTGCACTGCCAAGCACAACACGAGTTCAAGCCCGAGTAGGAGCGCTCAAAAAAAAATTTCCTCTCGTTTACCTTCTCTTCTTGTTTACCTGTGAACTTTAGGTGAGTGAGAACCCGTCGTTTACCCGCGAACTCGTCCGATGGTTAGGGTTCGGTTTATGGTTCGGGTTAGGATTTGTCGTAGTATTACCAATAATCGGTACTTCAAGCGTGTTTGCCATTTACTGATTATTGGTAATTGTAGAGCGAGGATGCGTTGAGGAACTGGAGCTTAACCACTGAGCTAACCTGGAGGGACTGGAGCTTAACCACTGAGTTACTGGGCGGACGCTATCTATAATTACAATTCAAACCGGATAGTTAATATCACAAGGCTTTGTCGTGCAGTAAATGTATAAAACTGCTGGAAACAAATGTGATCCTATATCAGATCAAAAGTTACTTTCTCCTGCTCTGACAAGTTGCAATGCACTTTTAATCAGATATTACCCTCGCTTTTGGTTAGATTGACATGAAGTCAAGTTGCTGGTTAAAATCCCATCCACACATACATTTTTTGTACATGTGATAAGTTTTTATTTGAAGACGATAATCTTTTCATTGCTATTTAAAAACGTGGACGGTATAAACCCATTCGTTTTCATACGAAAACGTATACGTGAACGTATTTATTCTCTTCAAAGCAGTGATTTTTTCATTCACTCAAATCTTTGACATTCTTCATTCAAAGTGGTACAATATTATTTCCAGTGTACCTGGAAAGTTTATAACCCCGCTGCAAATATGAGTAGTTTCTTTTGTCTGTGATCATGAGATAGTTATCCATTTAGGGTGAGCGGTCCTTCTATGGCTTGTCTACTTCCAACTTTGGAAATTTGGACTTGTACAAGTAGAAAATGGAAACTGCTAGAAAATGAACCTATAATTCAACGTTACCGTTGAAAAAGTATTCTGATTTGTAAAATTAGTGTACATCCCTGATTTAACATGCTTAGCATAACAGTTGATTAACTTTGAAATCAATATTTACGAGTCGAACTCTTACTTGTAATAGTTCTGCTATTTTTAATAGGTATTAGAAAATTATTTTGTAAAATAAATTGTTTAGAACTTATTAATGTTGTAATGTAGTACTTTTAATGTTTGTAGTTTTCGATTGGCACACCGTGATCGTTTTCTGCTTGTTTATCGTAAAAAACTTTGCCTGATGTATGGAGGCAAAGTTTTTCTCTAGATTGACCGACCAACGCCACTTGCCTTGTCGATGTTTTCCCTTGTCAATTTTCTTTTGTTAATACAGTCGCGCACTCCTACAAAAGCGAATGGCGGGCTGGCTCAGCATCGACGGACAGACTAGGATCTCGTCAACCGAGCCGAGTTTCCCCATTTAATCGCTGGGCCAGGGGTCTACCCTATTTCATGAACCAGTTAAAGAGGCCTTTGATCGCGTTGTCTAATCCAATGATATTTCTCGCCGTGGCTCGTTCTCTTAATTTATTTTGAAGACCAGGGCCGGGTTGTTCAAAGCCAGATTATTGCTAATCCAGGGTTAATTTCCATGACAACCAATAGGTTCTGTGCAGAGTTAATCCAGGATTAACACTAATCGGGCTTTGAACAACCCGGCCCAGTAGTATAGGGCGCACCAAATAGTCCAGTTTCGTATTCGAAAATTACCGCTGAATGCGAAGACTACAGACGCATGTTCGCAGGGTTAGCCTCATTCTGAAGTTAAACATTCATAAATTCCAACTGGACTATTAAGCCTCTTATTTTGGTGAGGAACCATTAATAGTGTGGAATACATTCGATCGGATGACGTCTTTGGTCATGAATAAAATGGCGTGGAACCATTATTTGAGCTCGTGAATAAAATAGTGTGGATTTCATTACTATAGTCTTGCTCATAAATAATGCGGATACATCTGTTGTCTTGGCTTCAGGAATAAAACACTTACCTCGCTTGGCGGCTGCTTTGTTCCCGGTGCGTTTATTTGGGAAAATCTAAGATCGGATCAGTCTAATCCCGGATTTAATTACCAAAAGAAGCGAAAAATGAATTGTTTTTGCGTGAGAACTCCGATATGGAGCTCGCGGAAAATGGCGGAAACTGGTTTATATTTTTCGAATAGAGTTTTCTGGCAATTTAACTCTACAAGATATTTATAGAGTGTTAAAAGACAAGTCAATTCTGGTAGTTAAATGTGCTATTCTCAAGACGAAGACCAATTTGAGTTTTTGTGTATTATTTAAACATTGGTTCTTATAACTGATAACTTTTGCTGCTTTTATCAGTTGCAATTCGGGCAATTAAGTCTGAAGGGGACTATATAGTATAATTGTTTGAAAAGATGCTTTCGATTTTCTGACCACTGCTAAAGACTGCATAAAAACGACACGAAATGCACAAAGTCGTACATTGATCCTCGAGATATGATATTCAATTGAGCAGTAATTATTGCTTGATAGTATTCGACCTCAAACCTTCGCGTAGTCACGTCAAAATTATTTATATTCCAAATATATTTTTGTACACAAATCGGGTTTTTGTACATTATAAAAGTGCGAAATTTGTTGATATAAAAAAAAAAAATCTTGAATACCGATTTCAGGTAGCTACATTACTCCTTCGTGCGATGCAGACATTTGTATTTTATTTTAAAAACCTGAACCACAACAAGAAATACCACATGGAAATTATTATGTTTACCGAGTTTGAAGATATTTGAGTAAATAACGGACTAGGAAGTGTTTGAAAATTCGGGGGGACGGTGTTTCTCCAACCCGTACTGAACTCATAATTTTTGTGATTTTTAAATGCTTGTTATCCAGTTCTTATTTACTCAAACATTTTCAAACTCATCGAAGATACTTATTTCGATGTAATATTTCTTGTGGTAGGGTTCATTTAAAAATTAAATTAGTAATGAATTTATTAAATTGGATTAAATTTACACACTCGGTCCCAGTCCTTTTACGGTTTACGAGAGGGCTAATGTAGGTAATCATGAGAACGAGTTGATGTTCGAAAATTGTGTCAAAATTGCACGAGTCACCGTGGCCAGGTGATTTGGCATAATTTTAATTTCAAATGGTGTAAATAACTAATTGCTTGTTTATCACAGGACTGAAAATACTAATTCGTTTAGCTCAGAGGATAACTTTCAAGTTCATTTTTTGTAACCACGGAACGCTGCACAATCATCATGACGTTCCAGATATTGAGCCATTTTAAGGACTTTTGGGGGTATTTTTCTGTCTGCTTGTTCTTGAACTCAGTTAATCTCAAAACTTGTTAAGAAAAATGCTTCGACACTTGTCTCCTTAACATGCAGAACAGGCGCTTTGAGGAGAGATCCCAGAAAGTCATTTTATCACTTTCTTTGCGTTTAAATAACCGAGGGCCTGTTTCGCAGGCTAATGTCTCCTTGATATTACAAACTACTTGGTAACCGTGGTATCGTTAATTTGCATTGGAATTCAACTAACGGTTTTATGCACTAGCTCTTTGCCAATGAGATTGCAATGTTTTTCAGTGAAGTCAAATTTAAAAACTAAACTAAGTAATTAGCATGCAGTACTTTTTTTATATCGCTTGCTGCAGAAAAACCTATGTATTCAATGTGTATCAAGGTTTTCGTTTGAAAAATTTATCAGTTTATATACATGTAGATGAAATAGATTTTGCAGCCAAACTCATCCACGTGTCTTCACGGGGTTACATATCACAGAGGCGGGTCCATGCAGGACGTGGGTTCAGGGGGGTTGTAAACCCCTATGTCTCCAGACCTGTAGATCACTGTAAATAGAGTTTCAGTCTCTAACTTTCGAACAAATTTGTTTTCAACCTCCCCTCCCCCTATGACTCGCTCAACCCTCCGCTCAACCCTCCGCCCTTCCCCTTAACAAAATCCTATATCCGCCCCTATATCATGTGTACTTGACTCTAGTTCATGGAATTACATTGCCTTCTTGATTTCTGGGCGTCGTTCCCAACCATTTTCCATGACGACTGTATAAACATCGATCAGTAGCGAAGGAAATATGTCCAAAATCACGTACTTGAACAAAAAATCCTTGCAACGACGGGAGCGAGAGCGATCTGACGCATGCGCATAGCAATTACGAACGAATCTCACCAACTCGACAGCTGATGATGTATCATATGATCGCCGACTTTTCATCTCAAAATATAGCTCAGGAACCTGTGTATCCCATGTGATCGATGTAAACGGACCAAGCTTCCTTTCGATATCATATTCCACTCGTGACTGCATGCCCTCTATTGAAACGTCGTGGATTCTTATCGGCACAAAACTCTGGCTGGTTTTCGACAGCACATAGGAAGTCTTTCTTCTTCTTTTCCTCCCAGTAGAAAGGGTGCTTCAGGATTTCAGATGTGCTAGGTCTGTTGTTTTCGTTGTGATTTAGAACCTTGTCAAGGAGGTCACAACCCTCTGGCTGCACTTTGGAATCAATGGTCTTGGTATTGTTCATCATGTTTAGTTCTGTTACGGTTTGACGTTCTAAAATTCCCATGCTGTTTGCATTCTGTCGCTCAAATGGATGTTTCATGGCTAAAATGTAATGAAGTAAGAGGCCACATGCAAATACATCGGAGGCTTTTGAGTGAGATGTGTTTTTGTTGCTCATAATCAACTCCGGTGCCATCCAGCATCTTGTCCCAGCATTAGTGTGCATCACTGTTGACATCAGTGTTGGTGACGTTGAAGCTTGCTTTTGTGCTCAGCCCGAAATCTCCAATCTTCAGGCACAGCTTTGGTGTTGTCTTATAGAGGATATTACTTGGTTTAAGATCTCGATGGAGAATACTTGGTTTCTGTGAGTGTAGGAAGTCAAGGCCTTCTACCAAATCTTTGCAAAGTTTTTTTGATAGATGTGGTAGCACTTCTCTCTCATCGAGAAGCTGTTCCAGTGAGCCTTCCATTAAATCAAGCACAATATAAACAAAGTCCACATCATTCTGGCAAGAGATGTACTGAACAATCTGTTCACAGTCTTTTAGATGTACGAGGCTGTCAATTTCTCTCTTGTCTTGAGGAGTAGGAAGACGCAGCTTCTCAATTCTCTTGACGGCCACTTCTCTGCCATCCGTGTCTATAATTCCGGCAAAAACGTGACCGAAGGCACCACTGCCAATCTCTGTCGAATGGAAATGGATAGAGTCAATTGTAGTGGACTTCTGACCACGTGCTACTTGTGCAAGTTTATGTTTGTGTGTTTTGGACACAGAAATCCACGGTAGAAGAGGTTGAATTTCTTTAAGTTTAACAGGTGTTTGTAACATCCTTAAGAGCGACTGCCTGTAAATATCGAGAATCGCGGGACAACGGTGAAATTTCGGAATCCTTCATATTTTGCCAGAACATACCTTTGGGTGAACTGTTTTAGGAAATCATATCAAAAAGTTCCAGCGCTTTTTTAATTTGGCGATTTTTACAAAAGATTGAAAATACGGCCCCAGAGCGGTTTTTGGCTTGTCGGAACGACCGAATCATCACGCAACAACAAAGAGCTAGGGAAGTCTTATCAAAACTCCAATGGAATCATACTTCACACACGTATTAAAACAACTCTTTGACCTCAACATCCAGCAAGAATATATTCCGATAGTGTAATTTATTCTTTTTTCTCCGCCTTTTTAAACATGCATATTTTGGATGCCAAAACATAAGACAAAATAATGGCCAAGTTTGACAGCCCTAAGCGACTCCTGGTATATGATTTTTTTAAATAAAAACTACACGGCATGAAAGCTTGGTTATTCTAGTTTAATCTAGCAAAGTGCCAACTGCTTCCCCTCGGCAAAATAAAACGACCATGTACTGTAAGAGAGACGATTTAACCTCTAATTTTACAGTGCTTATCATAAACACCCATTCAAAAAATAAACAAACGTCCAAAATCACTTTTCAACTACTCTTAGCTGGTCTTTTAAAGCTCTGAAAGTGAAATGTTACCTTTTGTACCTTTTTATCAGTCGAGATTTTTAGCCTGAGAGCCGTTAATTGAATGGTAGCTATATATAGATTCCCGTGCGAATCCGATCAAACATTGAAACAACAACAGGGTTGTTCCAGTCATCGAATTGGCCGAAATTCACCAGGCTGTGCTCATTAAATGCCTACACTTACATCGGAAGTACATTCTAAACGACAAATATATCAGATTCTGCAGTTATTTCTGAAGCCAAATGAAGAAATTTTCATTCTCAAAGATCTGACCTGTCACCTATCAGTAACGCTAGCGAAGCGCCGGCTCAACGAATACAACTCTAGTTTACAAGTCATGTTATGAGAACTAAAATAAATTCCTGCACCTTCTTTATAAGCCAATAGAAAGCTTAATTCAGATACATGGAGATAAACTACTGACTCAACTCTGCATGATAACGATTTCCTCTAAACCTGTCTAAAATAGCCCGGTAAATATAATCATGATACCAAAGAACTGAGCTGAAAATATGCTACTCACCGACAAGAAGGCCCATTTCCACCACTTTTATTTATCCATCCGGACTATCCAATTTGGTACTCAGTATTTGAAAAGAAGTTAACTGCCCGAGGGTCCTAAACTTGATCTATTTTTTTTCAAAATGGTGAACATAATGAAATGTGATACTACTGGAATGTAACGCAACTCGTGCAGCCCCGTTACCCGCATAAATTAAATACTTTCTGTGTGGAGAATAATATGAACCTATTATCGTAAAGTTTCATGTTTGAATTCTAGCCGAAGCAAAACAAATTAAAACTACAACAAATATTTCAAATTAGGCCATCCCAATAGAATGTTTCATTTCCCATCGTCCGACCGACTCAAGTTTTTTTTGGAAAAGTAAAAAATAAATAAAAAGCTTGACACCGACCCAATTTTTTGGATAAGTAAAAAAAAAGGATTCAAGCCGGATGTTTTTTTAACTACACCTCTTTTCCGTGCTCGAGATCTCTACGTATTAGTTTCTTGCCTTTCTCATGCAAATAGGCCCTTTGCAGGACCAGGTCACGTGACCTTTATAGCCTGTCAATAATAAAAAAATTGGCGCAAGAACAACATGAATGCCAGAAATGGAAAGAGCAAGCCAAAATTAGTAAAATTCCAAGTTTTAGGTTCATATCTTTAAAACTGAAGGAATGGCAATTTTTTGAAAAACTCTCGGTTTGTAAGGATATTTGTGCTGACTGGCAAGCCGTGCCTAAATTAAGCTAAATTATAAAGTTTTCAAAACAATGCCATTCCTTCAGTTTTAAAGATATGAACCTAAAACTTGGGCTTTTGGCTAATTTTGGCTTGCTCTTTCCATTTCTGGCATTCATGTTGTTCTAGCGCCAACTTGTTTTTGATTGACAGACTAAGAAGGTCACGTGACCAGGTCCTGCAAAGGGCCTATTGTCAATCCACAACTAGTCCTATCCACTACGCTACAAGCAACGAGAACAAAGAAACAATGAGAAGATTTGTGAACAGTAATTTTAGTTATTTCGTACAACTGATAACGGACAAAACCTCGCCAGTGAAAAAAATATGCATTTTATTGGCTTCAGCTCGGGTTATCGGTTTGTAAGGGGTATCGGCCTCGATCGAGGGGTATGGCTGATTTATTCACCTAGGGTTCCGCTTGAGGGCAGCACTCGAGGTGAATAATACCATACCCCCGAGATGGCGAGGTTCATTTCGTTGCACAAAATGCGACTGATGCATAAAATTCCCGTTCATAGAATACGAAGTCCAAGGACTATAGCAAAGCTGACACAATAGAGCTTATCACAATTTTGTCTCTCGGTTCTTTCAACCAATGAAGCTTATGGTGTAGTGGATGGGACAGCAGGCTAGTATTTAACCAAGAGATCCGCTCAGGACACATGCCGCGTTTTCCATGTTCCATTACATAATTATTTACTTCTCCGTAAGTAAAGAGTAAGTAGTTAGTATGAAAGAAAGTGAGGGGAATATGTCCAGGAGAATATGTCCAGGGGAATATGTTGCGAGATTCCCTCTGCTTTTGGAACTGGGCGGGGGTTTCGAGATATATTCCCCCGAAACTGGTACAAAGAAAAACGAGCCACGTGAAAAATAAGCGAAGCTGATTCACCCCGGGTGTCGCCCTTGCTTGGGCGAAACCCTCGGTGAATAAATCCCATACCTCCTCGCTCCAGATCGATAACCCTTATATAATCCCTGAACCAAGAGAGGATGAGGTAGCGAATCCCCATGCCCCATGATAACTATTTGAAATCTATTTTTAGTTTCACAACACGTGATTTGAGTTATTTTTATACCCATTGTATGTATCCTCTGGGTCCTCATATCATCGTTATATAACTCAGTAAAACATGCATTCCTTAGCACAAATCGGGTGTATTTCCTAAAATAACCAAGCTGTGTCCTGTTAATGTCAAATAGATTTCAACAACTACCATTGGCATGAGACTCATGTATAATTACCATTGGCATGAGACCCATGTATGAGAGATTCGTTCCCCCTGGACCTCGACGTATTCCCCTCGCACTTTCCTAGGCTGGGAGTAGCTAAATCCGACGCCCAGCTGAGGACCGAGTTTCTAGGCGGGCCGGGGAAAATTTTGAATTTCTGGTTCTCGGATGCGTATTTCCCTGCACTTGCTGGTACAATCGAATGCATAGTAGATGCGATAATATGTGCATACGATTTGAACAGTTGGGGGTATGGCTGGTAGGGGGAGCTAGTAGGGGGTCGTCGGAGCATTTGGATATGGAACCAAAGTATAATATCTGACCCCCCTCCTTCCCTACCAAACATAATACGGCACAGTGGTGAAACCTTGACGTCCATCAGCTATGTCCCGAAAAAATATTTTTTAAGTACTGTTTAAAACACGAACAGCAGTGTTTTATCAAGTTTAAAAATTCGAGGGCGAAGCCCGAGAATTTTTAGACTTGATAAAACACGTGCTGTGAGTGTTTTAAACGGCTTCAAAAACGCTTTAAGAATGCAATGAAAGAAAGACGCACATCTTAAGGGAATGGTTACTTAATGAACCATTGAACCTTTGTATTCACAACGCCATGCAAATTATTCGAGTAATCACCGCCTGCAATTACAAACATCTCAAGGGAATGACATGAAGAAATTACCATACTATGTTGTTTGAAGCGGCATTTCGCAATGCAAGAAGTACCTGCACTTGAAGGATTTGGTGTCGTGGTTTACCTCGATAAAGTTCAAGACTTGGAAAGCGATGTGACTGACATGACGGCAGACTCTAAATTTTTGACTCCGGCACAAAATATGTAAGTTTAATGCACGTTTTTTATTATTTTACGGCTTTGAGTTTTGTTTTAATAATTGGAACTAAACAGTGGCTCGGTAAACAAGTTGGATAACTTCATTTTAAAAATATTATCTGTGTATCTCGGTAGTCTGCTGATATCAGTAAATTTAGTGCAAAATTTATTATCTAGGTACCTTATGTTCCGTGTACTTTTTGCTATCTTTGGGTCTTTATCAGTGAATTCTTAATTAGGATGAAACTTTATATAAAATTTCATGTTCATTAGTATTCTTTATATAAAACGTTCATCCTAATTAGCAATTCAATGAGAAAGCTGAAACATCAATAGAAATTCCATTGTCTCAATCATTAACCCAGTTTCCCCCTGGGACAGAATTCAAATCCCTCCGCGGGCCATTTAGAATGATGAGATTTTATCAGGTATAAAGGAGCATGCACGTGACTGATTTGCTTCATCTGATTGGACAAAATGCTCATTAATTATTCATGAGTTTTTGAATGTCTCAGAAATGCTATTTCTTTCATTTTGAGGGCATAACAGAGCCACCATGGGACTTGGGCCTATCTAGCTTCCTCCGCAGGCAACTCCTAATAAAAAAAAAGATGTGAAATCGGCGAGCTTCCTGTTGTATAAGAGAGACGAGCAAGGGTCTGAGGATGAAACAAATGTCCCCTCGCGGCTTCGCCGCTCGGATCGGCTTCCGGCGAAGCCTGAAACATATAGGAGTTGCCTGCGGAGGAGGCTAGGGAATATCTGTGTGCATGATTTTTTTCCAGCAATTCTGCCCGGCGCAAATTTCTTTTCCTAGGCCATGCTTATAATACTAGTAATGGGCTCCTGTTATAATGCATTGTTAGTGGTTTTCAAGGGGGCTTCAATTCTTTTCTTTTTTTACTTATCCAAAAAATTGGGTCGGTGTCGAGCTTTGTATTTTTTTTTTTACTTTTCCAAAAAAACTTGGGTCGGTCGGGCGATGGGAAATGAAACATTCTATTGGGATGGCCTAAACAGACAACTAATTTGAAATATTTGTTGTAGTTTTAATTTTTTTTGCTTCGGCTAGAATTCATACATGAAAAATTACGATAATAGGATCCGAAGTTCACGTTATTCTCCACACAGAAAGTATTTAATGTATGCGGGTAACGCCGGGGGCTGCACGAGTTGCGTTACATTCCAGTAGTGTCACATTTCATCAGTTATGTTCACCTTGATCACTCACTACAAAGTTATTGCATATCGTTTAGCCTGGCGTTTAGGACCCTCACCACAATGGATAGTCCGGGTGGATAAATAAAAGTGGTGGAAATGGGCCTTCTTGTCGGTGAGTAGTATATTTTAAATTCAGTTGTTTGTCATCATGATTATATTTACCGGGCTATTTTAGACAGGTTTAGAGGGAATCGTTATCATGCAGAGTTGAGTCAGTAGTTTATCTCCATGTGTCTGAATTAAGCTTTCTATTGGCTTATAAAGAAGGTGCAGGAATTTATTTTAGTTCTCATAACACGACTTGTAAACTAGAGTTGTATTCGTTGAGCCGGCGCTTCGCTAGCGTTACTGATAGGTGACAGGTCAGATCTTTGAGAATGAAAATTTCTTCGTTTGGCTTCAGAAATAACTGCAGAATCTGATATATTTGTCGTTTAGAATGTACTTCCGATGTAAGTGTAGGCATTTAATGAGCACAGCCTGGTGAATTTCGGCCAATTCGATGACTGGAACTACCCTGTTGTTGTTTCAATGTTTGATCGGATTCGCACGGGAATCTATATATAGCTACCATTCAATTAACGGCTCTCAGGCTAAAAATCTCGACTGATAAAAAGGTACAAAAGGTAACATTAGTAGTATAGTAGGGCAAGTATGGAGCACGGGTACTTGACTATGCATGAGGTATGCCCATATATGGTCATAACAAATTAATTATTCATGAGCCTATGCCCATATATGGGCATACCGGAAACGAAACAACGAAACGGTTTCGCAAAACCGGAAGTGAAACAACGAAACCGGAAGCGAAACAGCGAAACCGGAAACGAAACAACGAAACGGGCGAAAAACCGGAACTACGTCAGAATCTTATCCTGGGCTGTAAAACGGAACTACGTCAGATGATAAAGTGGCCTATAAATATAGAAGCGCCAAGGCTTGTTTTACCAATCCTTCTGAGAAAGAAAAAAATGGCTACCTCCATGGACGCTCCCCTATTCAGCGAAATGGTGGAGGTGTATCGGATCGACGAGTGTGGTTTGAAGAAAGTGGAGGCCCGCCTGAGTAATTTTGGGGTGTTGGAGGGTTGTATAGAGCCTATGAGGTATTTGTGGAGAATATCACCCCGCGATGAAGAGTTCGAGGAGAAAGAGAAAGACAACCTAGCAGACATGACAAACAGGCAAGAGCGCGAATTCAGCTCCACCTCCTTGAACGCGCAAGAGGCCTATGAGGATTACATGGTGCGTATGTCTTGTTCTACCGAATGTGGGGTATGTACCTACAAGGATAAGCAAGGATACACGTACACCAACTGGATGGAACGTCTTCCCAGTGGTTTGCTCAGGTCTCTCAACAAGATGATGTATACCTATAAGGTGCAGTCCAGACAGCCTGAATTAATAAAATACACCCCTCGGTATGGCCATGAAACACAACATTTCACAAGCTCCGAGTGGGATCTGCATATAGCACACGTTCAGTTCGGTAAGAAATGCGAGATTATGAGGGATCTAGACCTGGAGAAGAAAGAAGAATACTCACGGAGACTTAGAAATGAAGAGATCATCCACTACTTGGAGACCCGTCTGGAGATTCATCCCGAGGGACAGGCATGTTGTTGGGATCGTTCTATCGATCCCATCACCAAGATCCAACAATCACTGGGGGGTATGGATGCCGAAGAAGCGGCATGGCTGGGGAGGCATTTATCCTATCCTTTGAGAGAAGTGGTGTTTCATGTACAACCGACGTTTAAACAACTTTTGAACTGTGTCGAATACCTGGGTACAGAAAAAGAAGAAGTCGAATCCTACGATGTGTTTTTTGAGTGTTATACACATCTCGTGGATTTCCAGAAAAAGTACAGTATCAAAGACGACGAGGTCATTCTATGCCACCGCACTTGGATGGTAGAAGATGAAGAGTTAAAGAAGGTCTACAGTCGCCCACTCCAGACCAGTAGAAGCAGCGAGGAGCTACAGTTTCGCAATAAAAGGCATGAAAAATGGGTCGAGCAGGCTCGAGCTGTGGAGAAGAAGAGTCAACAACAATACGCCCAAAGATCCATCGAAGTAAGACGTGTGCGTCTGAATTCCGTATCGTCCATGAAGAAGAATGATGATGAAGAGTCACAGAAGTTACAGAAGTCGCAGCAGCAGCAGCAACCCATGGACACATGCTATAGACGGAGGCAGCGTGTGTATGCAGAATGGAGCAAGAACCATTGGTTTCTAGGCTACGTTCAGTTGGTGGTCGGCAAGACGGTGATGGTGAAGTTTGACGATGGAGACACTAAAAGCTACACCTGTTCAAAAAATGAATTTCATCATCCCAAGGTTGAAGACATCTCCCAGTTGACGATGGCGAAGCCCTACGTGTACGATGGCAATAACTACCTGGGCGACAAGGTTGTGGCGCGTTGGGAAGATCGTCACTACTATCCTGGAAAGATAGAAGAGTACGACAACGAGGCGGTGACGGTCGAGTTTGACGACGGGTTTGAGGAAAGGTACAAACACCCTGTCCCTAAAGAGTGGTTTCTGAATTCTATTGGAGGCACCTCTCTCTTCTCATCTTTTGAGGAGCTGGCGAACCAATCCCCACAGAAAAGGATAAAGCTCGCTCCGGCGTTAGACACCCTTCAGTAGCGCTATGATCTTTTGACACCGGAACTACGTCAGAATCTTACCTCTGGCATGGGTGTAAAAAACGGAACTACGTCAGATGATAAAGTGGCCTATAAATAGAGTAGTGCACCAAGTCTTGTTTCATCATCATTGACCATGGACACGGACGTGGACGATACATGGTTCAAAGAGAACAGGAGTCACCCTGGTTATATACCTTTAATGAAGTATATCAGATCCGGGGGTGATGAAAAGACCCTAGTCTGCAGTACCTTTCGCTACATTGTAAAATGTATGAATGACACATTACTTCATGAGGAGTGGCCTCGTTTGCTAGTGGGCCTGACCGATTTTCAATTGGATTTAAGCACTATGAGCGAAGTCAACAACTCAGTGCTTTTGGCGGCATTGTGTATAAAATGGGATGTGCTTAAAGATGAGGATGAGGAGGAGGAGGATTGATTGATTGAATGAGATGTTGTAAATAAATAAATAAAAGGCCCCCCAGTCGTCCACCACCTCTCAGTAGCGTCATGTCCTTTCACCACTGCAGTTCGCCGTCGAGAGGTCGGACCTCCTCGGAAAGACTGACTCGTGTGTTTACCCCGAAAGGGGGTCTAGAACGAAGAAGAAATGTGCAAGAATTTTGCCGTTTACGCGGTGAACTGTCTAGCATCGCCCTGAAACTTTTACTGGACAATGCCGAGAGGCATTCTATTAGTATGCAAGGCGACGTTGTAAATAAAGCCTTATTAAAGTGGATGCATCACGCCTGTGAGGCAGAACGGATCTTGTTGGCCCGAGAGAAAGACTGGCAAGAGTTTGAGCAAGACGTTAAAGCACAAGGTATAGAAGTGGTCGATGGAGAGGCGAACTAGAAAGCTCCTTGGTCTAGCGGTAGGCTTGATCCTGTTTTTGATCCATCAGTTTTTTAACCGGAAGTTAGAGGGAGGAGGAGGAACTACGGCGGAAGTACGTCAGATGCTGGATACGGTTTTGGATTTGACATATTTAGAACCCTCCTATTCTTGCAATCATTCGACCTCGACTGCGGAGCTGTGAACATCCTCCAGAGATAAAGATAAAGAAAGAAAGAGAGAGAGAGAGATGGCAAGTCACGAGGAAGGAATGAAGTTGCGGCCTATTATGACCTTAAAACGGGTGAATGCCCCCGAACGTGCTGTGTTTGAGTACGACCACCCCATGCATCTTCTGGTGGGCAAAGCCAAACCCATGGTCTTATTGTTGCGCAAGATGACCAGGGAATTGGACGAGATCCTAGAATACTTGGAGGCGGTGTCCAAACCCGATGTGTCGGCCAAGGACCTAGACAGGCTGAGTCTGACCCAAAGAAAACTGCCCAATTGGGTGGAGCGAGAGTTTCTGGAACCCGGTTTTTCTCTCCATGGAAGTATGATGGATGAATACCAGATGAAAGTGTACGTGGGCGATGTGGACAGAATAGCCCGTGAGATGTTGAAGGTGGGCATGGGGAAGTTGTTGGACGCACATCTTAGCCACGGGGTGTTCTCCGACGATGTGGAACCCGACACCGTAAGACCTAGGACGGTGACTAAGAAGGTGCGTAGACAGTTGGCCACCTCCACTCGGAAGTACGCCAAAGCAAAAAAATGTATTCCAGAGACTCCAGAAAAAAAGAACGAGGTTGCCAAGCAGGAAAAGAAGAAGAAGAAGAAGGAGAAGAAGGAGACGAAGTATGTGGATCTAGTACCCTACCCAACAACAACAATAACAGACAGCGGCTACTACCCTCTTCCTCCTCCTCCTTCTACCCCCGTTCCTGCCAGTGTTGCCCCTCTCGTGTTCACCCCTGAGAACATACCACCGCCCCCTCTAGCGCCTATAAAGAAGAAGAAGAATAAGAATAAGCCGAGAAAAAAGCTGCATCTCAACATCCCGCCACGTAGTCTTATGGAGGATATCATGTCTGAAGTACCTCCCACGCCTATTGTCCAGGACAAGCCTTGGGACTTTGAAGTTCCGACACTACTACCAGAGCCAGTGTTGGTCGAGCAGCCCGAGCCAGGTTTTAGCAATTATATTATGGCCGGTATCAAGCAAAGGGAAACGGACTTACTACAACGCCTGATGAATGGCGAGACTCTTACTGCTGTAAATTTTTAAGAAAGCAAAACGGAAAAAAAACATGTACGCTAAAGTGTCAGAAATAAAAAAAGACAGTAGACGATTCAGGTGTCCTGGTATTTATTTATTTATTTTTTAAATGATACACTCAACCAAGGGTTAATAATACTACTGGGAACACGTCCTCTTCCTTTTGTTTTCGTTTTCTTTTTCTTCTTAATCTGTATCGTCGACGAGGGCGTTGTCTGCGGTGGGTCGGGTCCTAGATACTTGGTCTTTTTGGGGCGTGTCATGATGTTGTAGTGGGTTTTCGTTTTAGGAACATGAGGTGTGGAAGGGGGCAGTGTAGGCGCTTCCACCGTCTTCTTCTTCTTTTTAGGTGGGCCAGGGGTTCCTACGGGGGGCGACGGCAGAGGGGGAAGCGACGAATCTTCTTGTTGTTGTTGTTGTTGTGGGTTGCCGGCGGTCGCGGTATTATTTTTCTGCCAGTCGCGTGAGTCGGCCATAAGTTTACGATAACGTTTGAGCATGTTTTCAAACATGTTGATCTTGATTTCAGGATTGATCTTGCTGTTTAAAATACGGTGGATGTTGTCGTTGGTGTCCACCAGATTGCTGGTGTAAGGCGTTTGTCGTTCTTCTTGTAGAATAGCAGCTACTTTGGCCATACGGCTGGCATTCGCTCCACCGCCTGTTTGGTCCAGAGGAGTCTCGACAGACTGTACATCCCCCATATTTTTTTCAGGAACTACGTAGGCACGCTCATTGTACTTCATCTCTCGAGTACTGAAGAGAAAATCAAATCCCACGCCGTATTTATCTCTTTTTTTCTCGGGTGAAGAGGGAAAGGTCTCTTTTTTTATTTCTGTCTGGATTGATCGATTTTAGCCTTGATGGTTTTGAAAATGGGTTTTAAAATCATGGGAAGAATGGAAGAGGCCAGCATGCCTACAACAGCTCCCACACCCCCGCCACGTTGTCGGAGGGCACGTTGACGACGCTGGGCCGGTTGATTGGGATTCCCCAAGATGCGTAAGGCCTTGGTAATGTGAGGTTTGTTCTTGATGTCATCGAGGATGCTGCGATGGACCGCAGGGGTGTTGCCTCCAAGAAAGTTGTGCACCACTTCACCACAGGCTGTAATTTGTTCGGGCGAGGCATGCAGGGCTAGCTTATGACACTGATGCTTGTTTCCACGGGCCATGGCCTCTAGAAAGACCCGGTGCTTGTACAAACGTGTGGACCTATGCGTTTTTACCCGAGGCATTTTTTCAAGGTCTCTTTTTCGTCTTCTTCTTTCTTTCCAACTTGTTTAGATAGACGGGTCTTCCCGCGACGGTGATGAATGGCGGTGGGCTGCGTAGACTACCTCCCACATGGTGGGGGAACACGTCTTTTAAACCATCGTAGCGTGGAGGCCCATGTTTCGAAAATAAAGAGCTGCCTTTTGTTTGACGACGGCTTTTCCTTCTTCTTCTTCTTCTTCCTCCTCTCGCCATGCTGTTGGGATATGTGTTTTTTTAGTGACCCTGCAGGTCTTTTTATAGTCTAGCCTATAATATATCCCCTAGAATAGGGATGCCTCGAAACGGCGACTTGTTTCCAAAAATAAGTCCACCTCCTTTTCGACTTCTTCTTTTTCTTCCTCTTTTCTTTCGACCCCCTACAGTACGGCGTCGTTTAAGAAGACTTTTTTTCTTTCTCGGACGACGGCCACCGGATTGACGACGGACCATGATGGCGGACGTTGTAGTGGTGGTGGAGGTGGTGGTGAATGTTGTGGACTAGAGGCGGGTGTGTGGCTTTTTATATTTTTTTGAAGAGACGGTATAGGGCTTTATACTTGGCAATTTTTTTACGACCTTTCTTAACCGTGGCAGGGTTCTGTAATCGCATTGAAAGTGTGTGTAGATTGCCGGCTAAGCTGAAACTACGGCCCCGCTGCCGTCGACGACTTCTTTTTCTTCTTCTTCTGCTGTTGGAACGTTGGCGAGGCCGAGCCATGATGTTTCTGAAGATGAGGGTATGAACTACCCCTGCATCCTTTATAGTTTTTTCATCAGCTCGCGAACGAATTTAAGAGCATCTTTTGCATGCTTGGATTTGGCTAGAATAGGTCTGAGGGCAGACCCGGCACTGTCGGCAGCATAGCTGATCGCTTTATTCTTGATGAAGTCTTTAACCCCTCTTCCACGACGTCGACGTTTCCTTCTTCTTCTTTTTCCACCCACCACACTTTTACGTCGACCGCCTCGTGTGTTAGCCATAGAGACACTGGGGAGGCTAGGCGGGAATGACGGTCTATTTATATCCTAGTTGTCTTTCTAAATCCGCTTGTCTCTTCGCACTCTTTTTGACAGCATTTCCAAACCGTTTCAGTTTATTTTTCTTGTCCCTTATCTTACGTATAACGTCATCCACCCAAGTGTGACCGCGCCCCCTACGGGCATTGCTGCCTGTGGTGACGGAGCCCTCGCTACTGGTGCTCCTCCTCCTGGCTCTTCTTCTGCGGCGGCGGACAGAAGACCTGTTGCGAGGGCCAGGCATGGACAGGCTTTCCGATTGACGTTCCACGACCGGCTGCTGTCCTTTCCTCACCGTCGTCGTGGTGCGTGTGCTGGTGATGGTTTGATGATCTCCTTGCCCCAAGTCTCGACGTACGGACCCGCTCGACATGCGATGGGTGTTCTCTCCTTGAACGTGAGTGTAATCGTCATCGTTGCGGGCGGGATGTTGGTTCTCTACAATCGCCTCATTAATACGGTCTTCGATACGATGCAGTCGCGCTTGAAGACGCTGTCGTACAGAATCTTCCAGTCTTGGGTTGGTGTTGTGAATCATTCTATTGAGGTCATCCGATTGTTCTATCAGGGCGTTTAAGGACAGGGTGTTTGTAGCATCGCCCGAGTTATCCAAAGGTACCTGCTGATCGAGAAAACCGGTCACGAGCCGACGCACCTGTGAGTCTGTGTCAGCGGACGGTGCTGGCAAGGTCTGTTGTTGTTGTTGTTGTCTTGGAGGAGGCGGAGGTCGCGGGGAAGTCGCCGGCAAGGAAGCGTACGTGTCATTGATCAGGTCTGCCAAGGGCTGTGTCGGCGACCGAGCCGGCTGTGGCGTGCTGGTGGCTGTGGCGGCGGGTAGTCTCGCATTCGCGACGAGCCGTTCATATTCCCTTTGGAGTTGGGCCGTCTGTGGATCGGTATCTTGTGTGATTGGGGACAAGGTGTCTTCATAATTGGAGATGGTGATGGGAGAAGGGGTGGCGGCGGCAGCGGTGGTAATAGAGGGCGAGGTGGGGTTGGAGCGGATGATGGTTCGTAGAGTGTCCTGAACGTCACCCACCAGTTGGTTGGCGACAGACACCTGTCCGCTGAGCATAGCCTCTTGCGAGGACATCAGCCGCTCCACCGAATCGTTCAGCAGAGTCGGCACAATCTCTCCGGCATCCCATCCTGAAGGAGCGCTCATTTGTTTTTTCCCTTAGGCAGCCAAATAACCTGGTAGTCGGGGTCGGAAGGTAATATGTTCCCGCGAAGCCGGTAGGCATCGTCTGTATGTTGTGTAAAGTCAAACAACATGTACTTATACTCTGCACTCTGGGACCCCCCTTTCGTAGCGTCGTGAAAAGCTTCTTGCACGCGAGCTTGTTCTCGGGGAAACGCTTGCCGGATCAGATTGGTCAACTGCAACCGGTCACGAGGGTTATTGAACATGATGACATACTGCGTGTTGAGACTCATGGTCCGCGAATGTTTCCCTCGGGGAAACATGTTTTGCGTTAATAAAATAGTGGTAATGTTCCGATGATGGGTCCCGCCTGTAAACAATTTTTCTATCATACCGCTGCTTCCGCTTTCTTGCATGAGATCGTCTAGGACGAGTAAGGTGCCCTCTCTGCGGCCGGTATCACCTCCCGTGTAATCGTAAATGTTTTCAGGAAGCCCCTCGACCATCGTCACACCTTGTTTTTTCAACCCCTCAAAACCAGGCTGCCATTCGCCATAACAGTAGACGACATGAGGTATGTATTTTTGAAACGCATCTTTACGCTGGCGTATCAGCTCTAGCGTGAGCGTCGTTTTACCGCTCATCGTCGGTCCCACGATTGTGATGTTCGAGGGGACGTGGAAGCGGGGATCAAAGCGGGGTGACTTTAGAGGTTCTCCCATAACGACTGACACAGGATGGAAGTGTTCACAGGCTTTTATTCGTTTTTTTCGACCGCCCTAAGACTAAGTTATTTAACAAACACGACGTGCACAAGCACGGCTCTGACAAACTTGACTTAACAATTGTCTCCGTCGTTTTATTTTACGGATGCGTTCTTTAATCATGCGGCGGCATACATAAGAACATACTTTAAAGTCATTGTCTTTATACCCTCTTCCGGGGTAGGAATCGATAATGTCTTGCATCGGTCTTTTCTTCTGAATGCGTTTGTCCAGGTAGAAAAGACAATGGTGTCCACACACGGCCGAGGTGTTGGCTTGAAGTCTGCGGTCGTTGTAGAGAATGTCGCCATTGCCGAGGGTCTTCATGCATTGTACAAAACCACTACCGTAATGTCCGGGTAATTCCCCAAAACTGTCGAAGAACTCCACGGGGTGGTGGGAATTCTTAAAAAACATGGCGATCCAATGCACCCCCGGACCTTCAGACGTGTCTGTGTTGCTAATCAGACCGGCAGGGTAGTGGCGTATTTGTTGTGGCATCGTGTCTATGGAGAAAACACCTAGAAATTGGCGTTGGAACAGGCGAGGCTGTGCTCGGCCGATAGTGTTCAGGTCGCTGTCCGACAATCCCTTAAACAGGTCGGCCCCCAATAGCTTGTCAACGGGGGTCGTGGTGGTGGTCATGTTGTGTGTTGGGGGAAGCTCAGTAGTTGTGGCGGAGCGTCACTTGTTTTCTACCGTCAATGTCCACCACGTTTTTATACTCGGGAAGTAAGATCACTTTTATATTCTCGGCCAGAGGGGTTTTGAATTTTATGAGGCAGTCGATGATCCCGTTATTATTGCCGTACACGTACTTGTTGTACCCGCCACCATCACGGCTGAAGTCGACCTGGATGATGCAGAATCCCCTCTTGATGTCTTCGATCCTGATACCATTACTCGGACCGTACCACAGATTGCCCGTGGCGCGGTACATCATGGCCAGAATTTCGGACAGAGCAGGGTCTTTGAAGGTGATGCGGGGCAGAGGTTCTTCGCGGTTGTCTCTCATAAACTGGACGGATTGGATGTCATGATGTTTGAAATTGCAATATTTTTTTTTTGTAGTGACCGCTGTAGGCATCTTGAGCGACAAGCACCAAAGTCACTTTCTGTGGAGACCCTCCTAGAAACACATTGTTGAGCCTCAATTCATTCAACCCCACCATGCCGACACGGACCACGGGTTTGATGGTGGTCAGGGGGAAATGAATGGTCTCATGGTTCTGATACTGTCTGGCTTCGATTCTTGTGTGTAGTATTTCGCTCAGTTCGACTTCGCGGATCCAAATTTCAGCATTGGACCGTACGATTTTAGCCTCCTTTTCGGTCCCCGTAGTCTCGCCATTCATCAGACAAAAGGCGTCGCTATTAAATCGTACGTGGATGCTGATGCCCACTCCGGGGGGCAGGAGACGGTTGGACCCCAGAATGTCCAGACAGGGTTGAAATTCCACATGCACGTTGGGGGCGTTGTTAGTAAACTTGGCACGTTTGGTCAGAGTGGGACTGACGGTAGTATCGGAGATAGGATCCGATTCGTCCATGGCGGATGGGGTATCGCCATACCACCCCTCCAAGGACAGACCGCTCTTCTTCTGGGCTTTGGTGAAGTTCAACAGGTTTCTCAAATAGGCTTTGAACGCATAGCAGTCTGTTATTTCCTCGACGCTGGTCCCATTCAACTGAAAGTCGATGGAGGCGATTTGAGCATGGGCAAAGTTATTGACCAAAGCTACTTTTTTAGCAGCCATAGGTTGCCCCGCAGAGTCCACCACTTTAAAGTCCATATGCATTTCCAGTAGAGTTAGATCGCGGAAATCGTTGGAGGGGTCGATGACGAAGGACAGAGGAGTCCAGGAGTCGTTGTGAGGCGTGTAGGGTCTGAGCCGAGAATTCTTGTACGCCGTTTCCACAGGTTCTTCATTGAACAGCTCGGTGACTTGTGGAAGACTGACGTATTCAGTCTTTTGCTTCTCCACCACGGGAGGTGAGGTAGACACTTCGACATCGCTGTCGCCATCGTCATCGGCGCGTTTGCGTTTAGGCATGGTGGTCTCGAGTGTTTTTTCCGACGCACCGACCGTGGGTTGGGGTGGGTATGATGGGACTCCTCTAGAGGGTGGGGTGTATTTATAGGGTCTCTACTCTAATCCGAGTCGCTATCGAAAATGTCCTGTTGCTTGTGTATCTTCTTCTTCTTTTTTACCGCAAGGGTTCTTTTCTTTTTTTTTTCCTTACCCAAAGGTAAAGTACGCACCGTTCCATTTTTTTTCTTTTTTTTAAGGATCTTCTTCTTCTTTTTGGTTACATTTTTTTTCTTCTTCTTAAAAGACGGCCGGGTATAGGAGTCCACACTGTGGAGGGCTTTTCTCTTCAATTCTTCGGCCGCCGTCATGGTGCCATCGCGTACGGCTTCCTCTACATCTTTTCCCTCCAGCATAGATTTTCCTACCCCGGCGGCCTTTTCCAGCAAGGTTCCCGCCACCATAGGAATAACTTTTTTGGCATTCTGCGCCATACGACGGACCAACACAGATCCGAAGCCGGAGCCGAACCGTCTTCCGGGAACCCCGCCTCTATAGATGGGAAAATTAGGTAGTGGTTTCATCGTTTTTTTCTCCCCTTCACTTCAGACCGCGTTTTCTTCGTTTTCTCAAGTGCAGCTTGATGTTGACCACGCCGTCCTTCTTGAACTGAATGTACCTGCCCTTACCGTCTATTATATAGATGCTGAAGCCATTGAAGCTGTTCAGAGCCAATGGCACATAGCGAGGATGGATGAATTCGACGGCTCTTTGCTGTTCGTACGACTGTACGGCAGGAATGACATCCAGGATGGGAGCCAATACATTGCCTATAGGCGAACTCTGGACTTGAGAGCAATAGATGAAGAGATCGTCGTACACAGACGTAAATGTAGCGTAGAAATGAAGCGTGTAGGGCTGTGAGCCGGTGATGGCCTGCTGGGTGCTCTTGCCATAGCCTACAGGACCGACCTGTATCATTCTGGTTTTGGCAATGGGAGGGTTGTTGTATTGTTCCGATTCAAAAGGTTTGTTGGGCAAGACCCAAGCCGTCATCTTGGGACGTTTTCCCTCCGCAGGCAAGTCCACTTCAAACCATTGGTTGTCGCTCCAGGACCAATGGGGTTTCATCAGACCCAACCCGTGACGCAATTCGTCGGACAGGTACAGACAATACCGTCCCGCTTGATGGATGAGACACTGGTGGTTGGTGTTGTGACCGACCCGAACGTACCCCATGAGATTATTCGACGAGAGTTGGCTTCCGACGAAATGATAGTCTCTATGTTGTGGGGCGGAGGGATCGTCGGCTACCCCTAAAGCGGCCCTCATCTGTTTGGACTGGGCATAGGTGCTTTGTTGGACGAACCCGCGGCGGGCGCCTGCATACGTGTACACCAGGGTGCTGTGGTGTACATCTCCTCCTACCAACCAAAACTTCATTCGCGCGTACCAGTTCTTAGGGGGGTCTATCATAGAATTTTGCTCTGGATCCGCCTGAAAGATGTATTTGGTGACATCCGTATTCGGAAATTGGGCTTTAAACGAGGTCCATTCCGCCTGCACGGCGGCGGCTTTGGTGGAATACATTAAAGGCGATTTGTCTTCCACCCCTTCTGAAAACCCGACCAGTTTTAATAGGCTGTGGCTGTCGATCTTAATTCCCTCCACATAGTCCGAAGCGATGCTGTAGGTGCACTTGTACTGATTGCCGGACGAGGGATAGGCATTCTGCATACGAAAGTGGATCGCCACTTGGGAGTTAATCCAGTCCCCAATTTCCTCCATCATGTAACTGCCCGGAATCATGTGGGCGACCACCCAATGTCTGTCGACATCGAAGCGTTTGTACGTGAGACGGTTGTTGGTCGTGGTAACATTGTAGCGGATGACAGTGTCGATCTGTGTTTGAATGTCTATCAACAGTTCTTCAGGATCGTGGTAGACTTCTTTGGTCAAGGTCAGACGGTGGTCGGTCACGTTTCTCTTGAGCTCCCATTCCGGGGTGCCCCATCCTGACGCGGGACTGCTCATGGCATTCCAGGCATACCCGATACCCATAGACACGTCGGACGCCGTCGGCGCCCACTCTAGAATTCCAAAGGCTCTCAACAGTTGTTCCGCCTCGATTTTAAAAAGGATCGGAGGGAGACTGACGACTTGAGCGGCTACTTCCATGCTGCCTGCTTTCACATCGTATTCTATGGGAAAGTCGCTGGTGAATCGGGCCGGGTCATTGTCTGGATGAGCCCTTAGACTGTCTGTGTTAGAAATCACAATCACACGGCCTGGCGACCCCATGCTTCCACGCCGTTGCAAATCCAAGGATAGCACCGTACGTCCTGCCGTAAATTTTAACAAGTCTCCTTTATGATCTTTCAAAGATATACGTATCTTGTTGAAGCCTCCGGTCGTCAAGCGGTGGTAGACGGGATGAAGGGGTTCTTTATAGATAATCCCGCGTCGGTCTAAGGTGAGAAGAGAGGTCGGGGGTGCAGGATGTTCTGTGGGCTCTTGCTCCCCGGTCACATAGGCCAGTAGAGGCTGTAAGGTGCCGTGGATCAGGGAAGGTTTGACGATATCCGCAAAGACGCTGATCACATGGGTTCGTGGCAACGGGGCGAGGTCTACGTTCTTGTTTTTAGAAGACACGTTGATTTTAGTGCCTAGCATACGACTCTGATAGCGGGGTCTATTTTCCGCGGTCGACCCATCCGACACATTCGTGGAACACACCGTCAGGGCTAGAGGTTGCCCCTCGTGGACATCGAAGGGAAGGGAATAGGGTTTGGCGACGAATGTCAGCGGCGGTATTTTGCCTTCGATCTTGTGAGACCTCAAATGCAATACGGGAGGGGCCAAGCCTAACACCGTGGCCAGAGGTAGCGAGAAGAGAAGGGCTTCATTGTCGGCCGGAATTCCGTACTCGGGCATGCCCTTCCCGCTACCACAGTAGCGTAATTCGACGTTGTGTGTGTCGTCCCAGTAACGAAGGAAGATTTGACGTAAAGGATGGCGTAAATGGTTAATGACCTTCAGAGGTCCTTTTTGAATGTAGTCCACCAACTCTGGAAGGGTGGCGAAACGCTCCAAGGGGATAAGATCGAGGGTCTTGATGACGGCGTGGGGGGTTTCACGCACACGGGTCTCGTAAGCCATAAAATAGGGGATATCCTTTTGAATGAGCGGATGCGTCTTGGGAGGATGAAAGGCGGGCGTCATGATGGACGATAGGCGCACCAGCCATAATTCAGGTTCCTTTAACAGGATCGGATCGTCCACGTCTACAATATAGTCCCCAGGTTGGTTGTCAGGATGTAGAGCGTTGCTCGCATCGCTCGGCAGCCACACCGTCACGTGGTCTCTCGTCTTTAGCGAAAAGGACATTTTTTTTTTCTTCTTCTACTACTTCTTCTTCTCACGGTAGGGTGGATTATTGCATGTCCTCACGCCTCACCCAACTGTTGAAGGAAGCAGGCCAGCCAAACCATTTAATAAGCAATAGTTGTTTAGCGCCAGGTCTTCCTTTCCGGGCTAGAATTTTTTCCACTCCAAACGTTTGGTCGGCTCTGCTGGTGATACGTTGTAGTTCCTGTTCGTAAAATCGTCCTTTTATAGTTTCCCCCTTCATGTCTTGAATACGAAACGACGGCGGACGTCCAGGAATGCGCGAGACCACCTCAAAGATTTCTTCCGTCCAATTCGGCAGGTAGCCTTTTTTGAACTGTCGAAAAGCTTTGCTGATGCGGACCGCATGACCAGGGTAGAATTTTTGCTGCCTTCTAGAAGGACGCTCCAAGGCCTTGTCATAAAGACGATGCCACACCTTCTGGTCGTTGGTGAGATTCACCTCGGCAGGGGTCATGCCTATACTGCGGTGCCATCGATGGTTGTAGTTGTCTACCAATTTTGGGAGTACCTTGATGTAGTTGTGATTGCCGGCATTGTAGAAATAGCGCCACATTAAGTTCTTAAACGTTCTATTGAAACGTTCCGCCACGGCCGCTTTGTGAGGAGAGTCGCTGGTGAAGAAGTGCACCTCCATTTTCTTCAAGTAGTTTTGAACGGTCGTGTTGAGAAATTCCATACCCTTGTCCGTCTGTAACTTTGTGGGGATACGGCCTTGAGCAAAAATCGTTACCAAACCGCGTTTCACTTCGGCGCCTGTCTTGTTCTTCAGAGGTTCCACCCAGGCATACTTCGACAACACATCGATGCATACCAACAAATACTTGTAGCCTTTGTTCTCGGAAGACAAAGGCTGTAGATCCGCCAGATCCGCCTGCCATTGATGGTCCATCCCTTGAACCACGGTCTTGCCCGAGGGGAAACGCCGACGTATGGGTTTGTGCATGGTGTAGGTAGGTTGTGTTCTTAACCACGTCCGTACTTGGTTCTTCGAAATCCCATAGGAACGTGCAGAACGTGTTAAGGCATCCACGCCGCCATAGGCTCCTGGGTCGCGTGGATCATAATACAGATCTTCTAGAACTTCAGACACGCTACGCACTTTTTCCTCCTCCTCCTTTTTCTTCTTCTTCGTCCTCTTTATGAGATCTGTCTTTTTTTTCTCGGGCGGATCCTTCTTCTTCTTCATCTTCTTTGTCTGAGGGCCTGTAAGGACCGTCGTTGTCTTCCTCTTCCGAAGCTCCATCGGTCTCTTCACTGCTTCCTACAGTCACACTTCCACCACAACAGGCTACCAGGCACCGTAGTCTCTGACAGACGTCGCTTAGTGTAGGATTAGGGAGTGCCACCATCGTTTTTATGTTGTGGAATATCCCGATGACCGTGCGGTAGCGTTCGATGGTCGTGTAATAACACCCGCTTGTCGTACACCAGCTTAAATACCTTTTCTTCCGAGACGGTGTGTAGGGTACGTTTGCGTGTGTCGCGACGTATCTTCAAAGGATGAGTTATAATTTTCTTCTGACATACCCCCGTCACCAATTCCAGCATACTTTCAAAGTTGACCAGTTTGGAGGAGGACACATTCAGACGAATGCCTTTACATTTTACCACCACCTCACGGCTGAGGGACGTCTTGTAAGAGTAGGACTTGGAACCGGTCGAAACAAATTCCACAATGTGGTCGTCCGGCTCTAGTTCCGAGGTGAGATCTCCAAGACCGTTCCCCAGCGGAGGGTCCACATCTCCAGGTCTCGAGACGAAAATGGCCGAGTCTGTATCGACGTACAGCAGACGTTCAGGCCCTAGAAAGTCCATCAGATCGTACAGCTTCAAACGGGCCATGGCCGTGACAAAGGAGGCCGTGACACAGTTCATGTCCGAACTCTCGCTCATAAATTCCTCTCTGGATATGTGTTGCACTTGCACAAGGAATTCATTCAACAACACCACGTTGGATACTTCGATGGAATCGTCGAACATCAAGGCAAAAAAACGGGCAGGGTCTGTCACGTACTCTGTGGAAACCATATCTTGGTTTTGTCCAAATTTCCCCCACAAACTGTTGAGCAACAGTTTGAAAAGAAAACGCAGTCCGGGGTTCTTTAGAATAAAGTCCGCCTCCAACTGTATCCCTTCCTTGTCCAAGTACTCCTGCAGGTACCGACGTTTCTGTTCTTCCGTCTCGCACCCGGGAGGCCATCCCGAGGCTTCTTGCTTCTTCTTCAAATTACGGCGGATGTAATCGGAAAACAGAACGCGGCTTGTTTCGGGATAATGGTACACTTCGTAAGTTTCTAAAATACGATAGCCTTTCTCCACCGCCTTTCTCAACTCGGGGGTGGTCCACACACCCTTCAGAGATCTCTCTTCACAGGTGTGACGGCATTGCGAAAAATTCGATCCTCCCTTCTTGGCGCATTCGGCACACAGCACAAACATCAATTTTCCATGAATCTTGGTCGGCAGTACCGGCAAGTTCAAATACCGTGGGGCCAGCACGCGGACCTTGTTCAATCCATAGTAGGCCGTGGTGATGTCTGGATCAAAATTCTCCGTGATGACGGTAGGGTGGCCGATAGGATGGGGAAAATTATCAGCCTGCTTGACCAGCATCACGTAGGGGTAGAGAGAGGTGAAGTCGAAGTAGTGGATCTTTTCACCCGGTTGGACGCTATAGAGAAGACAGAAAGCCTCCACACGGCCGCCCAACAGAGCGTTTCTTATTTTCAACGGCTCAAAGCGCTCCACCCAAGTAGGGTAGAGGTAGTCTTCTTTGGCCTTCAGTTCCAGTTTAGCCTTCACTTCATGCTCCCATACTTCCGTCACAGCATACCCGGCATTTCTCAACGCCTGTGTGCGCGCCACCGTCTTGGTATGTAAATCATTCATGGTGCAATGACATAGCGGGTTGTACACCTCTGCCTTGAAACAAGAGGGACACCCATGGAAAAAACAGCCATGGATCTGGACCACTTCTTTCGTTCTTGTGCAGTACCCATCCACTTTAGCCCCGAGAATCTTTTTTTCCCCGTCCCAGGAAGAGGCTTTCCGATAGTATTGGCCCGATTCTTTCTCCATCAAATGGAGGACTTTGAGTGCCATATAGGATTGCACATCTTGGGCTCGATACCCCATGGGAGGTATTCTACCAATATAATTTTCTGGAAGAAAATGCTTCAGGTAGGTGCGTAGACAGGTGGAGGCGATGGTGCAACAGTCTGTAAAGGGGTCCACTTGAAATTCCTTGACAAAGGTGCGTCGAAAGGATAAACAGCCCATCATCAAGACCACCACATCTTGGATGCAGTAATCGCGCATGTCTTTCTTGAAATCAAACACGTAGCCTTCCGCACGCTTCTGGGCATGCCAGGCGGTCAATACCTCAGCCTTCTTAACCGGTAGGATGTCGATGCCGTAATACTTTAAATCCGGCAAGGGACCTACATAATTCTGATAGCTTTGTCCGCTGTCTGGCTCTATGCCTGTACGGTTGAAAAAAACTGGGAAATGCGTCTTGGCTTGGGTCAGGTCGAAGGTCTTTCCAAAAGCGTCTAGGGGAATGGGTAAGAAACACACACTGTCCTTAAAGCAAATATTCAAATCCTTTAATTGTAAATAGATTGTTTTGGCCCCTTGGTAGATAACGTTGGGACGTTGACCATTTTCGATTAAATATTGTAAAATAGGATACGAGTCATAGCCTTTAAAATTATGCGCCATCATGATATACCCACTATGTTCAGGAACCAGCGCATAGGTGCAGAATTCTTTCACGCTATGCCCGATGCGTTGACGTATTCCGCATTGAGGACATGCTTTCGACACGGGCTCCTTCTCACACTGTTCGCACACCTTGATCCAGACGAATAGATTGACGGTGTGATGGTCCTCAAACGGCATGGTTTCAAAGTCAAAGAAAAGATATCGAAAACATTCTTTAGTGTCTTGCTCTTCCACACCCTCCTTGTTTTTCTTCTTCTTTTCCACATAAGGCTGCAAGTAGCACAGATGGCCGTACTCGACAAGACGGTCGCAACCCGTGCATATGTATTCCCCACAACGATGTTCGTCTAATTTCCTCCATATCAACGCTGTTTTCAGAAAAAGAGGCTTCCAAGGATAATACCCATTTCGTGAAAACACCCTAGAATTCTTAGCACCTGTCTTTAGCAAACGATTAATGTGCCTGTTTATATACCTTCAGTGTCCTTTGCAATAACCCACTCGGCCCTCTGCCCAGTCTCCGCCGGGCGCTCGGCTTAGAATGTCACTGTTCTTGCGTCGCCCATCTGCGCAGGCGAGGATTTGCACGCACGGAGATTCCTACAAGACATACCGCATTACAATTCAACACATGTAAGTTACTCCAATCCAATAGACAGCAATACTATCAAAAGGACTAACCTGTACAAAGTTTAATGAAACGCTTTGCAGCACATGAACACTAGCACAGAGAACAGAGGTCAGCACGCAGGCGCATTAGAGGTGCTAAGATTCGTGGAGAGGCGTGGCCTGGGTGACGATTTAATTTCAGTCTTTTGTGCATCTATCTAAGGCTATATTCGTCAGTTCTGTTAGACACGCCTCTACAAGATCAACGCTGTTTTCAGAAAAAGAGGCTTCCAAGGATAATACCCATTTCGTGAAAACACCCTAGATCTTAGCACCTGTCTTTAGCAAACGATTAATGTGCCTGTTTATATACCTTCAGTGTCCTTTGCAATAACCCACTCGGCCCTCTGCCCAGTCTCCGCCGGGCGCTCGGCTTAGAATGTCACTGTTCTTGCGTCGCCCATCTGCGCAGGCGAGGATTTGCACGCACGGAGATTCCTACAAGACATACCGCATTACAATTCAACACATGTAAGTTACTCCAATCCAATAGACAGCAATACTATCAAAAGGACTAACCTGTACAAAGTTTAATGAAACGCTTTGCAGCACATGAACACTAGCACAGAGCACAGAGGTCAGCACGCAGGCGCATTAGAGGTGCTAAGATTCGTGGAGAGGCGTGGCCTGGGTGACGATTTAATTTCAGTCTTTTGTGCATCTATCTAAGGCTATATTCGTCAGTTCTGTTAGACACGCCTCTACAAGATCAACGCTGTTTTCAGAAAAAGAGGCTTCCAAGGATAATACCCATTTCGTGAAAACACCCTAGATCTTAGCACCTGTCTTTAGCAAACGATTAATGTGCCTGTTTATATACCTTCAGTGTCCTTTGCAATAACCCACTCGGCCCTCTGCCCAGTCTCCGCCGGGCGCTCGGCTTAGAATGTCACTGTTCTTGCGTCGCCCATCTGCGCAGGCGAGGATTTGCACGCACGGAGATTCCTACAAGACATACCGCATTACAATTCAACACATGTAAGTTACTCCAATCCAATAGACAGCAATACTATCAAAAGGACTAACCTGTACAAAGTTTAATGAAACGCTTTGCAGCACATGAACACCTAGCACAGAGCACAGAGGTCAGCACGCAGGCGCATTAGAGGTGCTAAGATTCGTGGAGAGGCGTGGCCTGGGTGACGATTTAATTTCAGTCTTTTGTGCATCTATCTAAGGCTATATTCGTCAGTTCTGTTAGACACGCCTCTACAAGATCAACGCTGTTTTCAGAAAAAGAGGCTTCCAAGGATAATACCCATTTCGTGAAAACACCCTAGAATTCTTAGCACCTGTCTTTAGCAAACGATTAATGTGCCTGTTTATATACCTTCAGTGTCCTTTGCAATAACCCACTCGGCCCTCTGCCCAGTCTCCGCCGGGCGCTCGGCTTAGAATGTCACTGTTCTTGCGTCGCCCATCTGCGCAGGCGAGGATTTGCACGCACGGAGATTCCTACAAGACATACCGCATTACAATTCAACACATGTAAGTTACTCCAATCCAATAGACAGCAATACTATCAAAAGGACTAACCTGTACAAAGTTTAATGAAACGCTTTGCAGCACATGAACACTAGCACAGAGCACAGAGGTCAGCACGCAGGCGCATTAGAGGTGCTAAGATTCGTGGAGAGGCGTGGCCTGGGTGACGATTTAATTTCAGTCTTTTGTGCATCTATCTAAGGCTATATTCGTCAGTTCTGTTAGACACGCCTCTACAAGATCAACGCTGTTTTCAGAAAAAGAGGCTTCCAAGGATAATACCCATTTCGTGAAAACACCCTAGATCTTAGCACCTGTCTTTAGCAAACGATTAATGTGCCTGTTTATATACCTTCAGTGTCCTTTGCAATAACCCACTCGGCCCTCTGCCCAGTCTCCGCCGGGCGCTCGGCTTAGAATGTCACTGTTCTTGCGTCGCCCATCTGCGCAGGCGAGGATTTGCACGCACGGAGATTCCTACAAGACATACCGCATTACAATTCAACACATGTAAGTTACTCCAATCCAATAGACAGCAATACTATCAAAAGGACTAACCTGTACAAAGTTTAATGAAACGCTTTGCAGCACATGAACACCTAGCACAGAGCACAGAGGTCAGCACGCAGGCGCATTAGAGGTGCTAAGATTCGTGGAGAGGCGTGGCCTGGGTGACGATTTAATTTCAGTCTTTTGTGCATCTATCTAAGGCTATATTCGTCAGTTCTGTTAGACACGCCTCTACAAGAATTCTTAGCACCTGTCTTTAGCAAACGATTAATGTGCCTGTTTATATACCTTCAGTGTCCTTTGCAATAACCCACTCGGCCCTCTGCCCAGTCTCCGCCGGGCGCTCGGCTTAGAATGTCACTGTTCTTGCGTCGCCCATCTGCGCAGGCGAGGATTTGCACGCACGGAGATTCCTACAAGACATACCGCATTACAATTCAACACATGTAAGTTACTCCAATCCAATAGACAGCAATACTATCAAAAGGACTAACCTGTACAAAGTTTAATGAAACGCTTTGCAGCACATGAACACTAGCACAGAGCACAGAGGTCAGCACGCAGGCGCATTAGAGGTGCTAAGATTCGTGGAGAGGCGTGGCCTGGGTGACGATTTAATTTCAGTCTTTTGTGCATCTATCTAAGGCTATATTCGTCAGTTCTGTTAGACACGCCTCTACAAGATCAACGCTGTTTTCAGAAAAAGAGGCTTCCAAGGATAATACCCATTTCGTGAAAACACCCTAGATCTTAGCACCTGTCTTTAGCAAACGATTAATGTGCCTGTTTATATACCTTCAGTGTCCTTTGCAATAACCCACTCGGCCCTCTGCCCAGTCTCCGCCGGGCGCTCGGCTTAGAATGTCACTGTTCTTGCGTCGCCCATCTGCGCAGGCGAGGATTTGCACGCACGGAGATTCCTACAAGACATACCGCATTACAATTCAACACATGTAAGTTACTCCAATCCAATAGACAGCAATACTATCAAAAGGACTAACCTGTACAAAGTTTAATGAAACGATTTGCAGCACATGAACACTAGCACAGAGCACAGAGGTCAGCACGCAGGCGCATTACAGGTGCTAAGATTCGTGGAGAGGCGTGGCCTGGGTGACGATTTAATTTCAGTCTTTTGTGCATCTATCTAAGGCTATATTCGTCAGTTCTGTTAGACACGCCTCTACAAGAATTCTTAGCACCTGTCTTTAGCAAACGATTAATGTGCCTGTTTATATACCTTCAGTGTCCTTTGCAATAACCCACTCGGCCCTCTGCCCAGTCTCCGCCGGGCGCTCGGCTTAGAATGTCACTGTTCTTGCGTCGCCCATCTGCGCAGGCGAGGATTTGCACGCACGGAGATTCCTACAAGACATACCGCATTACAATTCAACACATGTAAGTTACTCCAATCCAATAGACAGCAATACTATCAAAAGGACTAACCTGTACAAAGTTTAATGAAACGCTTTGCAGCACATGAACACTAGCACAGAGAACAGAGGTCAGCACGCAGGCGCATTAGAGGTACTAAGATTCGTGGAGAGGCGTGGCCTGGGTGACGATTTAATTTCAGTCTTTTGTGCATCTATCTAAGGCTATATTCGTCAGTTCTGTTAGACACGCCTCTACAAGATCAACGCTGTTTTCAGAAAAAGAGGCTTCCAAGGATAATACCCATTTCGTGAAAACACCCTAGATCTTAGCACCTGTCTTTAGCAAACGATTAATGTGCCTGTTTATATACCTTCAGTGTCCTTTGCAATAACCCACTCGGCCCTCTGCCCAGTCTCCGCCGGGCGCTCGGCTTAGAATGTCACTGTTCTTGCGTCGCCCATCTGCGCAGGCGAGGATTTGCACGCACGGAGATTCCTACAAGACATACCGCATTACAATTCAACACATGTAAGTTACTCCAATCCAATAGACAGCAATACTATCAAAAGGACTAACCTGTACAAAGTTTAATGAAACGCTTTGCAGCACATGAACACCTAGCACAGAGCACAGAGGTCAGCACGCAGGCGCATTAGAGGTGCTAAGATTCGTGGAGAGGCGTGGCCTGGGTGACGATTTAATTTCAGTCTTTTGTGCATCTATCTAAGGCTATATTCGTCAGTTCTGTTAGACACGCCTCTACAAGATCAACGCTGTTTTCAGAAAAAGAGGCTTCCAAGGATAATACCCATTTCGTGAAAACACCCTAGATCTTAGCACCTGTCTTTAGCAAACGATTAATGTGCCTGTTTATATACCTTCAGTGTCCTTTGCAATAACCCACTCGGCCCTCTGCCCAGTCTCCGCCGGGCGCTCGGCTTAGAATGTCACTGTTCTTGCGTCGCCCATCTGCGCAGGCGAGGATTTGCACGCACGGAGATTCCTACAAGACATACCGCATTACAATTCAACACAACGCTCACGTACTAACAACATGCGACACTACAGATCTGACGGATATAGCTTCACTGGACTGGTAATCCCGCATAAAATTTTGGGTAAAATATTATCCTTAAAATATAATTATCCTTAAAAATATTATTATTTTAACTTCCCCACCCCTACCCCTGAAAGCACTATTGGAATTTTTTTTTCTACCAAGAAAAGTATTCCTACGCTGTGACAAAATTGAACACGACTTATTTTGTTAGCAATGGTCGAAGGGTTTCATGCAACGTAGAAAGCTACCAACTAGGATGCATTTCGTAATATCTTTTATTTCGTGCGACCCGCAAACAGCAGAGAAGAACACAATGTATACAGCTGTCATTAGCAGACTTCACGATGCTCTGTGGCTAGCTCTCTTCCAGCTATATTTCTAGCTCAACAGCATATTTATTAAGCTTAAGCCTACGTGCAAATAAGTGTATATTTAAAATCAACATTACCTGCAATAGCGAGTTCGACGACTTGCGACGGACATTGGGTTGTTTATCTAAATTAGTAAAAATGTAAATAATATAAACTGAATAACTCAATTCGGAATGAGAACACGAAGACATCATTTGTGCAAACATAAAAATCAAACAACTGAATGTTCCTGAAGTATCTTGTGAAATCAAGTGCTTCAACAGGGAATTAAAATATCTGATTTCAAGCCGGTTCGAGATGAAATTATAAAACTGAAGTCATAAAGAACCTTCAAGTAAGCTACAGTTTTGTGATAATCCAATCAATCTTTGACATCTCTTCTCTCACGTAGTTAGAAGTTGGGGCTTTTAATAGTTGGGAGTCCTGTGTGATGTATGGCGCGTTCTATACCTGCTCTAGGCCTAGTATTAAATTTTGAAAATTTCAAAAAGAAATATTGAAACTAGTGCGCACCGTATATTACACAGGAACCCCATAGATCCCAGGGTACAACATTTTGAGTCTTCATTACAACTGGTCAGTGGTTATGCATCATAATAGCGTGTTGTGTCGAGCCACACACCGTTCGAATTAAAGAAAGATGAACTAAAGTAAGCTTTTAAAATTTGGTTACTACTTTTTTTAGTGCTCATATGACTGTTATCTAACTGACACAAATCTGTTGCCTTTCTAATAGGATTTTGAGACACGCCAGAAGAAATGAAGAGAGGACATTTTAATCATTAATGTTGGGACGACAATGCCAATGGCCTCATTCATAAAGCAAGCAGATTATTGATTTAATGCCATGTGCTTAGCCTACTTTATGACTTCTGGAGCTATTTGAGTTTATTTCTACGCTACATCATCATAGGTAAGATTTTTATTAGTTAAGCTCTTTGCTTTAAGACTGGCAGGTAACAAATGCAGACTGCGAAATGTAGAGCAGAGAAATTATGCAGACTTGTGATTTGCAAACCGATCCAATATATTATGTCAAAAATTATGTAGTTTTAAATATGTTCTTTGTAGTCTGAAACACAGCTGTGACTTAATTATCTCTTAAGTGTTAGCATGCATTTCCAACTTGTTTGACTGAGCTTGATAAAGGCTGGTTTCCATGTAATCGTCCCAATCATCCTGATGGCTTGATTCTTTTGTTCTGTGTATTAATTTACGCTTTGATTCACACCAAACAAAAGAATTCAGCAATTGTGGCAATTGGGCAATTATATGGAAACAGTCCTTAAGTACCATATATATGAGGTACTCCACATTCATGGATTGTATGGGGCCAGATGCTCCTTTTCTCTGCCTGCCATTTCATAGCCTGCACATGCGTCGCATCCGAACTGAACCCCAGTTAACGAACAAAAGCTTGTTCTAGACCCCCAGCGGAGTAGCATGATTATATGTACTCTATTGTGATTGGCTTTTAAAAATCCTTATTATTACATGTCTCCTGACTGGCTATTCAACTGTCACCAGCCTGTCACCAGTTAGACCTGCGGCTAATTATTTAGATTTCAACATATGGCGGCTTTTATACATGTTGAGAAAAGCAATATCTGTACAATATCAGTTTGAAATTGAGATTCATTTGCTAGAACAACTAAACAGTTGACCGGCATTGAGTTCAGATGTGGCACATACTAGATCTTTCCAAGCTGCATGGGGGATTTATTTCTGTTTTCCTCGAACTACATTTTGTGACGGCAAGTTTCCTTTCGTCTGACACTAAACCATGGGCAGCCTATTATGTCACATTACTTCAAAACCTGTGACCTGAAATTGAAGTAAACCTAACATTCTCCAATAGTAAAGCACAGGGAAACGACGAGAGCTCTTGTCTAGGGTGAGAAATCCCAAGTAAACAGCTAACTCACATGCCAACGACCAGTTTCAACCAAGCGGCCTCTGACATGAACTGCCCATCATAACAATCTCCACGAGGCTGGTGACAGTTGAATGGCCAGTCAGGAGACGTGTAAGAATGAGCATTTTGAAAAGCCGATCACAATTGAGTATATATCGCGCTACTCAGCTGGGGGTCTCGAACAAGCTTTCGTTCATTAATGACTGCAGACATAGTTAACCCGGGTTCAGTTCGGATGTGACGCAGGCTACCATTTCAGTGATTACCAAAACGGAGCCTCTGTAAACAGGGAATTCAAAATCAAATAATAAAATAGGTTAATTAATTTTTAATTGATATTCACATTTTTTTTCTTCTATCAATAATTATTATTGTGATCAAATAAAAATAAATCTAATCAGTTAAAAATGACATGCCAATGATGTTTTATGTAGCAATTCCATGATACCAATTAATCAGTTGTACCAATCAATTGAATGGGTTCACGAGTGCAGGAAAGAGTTAAGCGACATTTTTTGGGGATTCCCCCCCCCCCCCTCAAAACTGTAGCAAGCTTGTTAATTTTGTACATTACTCCTGGCAGAGAATACATGCATGGCTGATTCTGAATCCCTGATGGGGTCTTAGTTATTCATTCATGGCATGTTTTTCTTAGCAATAGCCATTGGTAGGAAATCAGGATCTCGTCACTACGGGCAATTTACAGGGGATTGCATTGTCATATTGCCCACAAAATACTCAGCTCATTATTTTTTGTCACTGTGGCCTTGTTTGTGCTTTTTTAAAAGTTTTTACCAAAACTTTTTTTCAATAAATAATTGTCACTTAACTCTTTCCTGCACTCACCCCTTCCACCCCAAATGACAAAAGGTCATTTGTTAACATTATCAATTATTTGATTAATATCAATAAATTTATTGGTATTATTGATTATTGATTGAATACCCTGGGTTTTGTGGCCAAGGAGTGGTATGGAAACAGGTGCTATAAAATGAAGGGATGTGTGTCACAAAGGCCTAAGTGACTCCTGATCACATTCTAAATTCTCCCTTTAGAAAAGAAAGAACTCGAAGGAGAATTTGAAAATGTGATCAGGTGTCACTTAGGCCCTTGTGGCACACAACCCTTCATTAATATAGTAAAAAAAATCATTTGATAGAAGATTAGGCTGAAAAATCATGAAACACTTCCCTCTAAATATGATTGGTTATATATATTAAATCATGTGCTTTTCTTGATTGGTCATTAAAATATGCTTGAGAGAGAAGAGAGTTGATATGTACTATGGAAGGGATCCATGGGTATAGGGTGATTGCTTGATGCATTGAAATTTGTTAGCATTTAAGAACAATAACTATTCTCTTTATTTCCAACTAGGCATACACTGTAGTCATTACAAGAAGTCAAAGTAGTCACACCCACCTGGAAGATGCAGGCCCAAATGTGAAATTTCTGATGCAGTTTTCTGCTGCAAAAAGACTGTTGCCCTCTACTCTCATCAAGGCATCCTTCAGGGCAGTTATTTGTGCCTCAGTAAACTGGTTCGTCCAATAGGTGTTGTTATAGGAGTACTGCGTTAAGAGCTCTTCCCCAGGCTTTATGCCTCGAGTAGCCTTGAACCAGACTTCTCCTTCACGCAGCATCCATTTGCAGTTCACTCTGCTTCTCATCAGTGTGGAAAATTTCTCAGGGGCCAAGGAAAGTGGAAATGTTCCATCTTGTATCAGACAGCCAATTCCAATTGGACATAGAGTGCCATCTAGTTCACATTCTATACCATTTCTCACTGTTGTCAGTACAAAATCGGTCTGTTCATGGTGGATTCCACGACGCATGGGTGCTAGAGGGGCATAACTAGTTATCCATACATCACTTGGGATTGCCTTCAAAGTATATACACCTCGTCCAGTACTGGATCCTCCAATTCCAACTACGCTTGAATGGCGAATCTGTAGGAAGGCCTCGCCAGTCTGGATTGTTTGGTAGCTATGTTTGCTATGGAGAGAACTGAATTTATATAATATTATAATAAATTATTGATCTTAATAATAGTATATATGTTTCAGTTAAATTTTTATTTAAGAACTTTTTTCTGTATCATCATCATTGTTTCAAGGCAGAAAAAAAAAACAATATTAAAGTACAATACATGTAACTTAGTAAAAAGCTAACTGAAATCAAAAATTAATAGCCCTGTGAAAAGAATACATTTAATGTAGCACGGAGCCTCCTATTGAAACCTTTGTGCGTGACAAGTAAAGCAATATAAAATAAGAAAAATTGATGTCAGTTAGGGTGTTAGTAGGCCAGCTGTGGCAGTCTTTCATAAAATGGGTACTGGTTCTCTGCATCATGGCTTGCAGCATTTTGCAATGTCACACAGGAAGTTTATAGAAATGTTGCATGATCATGTGACACAAATGGCTACCAATGCTATACCACCATGCTGTATGGCATGTACCGTAGAACCAATATGGTGTATGAACAGACTGAGAAACATGATTCAGAGTTTGGTACGTGGTATATTCTGGCCAAAAACAAGCATAACAAGCATGATCGTGAATGTCCTATCATGACAATAATCTTTCATTTGCTTAGCTTGTTGTGTTTAAAGTGAAAAAAAGGCCTGCAAGGTTATTATTGATTTGAAATCTCTGAATTAAGTACAATAATATTATGGATTGCCCCCAAAAAATGGATTTGGTCTCGTATACACCCCATAATCATGCCTTAAATTTTGCACATCTTCCACGCCCATTCAAGTTGGACGGGCACTGGGAGAATGGGTTGATTCCTGGTTTTACATCACAAACTACATTGTACGTGTATGTATTATTGGGAATTTGAAGTTATATTTTGCTTTTCTTTTGAGCTAAAATCTTCAGCTGTTCGATGTTTGAGGAAACTTGTCAGAATACTTACAGGTCACTTTGCATCTCAACTATGAAGCCATATGGAAGGCTGGCAAGGCGATTCAAATGGTGGTTATACTGTGTGCGTGTGCCCTTCTCAAGCTCTTTCTTTTTTGATCTTTCATACCAAGGCTGGAACCTTATAGCTTCCTTGTGGAGCTCTGACTCGAATATCTTTAGTGGATATCCTTTTTTCTTGGCATCAGTCAGGTTGAACTCATCCAAATGCCTCAGGCTCTCGTCAGTGTCTGTATAGTCTTGCTGTTTGGACCCCAGTACTATTTTCTTTGTGATCCCAGACCAAATGGAGCCAAAGTTATTCTGCTTAGCAATAGCTTGAAGGCGGAGCAAATTCTCATCTGGGCTGTATCTTAAAGAATAATTTAAAAGTCCAATAGATATGCTGTTAGATTGAAGTAACCATGCATGTATGCATTTTTATCTGGCAATTAATTTTTACTTCAGTTATTTTGTTCTAGTTTATTGTTCATGATTCAGATAATTATGTTCTATTGTGTCTTTGCCTTAAAACAATGATCCAGAAAAATTAACTGAAATAAAACATTAACTGCAACACATACATCATCATGATTGTATATTTAACATTTTACTTTTTATGTGGATAGAATTGAAGCTGTGGTGTGGATAATTTAGAGTTCACATCTTAAATATTAGATTGGACATAAATTATGTTTCTAAAACTGAGAGTGCCAACCAAAACTAATGATATTGTACATCTCTGTAAGAAATGTTATATTGATAAACAAGCCTCTATTAATATAGTGTGACTCCACTAATCCATCGTGAAAAGGAGGCCATGCACTTGATAGAGGTTTTAATGTACATGTAGTACTATTCTATGTCAGATTCAGGTTAGAATTTAATAGTTATTTGAAATACTAAAAATTAACAGAGTTTGTGAGGCTGACTGCAGGCATATGCAGGTTGCCAGGTTGAACTCTGTTAAATTAATTAGAGATTTTGGAAATCTGCCTTTGCTTTTGATTTAAAAGATATGCATGAACACAAAACTTGTGGTGTATGCGAATATTTTTACTGAACATTTCCAATTCTCGCATTCTCAGTGTGCAAACTTGTGTAAGATGTTTTTATTGACCTGTCAGGTTTTGATCATGTGACCTATTGATATTATAAATCAGGAACTACATACTTAGTGAAAACAAGGCAGAATCCTGCCAGCACAAGAAGAGCATTCAGGTTCATCAGAAATGGCTGCTCAACAGTAGCATCCATAGGACTGTGATGTGACATAACTCTGGCTTTGACATCAGGTGGTTGCCCATCTAGTGTACTAACAATCTCTGCTAGGACTGAAAGTTCTTTCTGATTTGGTCTTTGTTCCCACACAAACCAGAATGAAGAGATCTCTCTGTTGTATTGATCTATTAGATCTCTATCTTCCAATGCCTTCTCTTGACAGATGCTGGCAGTTCCATTAGGTGTGCCAAAACAGTTCAAATAGAAATTCAGAGCAAGATGTGACAAATGGCCATTGCGCCTCTTATAAACATGTGGACCTGATGTTATGAAATGAATTGAGTACAACTCTGGGGCATCTACTGAGTGTAGCCTGTGGAATTTTGCTGTGGAAATAGCATCAGGTTGGGTGGGGTCATTCTCTAGCTGCACCAGACCATCTCCATCATTTGGAAAGAGTGACAGTAGTGGAATCGGTTCTGTCAATGATACACTGGGGACTATTTTAGCTGCACTGGTGACATATGGACTGCTCTTCTGATAGGCTTCACTTATGGTGCGAGGCACGGAGCATGTTTCTGTAAAAACATCAGATATTACCTTAACCAATGGACGCACCAATGGATGCACCAGATGCGAAATAGGCTCATTTGCAAATGACAAAAGTGGAAAATGTCCTATTGTGATAGCTAAATAAGCCATCTCTCTGATGCTTGCTTCTGATACCCCAACCAGCTGTTCTTTGTTAAGCACCTCAAAAACACTTGCTGTACTTGGCCTTCCTCTGCTAGATTGGCTTTGTATTGCATCACTGTTGTCATTGATGTTCTTTTTAAATATTTCATCAGCTTTTAAGAGGAGCATACCTATTTTCCCAAAAAAGAAGAAATAAAAATTATATGAAAATGAGCTGATGTATGTCGTCATTTGATTTGCACAGCCTGAAGATAAATAGCAAAATGGGGAATATCCCTGTAAATAAGTTGCAAAAACAAATGAAGCTTTTCACACAATGATCACCAAAATACACATTATGTAAGTTATATTGTTGCCATGGAAACACACTTTGATCCAGCCTCTTCTAGTGCCAAAAAATAATCCCTAATTTATCCTTTGCAGAACAACATTTACTGCATAAGATGAATAAGATGAATTTTCCCAATGTAGTCATTGTACGTGTGTGGGTTAAACAAAATTATTTTGCATTATGGAGACAGAAGTGACAATTTTATGAAAAAAAGTTATGAGTCTGGAGCCAATAGTGTTTCCATGGCAATATCATGATGTGCATAATGATGTGTGTTTTTCTTATCACTGCACATGAGCAAAGTTTCATTTGTGTTTTGCAACTTTTTCTTCATTTTGTTATTTGCCTCTAGGATGTGCAAATCATGTCATAGATAATCTAATTTGCATATCATCTGCATATTTAAAAAAACTTGAAAATCTCTGGAATGAGATAAGGTATTGACAAATGGAAAATGCCATCCTTCCTCATTTTGAAGGGGTTTTCAATTGAGTTGAACTTATTCTTTAATGCCATATACACTTTAAAGTTGAATATAGCATTATTTACTCTTAGATATTCATTCTTTATCTGGACCAACAGTTTCCTTTGAGGTAATAAGTATAGATTTTGCAGTTATTTTTCATATATATTTTTCTGAATCATTGTTACAAGGCAAAGACACAATATAATATTTTAATAATGAATAAGAACAATAACCTAGAAAAAGTTAACTTAAATAGAAAAGATAACTGCAACATGGATACTAAAGATCTTACCTATCTCATGTGCTTGTTGTGAAGTCAGCTGGAACTTCTGCTCAAAAGCATAATCAAGTTTAGTCAGAACCTAAAAGGTTTAGAAAAACAGATTTACCTATAGCTAGTAATTTTTGGCATGTGATTTGTGATTATTTGATAATGGTAATGTTGAAATTATTTGCATGTCCTAGCTTCCTTGTTATTGCTGGTGTGCACATGATGTCATTGCTGCCATCTTGGTTAAAGTTAAAATATTTTTCATTAGGTTTTTTTGTTAGTTCAACCAAGATGGCTACCATGGCTTGTATCTTCTTGGTATGCACACTCACCTAAATGCTTGTGAATGTCAAGGAAATACCAGTGAAGCATGGGAATGGTATACATGCCAAAATCAAGGTCTTCATTATATGATTGAGGTCTGCATTGTGGGGCTAAGTACAATCCCACATGGGTCAAAGTGCCTGGGTATGATAACTGTAGAGACATATAGGTAGTTCTATCTCTTCCCAGGCCTGAACTACGTCTCTTGTCAAAGAAGACTACCGCCAATTTTCTGTGGGTCTTGCACTTCACGTTGGAAGATGTCATACAGGGGAGAGAGGGACTGAAACGAGGTCTTGATATGAATACGAGACCTCCCAGCAGGTCTTGTATTCATATCAAGACCTCGTTTTAGTTCCCCTCTCCCCTGTATGAGGTCTTCCACACGTGGTTCAAGATCTGCATGGAACAATGGAATTGGGGCGTGGTAGGTTCATAAACTTACAGTAAAACCTCTTAAAAGGGTGTATAGGCACTTTGATTATCTTGTTTAATACAAAGGGCGTAGCCAGCAGAGGTTTCCAGGGGTTCCGGAACCACCCCTTTTCTCGGTTAAAATACTGTAGACCCCTAACCTCTCGCACTCTAGACCGTGCTCTACCCACTGAGCTAAGCGCCTCACTGGTTAGCTCAGTTGGTAGAGCACGGTCTAGAGTGCGGGAGGTCAGGGGTTCGAATCCCGGCCGCGTCCTTGGACAGGGACGTATAAGACGGTGGCCTTGTCTCCTTCCTGTTCTAGACGTGAAAGAACCTGTTGTGTTGTTTCGAGAAAGAGTAGGGGACTGTTTCCCGACAACAACTTGATATTCTGAGGTACTAATAGTCACTCATGATTGTAAACTGCACGGCAGCACATTGAGCCACAATAGTAGTCCGTATCACAGAAATAACCTTGTGAAGCGCTTTTGAATATATCCATATTCCATATAGAAATTGCGCTATATAAACCTTTAAAAGAATTGGACCAGCTTCGAAAATAAATTGATGGCGCATGACATTTGGAACCCCCTAACGGCAAGGCTGGCTACGCCCCTGATACATACAGTGTAGTGCTAATGATACCTGAGGTGTTTCATTTGTTTCTTGGCCAAGTTTCTTCTCAGTTGCCCAGTTCCCAAGGGTCTCAGCCTCTTCATCATTAAATGTAATTACAGTTCTTGGAGAAAATAAAGTGTTGAACTTGCAGTGTTTGAGGTAATGAATGAAGACCGGTATTCTTAACTCGTTGCAGTCTTTCTTCGAGAGTTCTGCCGAAAGATATCTCAGATCTTTATTTCCCATGAAATCAGAATGATCTATTGGATCTCCTTGTTCTTGAACGACAGTCTGGAATAGAAAGTAGTTGTAAATTAAACAATCGTATATTATAATGCTAATAATGGTTAGGACAATGAATAATATCGTTTTTATTTGCTTTTGCATTATCATCATCATTTATATTTGGTCGATTTCCTTTTATGCATGTTTATATATGGACCTATTGTACGAGTACAAACCTACCTGTATACAGACTTACTGTACGGGTACGCACCTACCTATATACAGACTTATTGTACGGGTACGAACCTACTTGTATACAGACTTACTGTACGGGTACGAACCTACCTGTATACAGACTTACTGTACGGGTACGAACCTAAAGATAGTAAGTTCATTGGCTTTAACCTGATTGTATTTTGATTGCAAAGTATGATACGAGCTTCCTCGATGATACGGAACCAATTTTCGAACGATTTTTATCAGCATTAAACTTTCGAATAATGTTACAAAGGCACTGACAAATAATAAACTTCAGTATTTTTCATTTAAATGGAACTCTGGTTTTAATTTAAGATAAGGTTAGTTTAAAAAAAACGTACGTGTTTGTAAATTGTTATTGTTAAAAAATGTAAGTTATGTTTTTGTAAGTTGTTATTTCAAATAAAGATTATTTAAAAAAAGTTTATATGGATCGAGTCTGAGTCGAGGTCCATAAACACGCAAAATAAAACGATTTATTATATGACCTATGCAACTGAAGCCATGTAGCCAATCAAATTGGCCCGTTGCAGAACTGCAGTCATATCAGTTCTGGTATAATACTTCGTTAACGAATGAATTGAGCAAACAGGTTTTGCTAATACAGTCGAAGCTCTCGTAAGCGGCCACCTCGGGAATTCGTAAAAGTGGTCGTAACTAGAGCTGGTCACTTACGAGAATTAGTTGTGACACCGCATTTTGTTTTTAACAGACTGCAGTTTAAATATTCGTAAGCAATGTACATTTATATTTTAATACCTTCCAATACATCATAAAGCTTTTGGAGTCCCTTTGTTTTTAAGCCAGTCGCTTACAAAAGTAAGAGTTTCATACCGAGAACCGAGGTTCTAAGCCCTAAACATCCCGAGGGCCGTAGGCCCCGAGGGATGTTTAGGGATTAGAACCGAAGGTTCGAGGTACGAAACTGACTTATATCACATTTGGCGAGGTTTACTCAAATAGAAAGGAGGTTTAAAACTGAGTTATAAACCTCCCTGTAACAGTTATAAACCTCAGATTGACGATTTAATTAGTCTATTGTTCAACGGGTTTATACCAGAGTTTCACCCCTATGAAGTACAAAGAAAACCGTGTCAAGTGTGATATAAGCAGAATTTTGACCTTTGAAGTCGTCTAAAGTGACCTCCCCATTCCAATTACGCCATAATTTCGATCGAGGAAACCACGCAGCACATAACATGAAATCGAGACAACTAGTTCAAATTTCTCCCCACCCCTCCCTTCTGGTGTCAAATTCCGTACCCCAAGGATAGCTACCGATGTCAAATTCCCTACTCCCCGGGCACGAAAACGCGTCAAAAAATGCCCGGGGATTGCCCGCGGTTGGGTGGGAGGGTGGGGGGGGGGGGGGATGTTGATGTTTCGAATTGATCGGTACATTAGCTTCACTTATCATTTCCACCAACATGACCGCCACGGCTTTGTCATTCAGCGAACATCGGGCCACAGATGTGAGCCACCCTTGCTTCTTAGTTCTCATTTGGCAAGGTTTAATTCACAAAAGGATTATAAATGTACGGTCTTTATGGATAAAGCCCAGTACTGTATTCGTATAAAGCCCGCGCAGTTTAAATGTGTCGGTTTAATTATATTCTATTCAAAGAAAGGAAACCGTGTCAAATGAGAACTAAGAGGAGATAATACCTGCTCCTCATGTGTGATCTATATACATTTTAAATAAATAGCCAAATAGACCAATTCGAAAAAAGGCCAACTTAAAGGGGCTGTGTCACGGTAAGACTTTACATTCGTTTTTCCGGGCCGGAAAGAGCTATTTCCACCGATTTTGATATGAACTAACGAACCTCTCGGCCATGTGGGATGCATAAATTGAAAGCAAATATACAAAAATGACTAACAAACAGTGTACATAAAAAGTCTCCAAGGAAATTATTGAAAATCCTTTCACTCAAGCATCGAGGAAGGGAAGTTTAACTGTTTGTATCCAATTAACAGCCACTAAACGAGCGATTACTCGATACATGCGCAGTACCATGACATAGCCCCTTTAAATTGGTGAATGATTGTCATTACAATTTATTTTTAAATTGAAATACGATTTAAAAGTATGAAAAACTTAGCACCTACGTTGTCAGTTTTTTTGGATACGCGCCGTCTTCTCTTATCGATTGGTCTGGACCTCTTTATCGGCGGTTCTTCCGAGTGACGGTCACACGGCTCTGTTTGCTGCAGTGCGGGCTGGGCCTCTGCAATCACTTCAGGCGGTTCCTCTTGAACACAGCTGCTGGATGACTGCCCTATCTCTATTCCAACTAACTCCGCAACCTCTCGTATCTTATCAGTTACTTCAATAACTGCCCTGCGAGCATTGGCGGGGAGATCTATAAGCGTTCCCAGTCTGTTATCAATCAGCGAAAAAAGATCTTTCAAGACTCTTACTTGAACTGTAACGGACATTTTGTTTCCAACAGTCGAGTGAACCGTGTCCAGTAAAACCGTTGGATTTTTGAAAAGTTGCGCGAAAGTTTAAATGCTAACACGTGGTTCCGTATGCCAATCAAATCTATCAATATGTACATTTAAAAGGATTCAGACAATACATTTGCCACTGACCAAGAGACCACTGACAGGAGACGGTTCCCACGCTTGAGATGATACTCATTTGTACATGTCATGTTCCCACGCTTGAGAAGATACTCATTTGTACATGTCATGTTCTCTCTTATGTTTATCCTCCGAAAGCTCAATGAATCTAAATCGAAAGCTATATAAGACAAACAGCATAAACAGGGACCGCGGAGTGCCCTTAAAAGTGGTAGGGCTAAAACAATCATACAATGCAACGAGCACCTAAGGCGCGAGCTGCTAGGGGGTATGCTCCGCAGGAAATTTTGAAATCTAGAGCCTCGGAAATGCCATTTTCTTCGTTTTCCATGGGACTTTCTCGCTAAATCTTGGTTTTTGTCACATTTCCCTAAAAAAGTGGTAGGGTTGGTTATATAGCCCGACTTGCCCCACCCCCTCCGCGGTCCCTGATAAACGGATTGATTCAAATTTTGACTACCAGATTTTATGAGATTCTTAAATCTTCCCGCCAACCAGATGAGTTCGCGACGGTTGGCGCGCCAATTCAAAATAAATTCTAACAATTGCTCTGATTGAACAGAGAAAAGACAAATATTCTGGCATCACTGCTTGCATCATTAAGGTTCTGGAGTTAAGGGATCGTGAAAAAAATACGTATGGTGTAAGCAGGCTAAGTAAAACCATAATACTACGCAAACAAAACATTTATCTCTTCTGTATTTGAGGTGGAATATTAAAATTGCGTGATCCCAACCCCGTTAGCCTGCGTCGCATCCGAACTAAATCCCGGACCTAACCAGGGTTCAGGTCGGATGCGACGCAGGCTAAACCTCGCGTCTATATGAGCCACATTTAAGCGAGAAAACTCACACGATTTCTTAGCTTTATATAAATAACCTGAGTGAGCGTTGTCGTTCGAAACCATTGCTTTCTCTCTGTGAAAAGAGTGACCGCTGATTGTGCTCGTAGCAGTAACAGTGCTCTCAATTTTACGAAATTTATATGACAATTAATGCCAAGATCTTGAACATTATGCAACGATAGTAATTGTCCAAAACAAAAGGTGTGTGGTACTCTCTACAGTCCGTGCGAAAACCATATATGTACGTAGACTGTGTTTCAGAAAGAATTATAAAGAATGTCTTTTGCAGTCTTTAGCTTTTGCAGTGTATTCACTAAGTAAACTTTTTTATGGAATCACCTAATTTCGATCACTACTTAACTCCAAGTAGGACTGAGACATCAGTCTTACCAAACCGCAAAATTTAGATCCCGCAAAACGCGAAAAAGGCTAATACGCAAAATAAAGCTCCCGCAAAATTTCCATGTCCTACGGTATGCTAGCAGTGCTACTTTGAGAGAAATTATGCCCCAATTTTTTTTCCCAGCACAATCGACAAAGGCCTTAACCCTGGGCGTCTCCCTCTCTCTCCTCCAAAACAATAATAAAATTAATTAATAATTTTCACAAATAGAACCTTTATTTATGACTATTTACTATCATGTACATTGCAGGTTAATTTATAATTTGGCATTTCAAACGTTTGCCCTTAGTTCTGCATTTGTTACAACCCCTTAAGTGTATACCTTAAGAGTAAAATGTTGAAAAAAAAAATAGTATGACAAAGTCATATCCATGCTGGTGGAATCAACCACGCCACACTATTTTCAGCGTTTTTGGTTTTGTAAAGAGTTTTAATATCAAAATGACAAGCATCGTAATGTTTCTCGGCTTTTTCGAGGTGCTGATCTTTCAGCGTTTTTGCGCTATCGACTTCATTTTCGTCTTTAGAATATTTGATGATCACCGATAAACTGTCGCACTTACTACATGTGTCAACATTGGGTCTTCTGAAAGAAAGTTTGAATGTTCGAAATATTTTGCGAAAACTACTAAATGAAAGAGGCCGCTTAGATCCTGGTGGTAAATCCTTCTTTGTTAGAAAATCCCTCCACAATCTGCTAATGCTTAAGTTGGGAGCAAGATACTGTTGCTCTTTAGTGAAATCCCTTGCGTAATGCGATGTTTGCCGTTCATAGCTTGTTATGTGTGCCACTACCTAAGTGAAAGAGGCATAAACAAAGTCAAGAGTTTTTCAGTTGGCAACGGCAAAAACAAGCTTGGTGCTGTATGATTATGAAATAAAATAAGTACTAGCAAAAGTCACACCTCAGCTTTCAGGTTGATGGGGAGTCTTTTCTCATTCCTTCTCAAACGTCTCTGATCGCCTTCTACGCTTCCAGTGTAAGGTTGGATCTTTCTCAACAATACAGCTATTCGTTTCTTTCCGATACCGAAGATCTTCAGAAATGCTCTCTTGCAAACAGCCACTCTTTTCAGTCCTGATATGTCTCTTATGTGGTACGATATGGTGTTTCTTTGAATTTTGAAGTTGATCTCAATAAGAGAGTTCAGGTAGTTGTTTTGATCCTCGTAAAGCATTTCGTCGAATCGTTTACGAATCACTCCTATCAAGCCATGTGTAAGGTTTATGAGGCAGGTCCTTGCAGTGCAGCACTGGAGAGTCATATCCAGAACATTTGAATGAGGTCTGTTTTTTCTTGGTTTTGCAGCGATCCTTCGCCGACTGGCAACATTTCTTGTCCTCGTGCGCCTTGGCAATCCTTTGTCTCTCTCAAAACTCGTAACTCTACTTCGTCTCCTCAGACTCCTTCCATCCACTTCTTCGTCAAAATAATAAGCAAAGCCAGTACTATCTTTGTCCATAATCAGAATCACTATGTATCCCTCATTGACGAGTTTCAGTTAAGATCAGGCTCTTCACACTTAAGGGGTTGCAACAAATGCACTGATACGGGAAAGGGTAAACCGGTTTGAGATGCCGAAACTGAGGAGCTAGCTAGCCGATTGCATGATTTCTGGTCGCTATGCCGATAAAGACAAAACAAACAAAACAAATTTCCCGCGCCGGAAATAGGATTACGTCAACTGTTAATGAGGCCGCCTCGGTTTAAATCGGATCTTAATTCGGTTTCTCAGAAATACGTTGCCTTTGTCGCTATCACAGTATCGGCTCTTTTGAGAAAAAAAGGCATGTAGAGTAGATAACTAGTTCCTTTAAAAACTAGTGTTCTTCTACTGTCGTAAACCAACTAATTTGTTCGATGCATTCTCGCTGAGTCTCCGTAGAAAGTGAATAGCTGCTGATGTTTTGCGTGATAATCTTTCGGCATTATTATTTGCAAGCGTAAGAGCTCGAAGTGTCGGCAGCTACTCGCTTTCTTCCGCGGTTTAGCATACGTTAATCAACTCTCAACTGGATTCCAGACTTAACCAGGGTTTAGTTCGGATGCGACGCAGGCTAAACCTCGCGTCTATATGAACCACATTTAAGGGAATACGTTAATCAACTCCCAGCTGCGTGATTACAAACCCGTGGGGTTTTTGGTTTCGTTTTAATGAGGGTTTAATTTGGAGCAACTGATAATCAGGCTAGTTAAAATTTTTAAACCACATTACAGAAAGCTGTTTGGATAATAAATAAGAACAAAAGCTTATATGGCATTAACCAATCAAGGACCGCGCGAGAACAATCATAGGCAGTGTGATCTTTACCGGGACGCGGGATTTATTAGTTATCTTTCTAAGAGGTGACATGTCAGCAAGGAACTGTCCTCTGTGCAATGGAGTATTATCATTCCATATTGACTTCCAGAAGAACCAGTCATGTCCAAAATTAACTTGCCAGGGGTTGTAACGAATGTACTGATACGGGCAAGAGTAAACCGGCTTGAGATGCCGAAACTGAGGAGCTAGCTAGCCGATTGCTTAATTTCTGGTCGCCATGCCGAGAAATACAAAACAAACAAAACAAATTTCCCGCGCCGGAAATAGGATGACGTCAACTGTTAATGAAGCCGCCTCGGTTTAAATCTTAATTCGGTTTCTCAGAAATACGTTGCCTTTGTTGCTATTTATCGGCTCTTTTGAGAAAAAAAAGGCATGTAGAGTAGATAACTAGTTCCTTTAAAAACTAGTGCTGTTCTGCTGTCGTAAACCAACTAATTTGTTCGATGCATTCTTGGATCTCCGTAGAAAGTGAATAGCTGCTGATGTTTTGCGTGATAATCTTTCGGCATTATTATTTGCAAGCGTTAGAGCTCGAAGTGCCGGCAGCTACTCGCTTTCTTCCGCGGTTTAGCATACGTTAATCAACTCTCAACTGAATTCCAGACTTAACCAGGGTTTAGTTCGGATGCGACGCATGCTAAACCTCGCGTCTATATGAAACCACATTTAAGAGCATACGTTAATTGAACTGCCAGCTGCGTGATTACAAACCAGTTGGAATTTTTAAACCACATTACAGAAAGCTGTTTGGATAATATATAAGAACAAAAGCTTATATTCAATTAACCAATCAAGGAATGCTTATATGCCATTAACCAATCAAGTACCGCGCGAGAACAATCATATAGGCAGTTTGATCTTTACCGGGATACGGAATTTATTAGTTATCTTTCTAAGAGGTGACATGTCAGCAAGGAACCGTCCTCTGTGCAATGGAGTATCATCATTCCATATTGACTTCCAGAAGAACCTGTTATGTCCAAAATTAACTTGCCAGGATCACTATTACGCTTGTAAGCTTGCGACGTACGGATTTGGAGTACATAGCGGAGAGACTGGCAAAGGAACAGTTTATGTTTGGCCAGAGACTATTGCACCAAAGAATCCTGACACCTTGTTATCATGCCTGGACTTTCACTTGCGAGAAATCGAGGGAGTCAACAGAAAATGGAATATCTTTTGGGCGGACAACACGAGATCTCAAAACAAAAACTATACTGTTGCCCTTTATTTCGCTCACCTTGTCTCATCAGGTGTTAGAAGCAGAATTGACTACAAATTTCTTATTTCTGGACATTCTTATGGCGATGTAGATAGAGATTGTGGACGAGCTGAAAGCATCATAAGGAAGAAGGAAATAATTGAAACTCCAAAAGATTATATTGAACTTGTAAACGCCAGTGCTGTTAGTGCTAAATTAACCTGGATCGAGATGGAGCAACATCGATTTAAGTGCTTCTCTGAGTGGCTTCGAACCAAATTCACTGATCGAAGGAAGGACCAGGCAGGTCGGCCATTCCGCTTTAGTGACGTTGTGCACTTCAATTATGGAATTGGGGAGCGTGTAGATCCCACTGATGGAGTACTGAAAACATTCAGCCATCCTAATGTTGTTTGGATGAGGAACACTCTGGATACTTTGGAGACACCGATTGAAGTTGACTTTAGAACAGACCGGCAAAGTCCAGCGATCCTGAGTACTGACACATTGGCTGTCTTAAACGAGAGCATAATCAAGCTAAATGGCAAGAAAAGTAAAGACCTGTTAAGGTTAACTAAATTTCTAAGTCCACGTGGAAAAGAATATTACGAAAATATCATAGAATTCACGGAGTGAGTCGTAAAAGGACGGTTTACCTTTTGCCAGAGATTGCCTGGGCGTTCAAAAAAAGAAGAGGTATAAACAGGAGGTTGTACAATTTAGATATATCAAAATAACACAGAGGACAGCTCCTTGCTGACATCTTACCCAGAACGATAACTGTTAAAATCATGTACTTTCAAATTAATTTTGCGGTAAACAGAAAGTGGCGCAGTTCAGATCTTAAAATACTGTAACCCAGGGCCGGGTTGTTCAAAGCCCGATTAGTGCTAATCCAGGGTTAATTTCCATGACAACCAATAGGTTTTGTGCAGAGTTCATCCAGGATTAACACTAATCGGGCTTTGAACAACCCGGCCCAGAACGTTACTGCGACTTATCCACTTCGCCCAATGAACTTGTGCCTGTGTAAAAGTATCAGACTAGAATGATTTTTGTCATATTACCGTAGGCAAATATTGAAAAGTAAAACAATAAACTATCAGACGCAAGAAAGACGAAACGATTATTTGTGAAACTGTTTTTTATTTGTAGTTACCATCTGTTTGGTTTGTTTTCGACGTTTATATTCTATACAATACCAAAAAGACTTTCAGCTGTTTTGTTCCAGGATGAAGGAATTTGAATTGAAGTTCAGTAGAGTTATTTATTATGTGATCGTTGAATTTATCTCATCAAGGGCTGTAAAATAAGTATATTGTATATATTGTAATAAAGTGTTTATTTTTAAAATAATTTTATTTGGTTTCTTTATAATGATAAAGGCTCCAACAAACACAATTTACACATCTCAGGCTTCCGAAGACTCAATCCGAAGACAAACAATTAAAAAATATTTTGTTTATAAAAAAGACTCTACAAAACGATTAAAACAAACCTGAAATATCCGACAGCAAAGCTAGGTATCTCCTAGCACTTGTTCTTAAACTTCCGCAGCACAAAACGGAGCTCAGTTGTACAAACATGTTCAGAAAATGTTCTGCTCTTTGACCTATGGATTATCAAAGTTTTCTAAAATATTGTTTGACAAAAGTCCTATATCGATACTTTGCCGTTTCTTTATAATTCAGCTCTTTTCAGCAAGGTCACAAAGTCTCAAATTCCTGTGGAGGACTGCCTGCAAGAAGAAAGTAAATAAAAATAAATGTTACTCCAATCCAATAGACAGCAATACTATCAAAAGGACTAACCTGTACAAAGTTTAATGAAACGCTTTGCAGCACATGAACACTAGCACAGAGAACAGAGGTCAGCACGCAGGCGCATTAGAGGTGCTAAGATTCGTGGAGAGGCGTGGCCTGGGTGACGATTTAATTTCAGTCTTTTGTGCATCTATCTAAGGCTATATTCGTCAGTTCTGTTAGACACGCCTCTACAAGATCAACGCTGTTTTCAGAAAAAGAGGCTTCCAAGGATAATACCCATTTCGTGAAAACACCCTAGATCTTAGCACCTGTCTTTAGCAAACGATTAATGTGCCTGTTTATATACCTTCAGTGTCCTTTGCAATAACCCACTCGGCCCTCTGCCCAGTCTCCGCCGGGCGCTCGGCTTAGAATGTCACTGTTCTTGCGTCGCCCATCTGCGCAGGCGAGGATTTGCACGCACGGAGATTCCTACAAGACATACCGCATTACAATTCAACACATGTAAGTTACTCCAATCCAATAGACAGCAATACTATCAAAAGGACTAACCTGTACAAAGTTTAATGAAACGCTTTGCAGCACATGAACACTAGCACAGAGAACAGAGGTCAGCACGCAGGCGCATTAGAGGTGCTAAGATTCGTGGAGAGGCGTGGCCTGGGTGACGATTTAATTTCAGTCTTTTGTGCATCTATCTAAGGCTATATTCGTCAGTTCTGTTAGACACGCCTCTACAAGATCAACGCTGTTTTCAGAAAAAGAGGCTTCCAAGGATAATACCCATTTCGTGAAAACACCCTAGATCTTAGCACCTGTCTTTAGCAAACGATTAATGTGCCTGTTTATATACCTTCAGTGTCCTTTGCAATAACCCACTCGGCCCTCTGCCCAGTCTCCGCCGGGCGCTCGGCTTAGAATGTCACTGTTCTTGCGTCGCCCATCTGCGCAGGCGAGGATTTGCACGCACGGAGATTCCTACAAGACATACCGCATTACAATTCAACACATGTAAGTTACTCCAATCCAATAGACAGCAATACTATCAAAAGGACTAACCTGTACAAAGTTTAATGAAACGCTTTGCAGCACATGAACACCTAGCACAGAGAACAGAGGTCAGCACGCAGGCGCATTAGAGGTGCTAAGATTCGTGGAGAGGCGTGGCCTGGGTGACGATTTAATTTCAGTCTTTTGTGCATCTATCTAAGGCTATATTCGTCAGTTCTGTTAGACACGCCTCTACAAGATCAACGCTGTTTTCAGAAAAAGAGGCTTCCAAGGATAATACCCATTTCGTGAAAACACCCTAGATCTTAGCACCTGTCTTTAGCAAACGATTAATGTGCCTGTTTATATACCTTCAGTGTCCTTTGCAATAACCCACTCGGCCCTCTGCCCAGTCTCCGCCGGGCGCTCGGCTTAGAATGTCACTGTTCTTGCGTCGCCCATCTGCGCAGGCGAGGATTTGCACGCACGGAGATTCCTACAAGACATACCGCATTACAATTCAACACATGTAAGTTACTCCAATCCAATAGACAGCAATACTATCAAAAGGACTAACCTGTACAAAGTTTAATGAAACGCTTTGCAGCACATGAACACTAGCACAGAGAACAGAGGTCAGCACGCAGGCGCATTAGAGGTGCTAAGATTCGTGGAGAGGCGTGGCCTGGGTGACGATTTAATTTCAGTCTTTTGTGCATCTATCTAAGGCTATATTCGTCAGTTCTGTTAGACACGCCTCTACAAGATCAACGCTGTTTTCAGAAAAAGAGGCTTCCAAGGATAATACCCATTTCGTGAAAACACCCTAGATCTTAGCACCTGTCTTTAGCAAACGATTAATGTGCCTGTTTATATACCTTCAGTGTCCTTTGCAATAACCCACTCGGCCCTCTGCCCAGTCTCCGCCGGGCGCTCGGCTTAGAATGTCACTGTTCTTGCGTCGCCCATCTGCGCAGGCGAGGATTTGCACGCACGGAGATTCCTACAAGACATACCGCATTACAATTCAACACATGTAAGTTACTCCAATCCAATAGACAGCAATACTATCAAAAGGACTAACCTGTACAAAGTTTAATGAAACGCTTTGCAGCACATGAACACTAGCACAGAGCACAGAGGTCAGCACGCAGGCGCATTACAGGTGCTAAGATTCGTGGAGAGGCGTGGCCTGGGTGACGATTTAATTTCAGTCTTTTGTGCATCTATCTAAGGCTATATTCGTCAGTTCTGTTAGACACGCCTCTACAAGAATTCTTAACACCTGTCTTTAGCAAACGATTAATGTGCCTGTTTATATACCTTCAGTGTCCTTTGCAATAACCCACTCGGCCCTCTGCCCAGTCTCCGCCGGGCGCTCGGCTTAGAATGTCACTGTTCTTGCGTCGCCCATCTGCGCAGGCGAGGATTTGCACGCACGGAGATTCCTACAAGACATACCGCATTACAATTCAACACATGTAAGTTACTCCAATCCAATAGACAGCAATACTATCAAAAGGACTAACCTGTACAAAGTTTAATGAAACGCTTTGCAGCACATGAACACTAGCACAGAGAACAGAGGTCAGCACGCAGGCGCATTAGAGGTGCTAAGATTCGTGGAGAGGCGTGGCCTGGGTGACGATTTAATTTCAGTCTTTTGTGCATCTATCTAAGGCTATATTCGTCAGTTCTGTTAGACACGCCTCTACAAGATCAACGCTGTTTTCAGAAAAAGAGGCTTCCAAGGATAATACCCATTTCGTGAAAACACCCTAGATCTTAGCACCTGTCTTTAGCAAACGATTAATGTGCCTGTTTATATACCTTCAGTGTCCTTTGCAATAACCCACTCGGCCCTCTGCCCAGTCTCCGCCGGGCGCTCGGCTTAGAATGTCACTGTTCTTGCGTCGCCCATCTGCGCAGGCGAGGATTTGCACGCACGGAGATTCCTACAAGACATACCGCATTACAATTCAACACATGTAAGTTACTCCAATCCAATAGACAGCAATACTATCAAAAGGACTAACCTGTACAAAGTTTAATGAAACGCTTTGCAGCACATGAACACTAGCACAGAGAACAGAGGTCAGCACGCAGGCGCATTAGAGGTGCTAAGATTCGTGGAGAGGCGTGGCCTGGGTGACGATTTAATTTCAGTCTTTTGTGCATCTATCTAAGGCTATATTCGTCAGTTCTGTTAGACACGCCTCTACAAGATCAACGCTGTTTTCAGAAAAAGAGGCTTCCAAGGATAATACCCATTTCGTGAAAACACCCTAGATCTTAGCACCTGTCTTTAGCAAACGATTAATGTGCCTGTTTATATACCTTCAGTGTCCTTTGCAATAACCCACTCGGCCCTCTGCCCAGTCTCCGCCGGGCGCTCGGCTTAGAATGTCACTGTTCTTGCGTCGCCCATCTGCGCAGGCGAGGATTTGCACGCACGGAGATTCCTACAAGACATACCGCATTACAATTCAACACATGTAAGTTACTCCAATCCAATAGACAGCAATACTATCAAAAGGACTAACCTGTACAAAGTTTAATGAAACGCTTTGCAGCACATGAACACTAGCACAGAGGTCAGCACGCAGGCGCATTAGAGGTGCTAAGATTCGTGGAGAGGCGTGGCCTGGGTGACGATTTAATTTCAGTCTTTTGTGCATCTATCTAAGGCTATATTCGTCAGTTCTGTTAGACACGCCTCTACAAGATCAACGCTGTTTTCAGAAAAAGAGGCTTCCAAGGATAATACCCATTTCGTGAAAACACCCTAGAATTGTTAAACAAGTCTCTGTTCTTCCTCTTGTCCAGAAAGCCTCAGCCTACATGTACATTGGACTTGCATTCCCCTGCCACCCCCCAAGTTAACGGCCTTGTCCGCTTTTATTATCACACTGCATGAACTGCTTTTGTCTGCTCGCAAAAAGTAGAATATTGTTTTTGCAAAGCGTCAACTTTTTCCCCTCTTCACGTGCCCGACTACAGCTCCGTCATTGAGAACACACACTGCGTATTTGTCCACGACATTAGTTGGCTCTGGGACAGCTTGTAGCACATCACTGCATCTAGGTTTCCAGTCAAGTTGATAATCATGATATCCCTGATGCCCATCAGATCACAGTATTAACAGAGAGAATAGCTCAACGATCTCAGCGACAGGGAACAATCACTTCAATTGAGCGATGTTTATCACAGAAGTAGGTAATGTTCACGCTATATATCGTCACTATTATTAATAATTGGCAAAAATAAAGAATTTTTTCACCGACCCCGATAACTCGAACTGATTTTTGTTTCCCTTCAGAGTTCGAGTTACCGGGGTTCTACTGTATTGTTATTTTTCTCGACCTAAAAAAGGCCTTTGATACCGTGAATCATGTTATATTATTGGAAAAATTGAAACTTTATGGAGTAAATTCCAGATCGCTCGAATTGCTGCAGTCCTATCTTTCAAATGGATATCAGACCTACACAGTAGATAATACAATGTCTAATGAGTCTAATTACCTTTGGAGTCCCACAGAATCAATCCTTGGGCCACTGCTCTTCTTGGTCTACATAAATGACTTGCCAAACTGGTTAGATACATCAACACCCTGTCTTTTTTGCCGATGATACAAACGTAACATTTTGCGGCTCTGATATTAATGACGTTTCAAATAGAGCAAGTAAATTAAAAAAAACGTGAGGCAGAAATTACACATTGTGAAATCTTACATACATGTACATCTATACGTACAAAATACATCATTACTGATCTGCACTCCCTACACACGTATAAACATCTCTGTTGTTGGCACATCACCATATTCTCTAAATCACTGTTTGTTTTCAAACTAGTCTCGACCACTACATGGTCACGAAAACTCTTACGGTTACTTTACGCTTGTCTGCCGTAGTATGAACGGACTTACTCTAATCTACCAACATAACCTCCATTAGCTATTTATTATCAAATGTACGTACGATGTAACCTGAGCGCCAAGAATCCTGGACTACTGCTCTTACGTTACGATTTAATGTACAAAACTGGTATTGCCAAATCATCGGTTTCTTAATTGCTATATCAAACTCTTGTGTACAGGACTCACTTCAACTGTATACGATCAGGACATCACTCTCGTTAAAACATAAAAACTCTATCGCACTGTTACTTCTCAACTACTGTACGTGCATGCCTTACCATTCACAGCATCCTTCTGCGCGGCCTCCACGCGCAAAAATAAAACAATTCACTTTGCGACTAACAGCTAAATGGTAACTAACAACAAAACGGTTTAAAAAAGTTTGTAACATTCAGTTGGCAAGCTGTTCCATTCGATTGCAGATAGACTAGAAAATCGTTTGCAATGCTGCACGGCTCTGTGATGATTTATTTTCAGTTCCTCTCAGTTCCCACAGTTTATTTTATTTTATTTTATTTTTTCCCCGGTCAGTCCTTTCTTAATAAGGTTGTTGATCGGCCATGTCGATCACCTACAGTGTAAGTTCTGCATTGTAACTCCACTGCGGACGCTTCACAACTGGTACTTTCTTGTGTAGTGAGGAAATATCATCAGGTGACTCCTAGAGCACATAAGGACTACTGATTTACGCCCAATGCTGCAGCAAATAAACCAGCCCTTCATCTCAAGCAACTCAGTGAGTCAGATGCTGTGGCATTGCATGGTTCTTGCTTGACTCGTTAACTATTCCGGTACTCTCTTTAATTCTTTCCCTCTTGGACGATCAGATGCAGGATGATCCCATCGCTAGCAGCCCTTGTTTGTCAATCCCAATGCTGCGCACCAATTGTGATGGGCCGACACATCGTTCTAGCTGGCCTTGAAGGGCACAGCCCGGCCGAAGCTGGCAACACAACACAAACACACAGTGTCTCGAGGCAGAACTGGTTTATTGGATCACTTTCATCTTAATACAATGTATATTGCAGCCTTTAATCTGATAACTATGAAAGGAATGTAGGCGCAGTTTCCTTTTACGTCATGTCACGCACGCTACAACTGATTGACTCTAAACATTGATTGGCAAATCTAAATGAAGAACCAACTTTGAAAATTTGAGACAAGGCTATAAAAAAAGGTAGCAATAGCAAAACAGTTGGGTGATAATCAATGAAAACTTAAGTTGGGAAGAACACATTAACCACATAACAAAGAAAATAGTGTCAGGTCTGGGGGTGCTCAAGAGGGCCAGGCCATTTGTTTGCTAAAATACACTTATGAAAATATATGATTTTCTTGTTCAAACCCCCTTGGATTACTGTTGTGAAGTGTGGGATACATGTGATAAATTCCTTTCTGATAAATTCCAGAAATTTCAAAATAGGCCCGCTACACTCATTCTTGGGGCGGACTATAGAAGCTCAAAACTAGTTCTTGAGATTCTCGACTGGGAGACACTTGATGTTAGAAGGGCTAACAGATAGAGAGTAATGCAAAAATTCAAAATAATATTATTGTGCGCCATCTCGTTTAGCTGAGCTATTTACCATGGTTGGAAGCTCATCCCATTACAATCTTAGGGGGTCAAACACAAAACTATGTTTGCCCCAACCAAACACAGAATTTACTAAGAAAAGTTTCTCCTATGATGGGGCAAATCTCTGGAATGGGTTTCCAAGTGGGTACGTGAGACAAAGTCCCTAGATACGTTTAAGAAACAAATACGAACTGCATCTATCCTTCAATAAATATTGCATCATTCGACTGCATTGTCATAACTTAGCAAATAAATTAGTACTAAACTAGTATTTAGCGGATTTTTGTATTAAATTAGTAGTTAGAGATATTTCTAATTTTCGTATTAGATTAGTGTATTTTTCTTTAGCTTTAACTTTTCTGATGTATATCAGTTATGTGAATCAGTTAGTTCTACTGTTAAAATTTCGGTGTTTAAATAATAATAAATTAGTTGGTTTAGGGATTACAACCGAAGGTTCAAGGTATGAAACTGACTTGTATCACATTTGGCGAGGTTTTCTCAAATAGAAAGGAGGTTTAAAACAGTTATAAACCTCAGATTTAATTAAACTATTGTTGAACAGGTTTATTCCAGAGTTTCACCCCTTTGAAGAACAAAACTGTTAATGGCCTAATTCCAAAATGTTCCTTGGAAAGGGGGGCTTATTAGAAAAGTTGAAACAAAAACACTTACAGGTCAAATAAAGGAATACAAAAATACACTTAGATTTAATTTGTACAGCAAAGTACTAGAACAAACTATAGCATCACCAAATGTATTCCATGTGGCTTTGTTTGATGCTTGCCTTTGGCTTGCAAGAAGCTACATTTGTAACCAATGGTCTTTATTGAGGAACAGTGAAATGACTGGTGAATGCATAACTTGAATGAAACGTAGGATGTGAAAGTGACTAAAGCCTTAAAACACGGAATAATAGTATGCCGACGTACCTGTGAAGGGTTGCACAAACTGACTGTCGAGATTTCATATTGTTGAGTGCTGCCGCCCACTTGTCATGGTGTTTCTAATCGCTGGCGTTACTTTGAACTGGCATTCGTACCTCGTCCAATTAAGCTCAATTAGTCTCCTTTGTACAACCAGGTGCGGTTTTTAGTTTTTAGAACACATTTTGTGTCTGAATGTTCCATGTTGTTTGTAAACAAACATTGAAAAAGCCGCACAAGCGACCACAATTCCTTGTGTGATCCCTGCTGATATATCATATTTGGTACACCTTTCTGAAAAATTGCTGCCAAATTGCATCAAGTTTCGGAAATCACAGCTGGTTTATACGCGATTTTAAGTTGCAATACGAGCGTGACAAAAATTGCATTGAAAATAGCGAAAATATTTATCAAAAATTGCCTGTGTAAATGGGCCTTAACCCTTTCAGGCCCGAGTTTTTTGAACCAATTTTTAGCTATTTCTAGGCCGAAAAGAACCCTCCTCCCCTAAGTAAACTACAGTCATTGTTTCCATGGAATTTTCAACTGACCTATAATACTGGGGGCTCAAAGTTTTTAGACGGCCATTTTGAAAGCACTTGTAGATTACAAGGGAGCTGGCAGGAAATTTGTTTGGAGGAATACAGAGAATTTTAGGCTTTTTAAAGCCTTTTTCACCATTTATAGAGTGCTGGAGGACATCATTAAGTCTGATGAGAGCTTGAATCAGTACTTTCTCGAAGAACTGAGTCTGTGCCTGCTATTGTGATAGAGAAAGAGCCTCATTTTCCACTCGTGAATGGGCCAGGACGTCTTCTGTCACTTTAGCGTGAGCTTTATAAATGGAGGTCTGGAGCCACCTATCATTTTCCACTCGTGAATGGGCCAGGACGTCTTCTGTCACTTTAGCGTGAGCTTTATAAATGGAGGTCTGGAGCCACCTATCATAGCTTTTTTGGAATATTGGACAACATTTACTTGCCATTGATTCCAATATGAAGGTATTAGGTCGAAATGGCTTTAAACTTAGTATATATTTTGAAGAATGTAGATGGGGGAAGGGCCATGTCGCTGTTTGGTAGGATTTCCCAGCATGCTTTGCGGTCGTTATGGATGAATTTAGCTTGTTGTGAAGTGCTTGTGGACAGAATGGCTTGGTTCTGGGCAAGTTTAGGTGTTGGGAGACAGAAAGTGAGGTTAGAGCAACCATGAAACTCTAAATGTTATGTGACATTTGCATTTTGGAGAGAAAATGTAGAATCTGAGGAGAAATAATTATTTTTGGAAGTGCTATTTTAGTCTTTTTATTCTGAAATGAAATAATGTAACCTGTAGTTAACTTATGCAAAGAAAGGAGGATTTAGATGAAATTATTCTTTGTTGACATGCCCAATGCAGTTCACTAGGATCACTTGTCTATACATTATGGTTTGTGGGAATCTCAGGGTCTAGTTCTTCAAACTTTGTCAGACTGAAACTCCCAAATCAAGTAACCAGTAAAATACGGAAAATTCCGTATGTGGGCGTGAAAGTGTTAAGAGAGTAAATTATTTCCTTGGTTATGTTATTCAGTTACTGTTGAAGTTATTTTGTGTTTTGAATAATCTCTCAAAACATTCTCTGGAAATGTTTGCTGATCATTGTCTCTAATTTTGAGGAATACATGTGTATCCTTGCCCTGAAGTTATATTTGTGCTCTATTGGCTAGCTGTATATATGTGAGTTTTCCGTAATATTCTTTGCCTTTGTTGTTCTGTTTGCCAAACTACTGATAAATATATGAGTGGCCGTTTTGCCTGACAGTTCACATCTCACTTCCATGTATAATGTACATGTACATGTTTTAAGTCACTTCTCAGTTCTCGACTCACCAAACTGAGTTGAATTAGCATCTTGTGTTTGTTCAGTTCTGTTGAGTTCTACGTACAATGTATTTCCAAGCATCTAGAGCTGTGCCTCAAAGTCTTTCCTGGGTTCCAAGCAAATTTGCATTGGCTTCTCTCAAAACCACTGATCGTTTTTGGTTTTTAATAAAGTTGCAAAGTCCACTCCTTCTTCCCATTGATATTTCTGGTAAACTGATCAGTTATTGCTGTTGTTAGGAATCGTAGCGCGGACAAGTGTGATCTTCGCTTTCGATAGGATATAAATGGTTCATCTTTAAAGATGATGGTGAGTCTAGGCTGGCTTTTAATAACATGCCAGTGTTTCATTTTAGAACTTATTTCAGAATCGGTACAGCCGTGTTGTACATGTACATGTAGGTTGTGATAAAAGGTAAAATCTCTTTCGATTTGTGTTATCTGGGTTGAAGCGCTTTTTCCTCTGAGAGAATTTAACTTCTGCTAAAATGCAAGTTACAAAATAATCAGGGTAGCCTCTCTTAAGGAGGCGTGTTTTAATTCTTTTAACATTTTTTAATGTTCGAAGTTTTTCTCGTCAGAGTTGTTTCTCAGTAATCTTAAGGGTTAGGTTCTTCTTTTAGAAATTTGTGTACTGAAAAGTTTCAGTTGGCTTGAAATGCATTTCAACATCGAGTATTCGTTTGGCCGCGAATCTTGATCCTTTGTAAAGTTCTTTGTGATGATAATTCACAAGTGAATTTAATTCTGTTGTGGAATGAATTCGCAAAGTTTACAAAACTTTGAACTTTTTGGTTGAAAATATCACCAATAAAGCGTTCCCAGACTAGTGGTTTGTAGGGGCTAGCTTCTAGAAGTTGTTTTTCAGTGTATGACATAAAAATGTTCGCAAAAGTAACTGCCGTCTTTGTTCCCATTGCTACACCGTGCATCTGTAAGATCAGTACTGGTAGCACAGTCATCTCTCCATTTACTGTAACAAAGGTCAAAATTTGCTATGTTTTTATTATTGCTCGTTTGCTTAATCTATAAGTGTATTTTTATTGCTTATGTACAGGTCAATCGATAATAATTCATTATTTACATTATTTTGCTAATCAGAGCAATTTTTATTTTTACCCGTAATGCCTTGTGGGCGTGGCACAATCTTGAATGTAAGAGAGACATTCACACAAAAACTTGAAAAAAGACGGCAAAGTGAAGGTAAAGCTACAAAAATATGAACTAGGTTCGAAGAGATGCCATAAATCATTTTTCTTCCTTCCTTTTTGGCTGATAATTCACCACAAATATGGCGGACAGTAGCAGCATACACGACAGCCGTGCGTTTTAGCTCAAGTGTGAATGTCATGTATGTTGTCCCTCAGGAAGAAATTTCCTTTCAGGACCCTTTATCCTCCCAATGCATTACACTTGTAGTCATCAGTGTAATTCATCTCTAGCTCCTCTACTTCCTCTGACATAACCTTTAACAAGCAGAAGTTGTACATGTACATGCTCTTTGCAGTGTTGATGGTAGCTGTTCTGTGGAGGACTGCCTGGCTGACTTTCTGCTTGATGTGGGAGCCTGCAGCATCTTGTTCTCCTTTGGCATGTGAAGTAGTTTCTCTGAATGGAGAAGCCAAGTCAGGAAGAGAGCAAGACATATTGTCCTGCACAGCCATCAGTGAAGTCGTGAATTTTTACTATGTTGTAGGCAATGCCATTGATGAGGTAGTTGTGAATTAGCTCTTGCGCCTTGTGCATGCTGTCTTGATCTTGAACGGGATCATCAGATACAACGACCACATGCTCCTTTATCAGCTGTGCCTCATCTTCTGTACTCACAATCCCAACTATGGCTTCAACAGCACGATGATGGAGTATTGTGATGTGCAGGGACACTTTAGCCGTGTCAAAATACTGATTGAATTTCGTCTTGCTGTCTGCATGCATAGCCCTCCAAGTAATCATGTATGCAAACAACATGTCCGAGTGGGAGGTGATTCACCAGATTGTCAAGCTGACTGCACTGCCATCTTGCCATAAATGAATGACTGGGATAGGTAACAAGCAACTCCCTAAAATACTCCCTAAAAGAATAAATAAAATATTCTTGGCTCTGCTTTTGGTAAATTATAAGCTCCATGATTTCCGTTGTAGGAATTGGGAGTTTGGAGCCGTAAAACTTTCCATAATTTAGGCAACAATGTTAATGCCCTCGGTTTGAGGGATATTAGGCTAGGCTACCTAAAATTACTGCATCTGAAATTTGTGTTTTCTCGATGAAGTTGATGAAATCAGTGGTGTCTTTGATGTAGGACTCTTGTGATTTTGCTATACATGTAGGTTGCAAAAGGGAGTCTATAATATAATGCATTCTGTTGGGCCACCGCTTCTGGATATTATAGTTGTGGCCACTGGTACTTTTTTATGTATTTTAGTGGGCATGTAAAATTCTGGAATGCGGATTTTATTAGAACCTACAGTTAACCATGTGTGAGTCATTTTGTCAATGTGTTTGTTTAAGAATAGCCTGTTGATATAACGTACTTTGACTGTAGTTTCAGGTACCATAGGATTATCAAGAGGCTTGTAAAAATGCTCGTCATAGAGCTGTGAGGACACCTTCTATTTTAGATTTGGCATCCATAACGACAGTAGTGGTTCCTTTGTCTTCTCTTTTGAGGGTGAGACCTTTTACGCTTTTTAGGGATTGTCGTTCATTTATTCTGAGGTTGTCTTTAATTGGACAAGGTGTAATATTTGCCAACTCTTCGCATGTGTCGTCTGGATACTTTTCGAGTAACACTGATGGTTGAACTGGAGCTTGCCAGAGCTTGGCAGTTCAATTTTACATAGAATTTATGAAGTGGTTTTTTGACAGTATCAGCAAACATGTAGCGTAGATGCATTCGGCGTGCGACGTCATTGAAATCCTTAAATAAGGATTTTGTTATAGCAGTTTTGCTTGGTGTCTTTTGTGTAGGTATAAATTTTAGCCCTTTTGCCAATAAGCAGACTTCACTATTGGAAAGAGATCGGCTAGAAACATTTTGAATAAAAGTTTCTTTCTCGGCTCTGTTGGTTTTGTTTGAGGTTTATTCTGCGTTTGGAGCGCTTTCTGTTGTTTCTATTAAGAGATCACGAGCGCGTATGTTACATGTAACGGAAACTTCTGACACATTTATAGTTTTCATCTCTTGGTTTGATTTCCATCTTAATTGAGTATACAAGTTTCTTAAGTTCGTCAAACTGGTCTTGTAAAGTCCATTCCTTTGCCTTGGCGTTAGGCTCTTTTCTGTTGGAGTCTTTTATTCTTGTTCAGCTGGTTGGTATCTTTGAACTTTGTAAGCTGAAATGGCTTATTGTCGCCAGTTGGGAAAGCTTGGACTCCAGGGCTGAGATGGCCTTGTCATATGCAGCAACTTTATCCCCCTGCTGTGCGATCATTAACTTGAGAACGTCGTTCTGTGCCTTTTCGCAGATCTCTCTCACTTTCTTGTTGAAGTCAGGGTCCGGTCTCAGATGTGGCTGTGGTCTGTATTGCAGTCCAACAGGGCAGCTGAGTTGTTTAGGCTGACTTTATGGGCTTTTGCACGTCTTGTCTGGAGGTTGGCTATTCTGTTGAACTCTCAAGCAAGTACTGTAAACAGCGGCAGATAAGCCACACCCCAAGTTCAGAAGTTCAAATTTCAATGAGAACTCCGTAGTTTTACCCATAATTTTAGATCTGAAAGAGTTTCAACTTCATGTCTACTTACTTTTGCATATACAATAGAACTTTCAATATCATTTGCTTGATGGTACTTTTTCCTCCAAGGTCGATTGTTAGCTGAATGTAGTCCTGAATTTCATGTCAACAAAAACATACTCATGCTCTCGTTCGTCAAAGCTCAGTAACCAGTCATTTTATTGGATGAGAGAACTGGACACTAGAAGCTCTTTCAAATACATTTACTTATCCGCATAATGTGTCGTAAACTGTGTCATAAATATATTATAGCATACAATATTACAGTTGATTTTGAATCAGACAAGTACAACATTTTATTTCAGTTTGTTACGTTCATAATAGTTCTTATGATAGTTCAAATCCAACTGTTCAGAAGCCGTAAAATTCTTCCTCATCATCACAGTTACCAAGTAGCTGCTGATAAGTGCCCAGTCCTACTGCCTGTTCCTCCTCATACGTGTCAGCATAGAACAGCTCATCGTCCATTGGAGTTACTTCCTCCAAGTCGACACATAGTATACTAGTCATATCACAAGGAATGACAGCACAATCGGTGTTCAGTGTTTGCAAAGTCCGACAAATGGGATTGGACAAATGAGCTTGAAATGTACCAGCATCCATGTTTGGTGCCTCAAACCGCCAACTCTACTCCACACAGTGTTGAGCCAGGCCTTCACTAACTTCTCGTTAATCCAGCCCTTTTCTTGGCAGCGAACAACGAGTCTACAAGGAAAAGCCATTTTATTCGGAAGTGTCTAGCGTTGAAAGACCACATACATGTAGGGTGGATGTTTCGTCCCATCTCCTAGGCAGGACAGCATTACGTTAAATATGTCTTTGTCATGCCCAGTTGTAAGAATTGGGATATTCCTAATGTGCCTCAGTTCAAAATCGTGTTCCTCTTGGCAATGATAAACCTTTGGAAGTTGGTACATTTGTTGTACATCTTTGTAGACTTTGGGAAGCTTCTGGGCAACATGAAACGGTAACACCAAGATTTAGAAGCTCCAAATTTCCCTTTTAATCCAGATTTCCATTTGATCAGTTTGGCCTTGAGGCAAATAACATTAGTAGAATGCCAATGCCAAAACGGTTTGCTCATTTAAACGTTAACTTTTCTCTTTGAGCTCTCCCACCTGCGAATGCAACTCTCGTCCACTCTGAACTGTTTTCCAGCAGCATGATTTTCATGATCAACAGCATACGCAAGAACTCTCTACTTAAATGCTGTAGTGTACGATGACCAGGGAGAACCTCTATCGGACATGATTTTGAAGTACTGTTTAAAACACGAACAGCAGTGTTTTATCAAGTTTAAAAATTCGAGGGCCAAGCCCGAGAATTTTTAGACTTGATAAAACACGTGCTGTGAGTGTTTTAAACGGCTTCAAAAACGCTTTAAGAATCAATGAAAGAAAGACGCACATCTCAAGGGAATGGTTACTTAATGAACCATTGAACCTTTGTATTCACAACGCCATGCAAAATATTCGAGTAATCACCGCCTGCAATTACGAACATCTCAAGGGAATGACATGAAGAAATTACCATACTATGTTGTTTGAAGCGGCGTTTCGCAATCGGCAAGAAGAATCTGCACTTGAAGTATTTGGTGTCGTGGTTTACCTCGATAAAGTTCAAGACTTGGAAAGCGATGTCACTGACATGACGGCAGACTCTAAATTTTTGACTCCGGCACAAAATATGAAATACTATTAGATCCCATGTTCCACGAAAAAGAGAATAAAAACAATAATTAAAGAAACTGTATTCTCATTTCGATGGTGGGCATTCCATATCATATCTCTAATATTTTAACCAATATCACATTTCCTATAATTTCCATCTGAAAACCCCGTACCTTTGATCCTTGGTTTATTTATTTTTATATTGGGAGCAATCAGGAAATTTGAAATAAACAATGAGGCATGCACGTCTTTTAAAATCCAAAAGATAACATTGCCTTTGACAATGCCCAACCCGGGGCTGACCTGTTACAGAAAATGCCCCACCCTGAGGGAGACAAAGTTGTAAAATGCCAGACAAATGCCCGGGGGAGGGGTATGAGTGCGCTTGGAATTGACAGGGCCATTATATGTTGAGGGCAGAGAGGGGTTCATGTCATGAAAGAGAACATAAACTACTGTAAATTGCCCTCATAACTATTCCTACGTATATTGAGATTTAGGTAACTGTGATGACAATAGTAAATATAATTTTGGGTGATTCCGGATTACAACCCTATGGCCGATTCCAGTCAAAATTTCGTTACGCTGGCAGTTCCGTTTTTAAAGTAAAGACATTTTCTTTATTTTTGTTAGGATCTTCTCTATTAATGTATATTATACCGATCAAATCTATTTGACGCAGTTGCCATTACCTTGTCTTTGCGGTGAGGAATCTGGTTTATGTTTGTACACAACGGCCCCTTGTTTGACACCAGCACATCGCACGAGTGTGCCGGATAGCCAAAGCAATCTTAAGGTTTTCTAGCGTTAAATCATCGTTGGAAAACTCGACAAATTCTCGCGGTTGTACCGGTCGATACGTTTGCTTATTGTCAGGCTCTGCTGTAAGTCGTTGTACGACAATCTCGCTTGGAGCCGTTCCTTTAGCACCTTTGCGGGGTCGTGTTGTTTGCTGTGTTCTTTTGTTGAACATTTTTGCTTGAATGTTCTTCCATACTTGGTTTGTTTTTGGTGGCATCGCGGACCAAAGACTTATAACCCAACACCTCTCAGTCTTGGGACCTCTTGTAAGTTTGCTGGTTGAAGGAAAGCGTGCAAACTTCACACTTCATACAAATGGGGTCACGCGTGCGTCTACCACAGGAAACCCGTAAAAGGCGGGAAAGTTACTGAAATTGGTGCAAAGCATCCTGGGCTATGATAACGATAGGCCACGTGGAAAGAACGTTGTTTTTTCGATGTTTTTTTTTTCAATGTTGATTTTCAGTGTTTTTCCGATGATAAATTTTTTATTACCTCATAAATATTTTTTCTTTGTTGTAACGTTTTTTAATTGGAGATATTTGTTTTCCAAAATTTTTTTACTTAATATTATTGATTTTTATTACTTTATTATTTTTTTACCTTACCTATTTTAATTGCTTGTATTTTTTGTTTCTTTCCTTTTTCATTGTTTTCTTCGCAATAACTTACATATTTTACTATGATAACGTTGGGCCACCATACTAACCAGGCATGTTTAATCTTTCATTGTCAGCAATAGAACAGAGTAGAATGATTTGTGGACAAGTTTGTACTAGTTAAGTCAGGGGACCCAAATAGCGTTTCTGATTGGCCAAAAGTTCACTTTAGATCTCTGGGGATGTAGGGTAGTGCCTTTTTAATAAAAAAATATTTTCCAAGGCTTGTACTCATTCTTTTTCCTACTGTGTGCAACAAATGAATAAGCGAGGTCATAAAATCGACTGGTCAAAGTTAGCTTCACCAATTCCACTTAGAAGAAGACGATTCTGATCGATTATTTTTATTGTCCAGTACAATTATGCGATCACGATGGATTTAGCACTCAACGAGGATGCAGAAAACACGTAAAGAACAAGCACCGTTGGTTATATTACTTTGATGAAAAGCCAGGAAACCACAATATTGTAGCAGTTCCACGCATTGATGACTGTAGCTTGAGACGCCAGTTGTTAATCCGGGCTGAGGCTTGAGATGTAGGACGGTTGAAGATGGGTAACAGTGGCTTGTGATCAGTTATCACAGTAAAGTGGCTTCCCAGTAAGTACATCCTGAAGTGATGGCAACCCCAATTAATTGATAGGGCCTCACGCTCAATTTGAGAGTACCGCCTTTCCACACTTGAAAGAGCATGCTAGCATAGGAGATGACTTTACCATCTTGTGTCAGAACAGCACCCAGGCCAATAGGACTGGCATCAACAAGTAAAACTGAGTCCTTACCAGGATCAAAATATGCCATGACTTCATCAGAGGTGAGACTGCTTTTGAGCTTTTCTAAGGCTGCTTGATGTGCATCTTCCCACTTGAATTTTACTCTTGTGTGTGAGGTCACGTAGTGGTGCAACAATATCTGTATAGTTGGGTATGAAACGAGACACATAGTTGGCCATGCCAAGTAGGCTACGTACATCACTCACTGAGGTCGGTGCTTAGGCATTCTTGATTACTTCCACCCCCTTGGCAGGGTCAGGAGACATTCCTTGGTCACTAAAGATCATTCCAAAGAACTCGATGCGAGGCATGTAGAATTTGCACTTTGCTTTCTTCAGAGTCAAATTTAACTCTATGAAACGATTCAGCACTGCATGGAAGGCTTGATCATGCTCTTCAGTATTCACTCCATATATAATAATATCGTCACTAATGTTCTTAACATTGGGAATGTCACGAATGGCAGTAGCAATCACATCCTGAAACTTCTCTGCAGCAGCATTTATGCCAAAACTAAGGCGTTTGTATCTGAAGAGACCCAGGTGAGTTGAAAAAGTTGTGATATGCCTTGAGTCAGGGTCTAGCACAAGCTGATGGTAACCTTGATTTAAGTCAAGCTTGCTAAACACGGTGGCACCATTCAGATCATGTATCACTTCATCAAGTGTTGGCATTAGATGTCGCTCCCGGGCTATGGCCTTGTTTGCTTCACGCATATCAACACACAGTCGAACACCACCAGGTTGTTTGGGCTTCGGCACGAGAACAACTGGAGATTGTCTTCCATTGATCTTGGATATAGTGGAGTAAGCAAGTCTCTGTATGATTACGCAGAACATTTAGGCCAAAGAGCTGACCGCATTTCTGGCACCTTTCCTTTTCGCCATTCTCTGTCACACTATGAATGAATGGTACATGTATTTTGTACAACAATAAATTAGTCACGGTTACTGAAGTTTCTTATGATGTTGACTTTTTAAAATTTAATTGGCAATAATCCAACTGTGTCGATCCGCCTTCCTCCCCCAGGCCAATGCATGCGAGTCATTTTCATGTTGAGCACATCCCAGTGGTGGGGCATTTGCTACCAGCAATAAACCCAGGGTGTTTTTCCTCTCTGTTTTCACAAAATATATGGGAATTAAGTAAGTGAAAACACAGTCTTTGATTGGAGCTTTAGTTATCCTGAATTGTCTCCACCCTGCATTTTCACTTTCCTTGGGTAAAAACATGTCAAGTTCCTAGAATGGAGAGTTGATGGCATGCTTGACAATGGTGTACTTTGGGTACTTATGTTATGGTTTCCATACGAAAATGTATTTTTTTGTAGAAAAAATATTGTGGTAAGCCATGTGAGATACTTGGTTGAATGTCATTCTGTATGAAAATATAGGTGTCACAGGGACGGTGCAGGTCAGTTTCATGACAATTTTTAGCCCCTTCAATTTTTTTAGCGCGCCCACTTGAAATTTTACTCCACCGTCCTAAAATGTGATCTCTCTCAATTCCAGACCTGCCATTCCCATACGTGGGGCATTTTACAACTCAGTCTCTACCCCGTGAGGGTAGGGCATTTGCCAGCAAAGAAAATTTGGTGGGGAGGGGTGTGGCAATTATTCAACGAGTCAAAATACCGAATTTTACATCAATGTTTATAAGAGATTTGCACTTGTTCCAAAGCCCCATAGTGGTCATAGTGGGGAGCTGACCCCGGCCAATTATGTCTTCCCGTGAGCCCTTTCGCGTTGAGTATGCTCGCATTCATAATACCAATGACCAAACTTACTTCATAATATCCAGAAATGCGGTCAGCTCTTTGGCCTAAATGTTCTGCGTAATCATACAGAGACTTGCTTACTCCACTATATCCAAGATCAATGGAAGACAGCTCGGTAGATAACTTTAAAAGCTCTGCGTGTGTGCTTCCGCGATGTCCGCCATGTTTGTAGGTGATGAACGAACACGTGTTTGTCTTCCCGTGAACCCTTTCGCGTTCAGTACGCTCGCAAGTGCTCATACCTTCATAATTCCAAACTTACTTCATAATTCCAAACTTACTTCATAATTCCAAACTTACTTCATAATTCCAAACTTACTTCATAATTCCAAACTTACTTCATAATTCCAAACTTACTTCATAATTCCAAATTTACTTCATAATTCCAAACTTACTTCATAATTCCAAACTTACTTCGCAAATTTGAATTTCACTTCATAATGTCATTTTTACTCGATAGAATTATCATCATAACACCATTTTTTCCTCAGGAAATTAAATACTTACATCATAATACCACAAGTGAATTTTGGCACTAATGACGCTCCATAAATGCCAACGAGGCCTCCTGAAACTTTCATGGAGCGATTGATGTGCTCGAGAGCATGATCTGCACCTAGTGCACACAATGATGCTTGACCATTTTTGTTGACAACCCAGATTTTTTGTTGAAACTCTTGAATGATATCTGGATCCGACTCTTTCAATGCTTCCATATCTGCTAAATAGATAGGAATCATGCGTGCATAATTGATCATATCATGTGCAAAGAAGTATCTTGAGAACTTCTTGTAAGGTGTAGATTCCAGTCACCGGTTCGAACAGCTCTGATAAATGCTAACATCTCCATCACCATGCGCATGTACTGACGCATAACCTTGAATATTGGCTCCTTGTGTTGTGCTTCATCAAAAGCTGACATTTTTTCCAGAACATTTAAAGAGTTGAGAGTGTTAACCATTCTAGTGTTGATTTGCTCTATTTCCTCCTTCTTTCCTCTTGCAGTTGCTTCACTAAGCTCCATTGCCACCTGATGAATACTTTCAAGACACTGGCTGTCAAACTGAAAGAATGCTTCTTGATACATACAGAAAAAAGCTTGAAGAGTAATTAAGTGTGCTGCTTGCCCTCTTCTTACATGCTTTCCTTCAAGTATCTGCTTCACTATTGAGTAGCCATAAAGGTCGGACTCGATCCAGCACATATCCAAACCACTATTTTCAATGAAGCGTCCAATTCTTCTTAGTTGTGCCATCACAATGTGCAGTTCACCTAAAGAGTACGATAATAAGAGCATCAATATTTATTAATAAAAACATTTTCGTACAATAAGCTGTGGACGGCAAATATTGATAAACGCACCTGGACGGAGTATCAAATGATCCAGGTCATTTCTTGCCATTTGTAGTTTATTTGCTGGTTGATAAAGGCCCAAATCCAGTGTCACAACGGTCTTTCTATCGGCTCCAACCACTTCAGTGTTGATGTTTTGAGCCTGCTTGAGGACAGTTAACAAGGTGTTCCATTCATGTGCGGGTGCTGCAATCAAAGGCGGCACTGCACTTCTAGTTACATCTAGAGCATTATTGATAAGGGAATTATACGCAGACCACACAGGAACTTGCGTATGACTAGACAACTCCTCATGTGTATGTGTTTCTTGAGTGTCGAGGTCAGCAACTGGGGTTCTAGATAAACTGCGACCAAGAAGCCACGCAAAATCTTGGCGTCTTATGAAAATGGGTAGCTCGTGTTCATTAAACAGGCTTAACTTTGGGTAAACTGGACTTTTAGGTGTTTTGGCGGGTTCAGGACATTCCATCAGTTCAGTTATTGATTCAGGAAGGTCGTTTATGGTACGGTCTTGGTTTTGTTTTGTTATCTAATCTAGAAACAAAGCGACAGTAATAAAATTATATTCCTCAAATGATTAATTAATATGATATTGAAGTTACAAGCTAACCTTATCTCTGGAATCTTATCTCCAGGCTCAGTCTTCTGGTAGATAGCCATAGCAGTTCCATGAAGTGTGCGTTTACCATCAGGCGTGTCCTCTGCAAAGTCTACGTTGTCGATTGCGAAAAATAGATGTCTGTTTTTCACAAAGTCTTGAGGAAGGTACACTCCTCCATGTTCATGCATGCGCTGTAAAACACTCTGCTCTATTTGTGCTTCAACTCTTATTAACCTGTTGTACTCAACACTCATTCCAAAACCATGGAGCATATTAACAATCTCTTTGCTTCTAATAGATTGTCGAAGTGCTAAGCCAACAGCCAGTTGTTGAGGCATCTCTCTTGTCAATTTGATCACTTGAGACTTTGTGTTGTTCCTTTGTCTGTCAGTTAGACACATGCTTAGTCTGCACTAAGCTCACTGCTCTCTTGTGAATTTCAAAAGACTTTTGCTCGGTGCCGCTGATCTCGGTTTTTGGCCCATGTAACACCCATCTACCAAAGGAGTAAAGTTCTTGTAGAAGATGCTCACTGCTTAAATCTTCAAATGATCCAGTAAAGTTCCATTTCTTGCACCGATTTATTGATTTTCTTAGCAATGCAGCAGCGTCAAATATGGTTTTCATTTCTGAATAGCAATATCTCGTGTACTCTTGATACTAATTCTTTCGGATTCATTGACCTTCCTAGGTCTGTGGAACTCAACATCTGCTATTTCACTCTGTATGATCTGCTTTAATACCTTCCTGTTACATGTAGGATCTTGAACATTATTTGCCTCTAAAGTACTTTCAAATCCTTTTTGCACTTCCGACATTGTTAGAATTGTTCCATTTCTTTTCAATCATGGTTAAAAATTATATCTGTGCTGCGGCTTTACTTGCTCTTTCATTAATAGATGATTCTGTTTGGGCTTTTTCTCTACGAAGTACACTTGTTACGTTATTACCCCAACACTTGTTATGGTACTTGATATCAATAGCGTGAGCGTCACTTGGATCAATTGCAGAACTGAGCTTCACCCGAAGCTTATCATTTGAAGACATTTGAATAGCAGTACGAAGAGATTCGCCTGCTGTGAATGTCGATACATTATGAAGGGTTTGTCGATAACCACCTGAACCCTCTCAAAAGAAGCAAACATTCTTATTGTATGGCAAAGTTTTTGAGCGTGTCATTTGGTGACTGTCTTCATCTACAACAGATGATTTCCTTCGCGTCAGATTTGGACCTTCTAAATGCCTCTCATAACGTTCTTTGGCTCTTCTCAGCATCCCTGAGTGTACTGCATTATTATGGCAGCTCCTATGCCATGATGACCTTTCCTTCAGAGCCTCTTGAGAGTAAGTATGCAGCTTGGCCCAACTTCTTACATACTTCAACTCACCATACGTAGCCCAGTCCTTGATAAATTGCAGTGTTTTGTCGTGAGAACTTGGTTTTACAACTAGATTTTCATCCTTTTTTTCTTGACAAATGATACATAAACTAAGATCTGCTCTTTGGTTCTGGTCAGGATCAGGGTCGATATCCATCAAAATGTCTTGATTATTTCAGTGATGTATGTATGACTATGTATGGTAACATCGTACAGCCGTCCGATTGAATGGCGTTCCCCTAGGTTAACACAGGTAGCCCTGGAATACAAAGACGAAACGCACTGATAACACAGGTAACCCGGAACAACTAAGCCGATAACACAATTTTTATTATTTTATTATTATTATGATTTTGTGTTAATTAAATCAAGAAGCGCTGGTGTACTCATCTTCGCTCGTGTTCTCACTCGTGTAAGTAGTTATAGTTCAGAACCTAATAGTATTTGGAATCCTAGTATGTTTGGACTACCTGTGTTTTCCTAGGGGATCCTGGCTTACGTGAAGTTGCTCATGTTTCTTCGAGTTCTACTTGCGTGCAGTTGTGTTCTACTTGTGTCCACAGCGTCTAATAAAAGATGTATTCAAAGACATAAGTTCTGCTATTTTATTTTTCTGTGTTGCGCGTCTTTGAAGAGAGAATTAGTTTTCAAGTTCGATTCAGTCCGCAGATAAATGTAGATTGTGTGGCAGCTCAATTCAGTGCAAATTTCATAATATCACCCTCCAGCACAAAGATAACACAATGGTTTCGTTCACAATTAGGAGCCGTTAGTCCAGCTTTTCGATGTCGGGAACTGACGTCACAAAATGCAAGTATTGAGCCATCGGAGCATATAGACGCATAGCATAGAAAAAATAAATAGCACAATTTATTTAATTCGAATATATCTTTACATCATATTGAGTTGATTTCAGGGTTTAGTTCCCCTGTGTGCAGCTTCTTGTTACTCTGACGCTGCTACATGATGCATACTTTCGTACCTGATTGTCCATTTAATCCAAATTTGACTGGTTGTGCGTGTGTACTAACAGTGATCTGATTGTGTGCATACCAATAATGATGTGAACACAGGTAGCCCGAAAATACAAAGAGAGGGTGCCTCACTAAAACACAGGTAACCCGAAATAACTACCTACGGTATATGAAGACTGCAAGGCTGATCGGACCTATATTTTGTGTACCCTATACTTCTGTTCGGCAGAACGAACCTTCTTCAGGGGTTATATGAGCTAAGTAAAGAATACAAGTGGACTTAGACATTATATACAGTAGATATATACAACGCTGATTGGCTAAGCGAAATATGAAATGTTACCATCTGATGTAATGAGATACTATATATGGTAATGTCGTAAACAAAGGCAATGCGACATGTAGCTATAGTGATTACAAGGAGGAAAATGTGTATATATATAGGGATAGCATATTTCATCGCGTCTGTTCATTCCGTGAGGCCGTTCTAAAGAAATATGGTGTGTTTCCCTTGCTTTACGGACACTGTCTTTGCTGTTGTGAATAGTTTCTAACGGTATGATTTGTAAGTCATCAAAGGAGTGTTTAGTTTTTGAAAAATGGTTCTGAAACGGTGGTTGGTTGTGTGACATTCCTTCCGTTGATAGAGTGTTCAACTGATCTATGATGTTCTCCAAATCTGTCACTAAGATTGCGTTTAGTTTCTCCTATATATTGGCAAGTTTTATTTTCGTTCAAGCATTATTTGCACTCGATCATGTAGATTAAAATGATTAGCCATGTTAAGATCCTGTTGCTGTACTGTCTTACTTATTATAAGGGGCTGTATTTTGTCCCAAAATTTAAAAAAACTAATTTAGTCAAACACCCTTTTGTAAACAAGGGTGCCTATTGTACAAATATGCCCACATGAAGGAATGGACTGGCGGGGGAAAGAAGGCAGAGCCAGTCCGATTACAGAAAGGGAGGAATAGACCGAATAGAGAAGGTTCTGCAAGCATGGAGCTTTTAATCATTAAAAAAACATTTTTAACCCCTTCCAAAAACTACTTTATAGCAGCAAACACAACAAAATATAAACTCACCATTCTAAAATACAGTGGGCTTCATCGATTACTATTGCTTGTATGGAGCGTTGATAGGGCCTGCTTTGAAATAATTTGGCTCCTTCCTTACACGATAAACAGGCTTTGGGGTGCATGAATACAATATCGTACTAATACTCGGTACAACCTTTCGCATTTGAAACCGAGGGGTTTCAAACGCGAAAATATACATGAACGTTGATATTAGATACATGTTTACACAATTTTTGGCGTGAACACAGATAAAGCTCTACCTTACCAGCTCTTTATCCTTTGACTTTGTCGGCTCCTTGCTTTTTGACGGCCCTGCTTTCGTCTTTCCTTTTTTCGCTGTTTGTTTCTAAAAAAATGAAATGAGAAAATATGGTACATATTGGGATTTGTGTGCCGAAAACAGGTCTGACGCTACAAGTACAATCGAATAGTTGAATACATGTTCCTTCCTTGAATGAAATGCTTTTTAAGAACGGCGAATTGCAGTACTTACGGTTTTTTTCTTTGGCACACTCCTTTTCTTGCGGATTGGCCTCGAAGAGATGTTCATTCTTGGGGTCTCTCAAGAACTCAATCTCTGCCTGATGCAGGGCGCTTGGGTCATCTAAATGATATAATAAGAAGCATTGGAAATGTAAACAGGAGTAAACAAGAGTAAACAGGTCCAAATAGTAAAAGGTGAGTAAATAAATAACTGCAAGGAATCGCGCGTCATTCGATTGTCGACTATTACGAAGGTTTCATTACGAAACAAAATTTCGCGAGCGTAGTTGAGACAAACATGGACACGGCATCGAGTAGTTATTCTCGGCAAACACTTGACAATTATCCTGGATGACTCAAATAACAAATCAAAGGAAAATGAACTCACCATGAGTTGCTAAAATCTCTGCCTTCACAATAACTCCTGCGTAATCAACTTCTACTACACTGCCTTTGCTCTTGTTGTCGCCAAATAAAACTTTCGTGATGTTTTTCGTCGGAACAACGCTGATAGTTTTATCGCTTTCGAAATAAAACAGACCGTATTGGGGCACTTTGAGAAGGTGGGGATTTCGACCCATATGACTGTATAAAGTACCCAGAGGGTGGGGGTTTTCTTACTTTGGAGCATTTTTCAAATCAATTCCCCACCTAGTCCGGGGGAAGATACAGATTTGCTTTATTAGCTCCTTGTGCATCACATGGTACATTATTAGAGTGTAGCTAATAAGTATTACTTTGCAAACAGTTGTGTAATAAACGTAATAAAATTAGATGTATAAATATAGAACTGATCTAAAGACACTTTACCGCACACATTTAAATATTAATTAGGGATCTTCATAGATCTCAAATATTTGCTATCATAAACGTATTTTGCTGATAAATGAGCTACTTCCATGCATGGACATTTTTATGACTATTTATGGCTTGTTTTGCTGTTGATGTAATTTCAAGGGAAGAAAATCTTTCCTTATCGTATCATGTTTTGCAATCGACAATGAAATGAAACTAGTCTTCTATACTTTTGTTTTAAATGATATATAAGTTATTTGTTTGTTGCGATGACTTAAGTGTACTTACCAGAACATAAACCAAAGTCAAGGGTCTTTTTTGCTTCCTTCCTTGCTTAGTCGTATTACTTCCATACGAGTGCATAAATGAACAGCATTCATCTGGGGAATCTCCAACATTCTTGTTCAGTCTGTACTAGAAAAAAAGAACGGCAAGGTGGAGTGATGATCACTACCACATTTTACGGCAAACGGCAAACGTCAGAGATATTCCCGTATTGGTGGTTTTCGTCGTCATGACACGCGATCGCAAAATTGGTTTGCAGTGATGAAATGAAATACATGTATAACATTTTGGTCCTTGTAGAACTACCAAAAATATATTTCTAATCCACATTTTGGAACATTAGATAATTTCCTAACGGAGCTGTGGGCCAATGAATGTATGACAATTATACAGTACTTTGTATGCGGTCGCCATCTTTGTGTCCTTCTCTGGGGCACCAACATGGCAGCCATAAAACGAAAATACGAATAAAGCTTAAATTCCCTTCAAAATCATTGGGTTTCACTTCAAAACTCTTTGAATGCAACTTTAAATGATTTATCGAGTTAAAAAAACAAATTGACACAATTACATGGATTTTTATGCCTTCCGTAAAACACGCTGGGTCGTTCTGTCATAAAATTCAAAATTTATTTACTCCAGAACAATACACCCTATTGACGTGAAATTTGCTGTGTAGATTTCATCGCCAGAAAAACGCGACACGGCCGATTGTGCAATATCAATTTCGGCTCAGAGGTCAGCAAGCACAGTTCATATAAATTACAAGAAAACTATGGGGGGAAAACGCTTAATCTCGATTTCTCAATTTCCTGAGTACGACTTAAAAAATGTCTAACCAGGATCTCAATCTACAATATGTATTAAATAGTTCTACCTACATTTCTATAATCAGCTCGTGAATTTTAGGTTTCGTGTTTTTCAAACATAAACGAGTGTTTTGACTCAAATTATTACAGAGCTAGAGTGTCAATTGGCGAGAAAAGAGCTTACTTACTGTTTATAACTTGGATTCTGAGGTGGAATATACTGTATTTTGCAAAATGTCTATACCAGGCCTTCTGAACGAAGGGTTAATCGTCGTCAGTAAACGCCATAAGAGCAGCTGTGGATTCCTTTTGCAGTTGAATATTTCGATCTTGCGTAAACCGGCAGAATCCGCCATCTTTGTACGCTAAATCCTGTAAATTTGGCCGTCTTGAGACCATCATATATCTGGCCACGAGCGTCTAAAACACCAGGAACACATACCAATGGACAAATTGTTCTCCCCCTATGAAACTGCAGTGTATTTGTAACTGACCAGCAGTTATTCAAATGAATTGTCCCTTTGATTTGATTTGATTTTCTTAAAACAAATATTTAAGCCCGAGAACAAAGTTTGAGTGCTTTTTCCTAGTTTGAGAACATCAACTTGGCTATAGCCAATCAGATGATGAGTTTGCCAGCAGCTGGGTCGTATATGCTAACATAGTATTACTTACCCATTGTTCTATCTCTTTAGCGTACACCACTTCATGTATGAATGAAAGTGCCCGATAAAGAGTACTGAGTTGCATGTCTCCATTTAGGGAAATGCAGACAGCATTGTAGAGGCAATTTCCATCACCTGGACAGCATATTGGCTCGTAACCCTTCTTCTACAGCTCCACCTCTTGAATTCAGCTTCTGTATCTGTATTAGGTATCGATAAGGCAATCAAGTACATGCAACCCACATGAAAATCCAACAACACGTTTTTACATCATTTTTAGTGTTTTACCAAAAACCAGACAGTCGCCATTTTGTTTTCGAAAACGAGGAAAAACGCTTATAAATCAACGTCTGAAGTTTAAGACTTGTTTTTTTTTCGCCACCAGTTTGTTCCCTATAAGCTTGCACAGATCCCCAGTAACTTTTTTTTTGAGAAATCGTACTGAATTAAGCGAAAAATAGCGAAAGAACTCTCACGTAAAATGCACGTGGCTAACCTTATTGAAGAGAAGAATTGGAAGAGGTCCAGAAATTGGTGTTTCATTAATTTATATAAAACGGCAGGAACTACATATATGTTTTAAATAGTGCATCGTCAAGTACACCTTCCAGGGTAGTAGCATCGGTAAGACCAGCTCCATAGCTCTTTTCCTGAATATCTTATATATTTTTAAACATTTAGTAATTTGATATTTTGGTTTTTAGTTGCCAAAACTCGACTTTCAATAAATCATATCCCTCCCATTTGAAGGTTAATGTTTATACCTTATACCGTTACAAAGTGCAGCCTCTCGGCTTCATTTCCGAGTAAGGTTTAGGGGATGTACGTCGCTTCGTTTTGGAGATATGTTACCTCAAACATGACTGAAAATAATATTTTTCGACATTCACGATAGCTCATTAAATATGCATATTCATGAATAAAATGTCATGCAGTTATGAAGCCGACCCTGTCTTGTTTACCACACCGTCGGCCAATTGAAAATCGGTTGAGTATTGCCAGAGTTGTTGATGCTTTAACATAGTCGCAAATTAAACTTTCGAAGTGATCAATTCGAGCTTGTGACTCCTTTATGGATAGCGTGGATAATTATAGTATGAAAGCATATCCAGCCGCAAACTCTGCAAGGGTTAAGTCATCGTATTAGCGCTGTTTAGTGACATACGACAAACGCAAATGACTATGCGGCCACAACTGAAGATATAAGACTTGTCGTTTTGGTGGCTTTCCCTGGACATCTTACCTCTCTTTCGAGAAGTTTTGTGAGAAACTTCCTCGTGATCCAAAACCTCATCACTGCTTGAAAAGTCGAAACCCGTAAGAGCGTGATTGACACGGCTCGTGAGTAAGGAATCTTCTCTAAGATCTTTGATGGTTGGCCCTTCTATAACACGAGACTTGGGAAGAGGTGTAACCCGCCTATGATGTAGGCTGGCGCTTCAACCATCGAGTCCCTTCAATTACTGACCAAATTTTGGCCTTGATTTTGGAGCTTATCTACTGCCCAAAGCAACAGCAATACTGGAAAATGGGCACTGAGATGAAGGACTAGGACTAGCCAAGGCGAGAGATTCATTTACGGTCTTCGCCGCCGTACCTGGAGCCATGGCGGAGAGCTCATCCTCTATTACCTCGTTGACCAACCGGTCCGGATCGTTTTCCTTTGAAGGCTGAGTGGCCTGAGTTGGTTCGCTGCTGCCTGTACCTGCTGCTAGGGCCTGTTGAACTGCCTGCAAAACCGCCACGGAGATGGTGGCCGAGAGGGCTGCACATCCATTGTTAACATATTGGAACGGCTGGCCGGTCGTACTTCTGTCATGTCCGAGGGTCGAAAGTGCTTGGATTGCCTCGGCTTAGCCGATCGCGATCGCTTTGTTGCAGGCATGGCTTATCGAAAATTTAAAGAATCAAAGATCAGATGCCTGAATAAGAGCGCTATCTGATGTGTGCGGTTTCACATGCATGAGAGGGACAATGTTGAAGCTAGTGATAGAATAATAAAGCTGATATTTTTTGTGGATTTGATTGACATAAATAATTCCACAAGCCAAGTTCCATAAAGTAGTAAAACTCCGTAGTGCATGGACAGAAATAGCAAGTGCATTGAGCACACCTGTACCACAAGGCAGCCTAATAGGGGTGTACACTCAAATGGTATCTGCCAGCACAATATATATAATGCCAAAGCCAATATAACATAGTGTACAGCCAAGGTCGTGCTACATGCAACGACTTAACAAATATTGAAGGGCTGACTCAAACATATCAGAGCAGTTCGAAAGAACTGACAATATCTGCGTGCATAGCCAATGTCATGCACGACGCGGAAACGACAAAACAAACAAGGGCTCGCACCAGAATAATAAACATATGGCTTGGCTAGCGTTATCAAAGGGAACTGGCGACAAAACACATTTGCCAATATATAAAACCCACTTAAGTAATCGAAACAACACTTGCAGTAACCATTCAGAAAGGATCGCATACACTTCAGCATTGCCCTCTAAGACTACGATAACACTTATGTTGCCCGCTATTATTCAGATGAACCCATCACGGGCGAGGAAATCATGACGAGCCTTCCAAAAACCCCTATGACCCCAGAACACATAGCATAAGGGATGGGCTCTAGAAACACCCTAAGGTATTTGGTTAACTGATCAACCTTCTTGTTAAATTCTTCCACTGATTCGCGTCGAAGAGTTTGGCATACACATATAACTTGAACGCCGTAAGAGTCGTGCAATAAGTGCATGAAGTCCTCAATTGCAGACCCAACCTCCAAAGGAGGATGGCATGTTAAGTAATTAATGCCAAGCTGTAGTATAATGATATTTGGGGAGAACTAACTCGACCACCGAGAGACCGTATGCGATGGCTTTGTCCACAGTTCGACCCCCAATGAGGCTCCAAAATATTTAAGTGGACATTTAAATCAGTAGAATTGCGCTGAATAAACTGGTGCAAACGACGAATAAAGGAGTGACCGAGAATTAAAACACGTGGTGTAGCCATTACTATCGCGTATCGAGAAAGCTCAGCGGAGGAACTTGACAAATTGAACAGTATTTATACAGTCAAAGTAATGGAAGGTACTAACATACATGTATATCCAACCAATGCTTTAACAAATATGTAACAAAGGCCTGTTCAATGTCATTAGACAGCATGATTTTGCAGTGATTCTTTCTATGATTCAGATTTTGATTTCTGCTCGGGTATGTGAAATGATTGGAGATACTGTAGTATGAAATTTACATTTTCCTCTATTTCGCTTGGTTTTTTGTAGTTACACTACAGACTTTTCGATGTGATTTTACAAATATTATTTCTCCATTTTTTTTCTCTCTCTGATTTCTCACTTGATTCTTCTCCCTCAGAACCGGGTTTGCATGTTGATGCGTAGTGAATGTATGTTTATACCTAAATGTGCAATTCAAAACTATGTTTTTTGCAAGTTACGTCGATGCCAGCTGTCTGCATTGTTCCAGAGACTGATGATCAGAAGGATAACACTGGATATAAATAGACTTGGTAAAACAAACAAATGCAGATATAAACACGCAATGATTTCAACCTCGCCGTACCTTCATGACCTGACAAGATCCTGTTCAGTTTCAGTTTCACTTTCAGCTTTGCTCTTGAGTTGAAGTTGATTAGTTTGGCTTTGTTAAAGACTTCTTATTCAGTTGTATGGTATTGTGGTTTGCAACCAAATCCACAGAGATTCAAATAATAAAGCCGTGGCGGAAGAGAAGCTAACGAGAAATCTTTTGTCCACCTTGAAAAACACAACATCTTGCCATTTCTATCGAAGAAGCCTTTGGTTTCAGCAACACGCTAAATGTGGATTAGCCCGGTCCTGGCTCTGATCAGCCCCTTCAGGTCATCGTGGTCATCACTGGCCATCTGGGTAAAACAAACGCGGTCCTTCGGCTCCGACAAGAGCGCCAGTTGAAATATCCTAAGCCTGTTGGAAGGCTTTCGCACGAGTGAAGTTAAACAAAACATTAAACTGCTTACATTAGAGAAATGGGAGAAATTCCCTCGCGGGTCCGCCATCTTGATTTTACTGTATTAAATTATGTAAATAAAGTAACTTGGCGATTGTTCACGTGACCAGCACAGTGCAATCTGCTTGGTTCCCGGCGCCAAATAGCAACACAAAAAATAAAAATAAACACTTGCGATTTCAGACTCGTGCCTCAAGCAATAAATGTTCAATTTCCATTTCATTGGTCGAAACAGCATCACCGAGTTAGTGATGTTGGAACAACGCGTGGCCACTGACTGAATAAACATTACAAAAGTATACAAATTAGATTTAAAGAACGAAAAACGGCTGCGTTTCATCCTTACCGCTTCTAAATCATCGACCACCATCCGCCATGATTATGGTTCTTGTTCCGAGGAAAAAAGTGGCCAAAAAGGGGGCAACAAAAGTGGCAAAAAAAAATTAAATTAGCATGGCCTTTATGGGCCACCGTAGCAATATCACTTAGGAGAGATATCACTTTTGAAGTGATATTTCACTTCACCCCATTGCAATTGCAATCTTTTCGAATAGTGCTGTATTTTCGTAACTACATACAATAATAACTAAAACAACAACTTTCGATCCTCTCTCCATGATCTTCTCTTTCAACTTCTTATTCAAATCCCTCTGATACTGGTTCCTTAGGCTGTCATATGCAATGTATCTCACAGGCAAAGCATAAGTTTTCATCAGACAACATGGTAACAATTAAATGTGTTGCTGCACCCTCTTCTTAAAGCTATCAGATAAATACGACTTCATTAGTTTCTGGATGTTTCTTGAGGGGATCTTAATACTGTTCAGTTGATCATCGTAATCCAGGGCATCTTGTGTGCCGCAAAGTGAGCATTGGGCTTTCAGTTGTAGCACCAATTTCTTAACCATTTAATTCTGCTGAATATTAGATTGTGGCGATCTGTAGTCTGGGCAATGCTTAGTTGCGGTACCTCCTCGAATTCTTTACACGCATGGCTTACAAAAAGCATGGCCACAGCTAGGAACTACTGGATCTGTCATAAGTTTACGACTGCAAGATAAGAAGTACTGCTTCAGCAATGGTTTGGTATGACAAAGATCGTAATAAGAGGAATAACACTTACCAAACACTTACCAAACGCCACACAGATATTCTAATGGACTTCATCTCTCATTTGATAGTTTACCATCTTTGATTCTTAAACAAAACGTTTCAGTTGTCGCAACCTCTCCCAAGTTTAACCAAAGTGTCAAAGGAAATGTGCGAAACCGGTGTTGCACACGATGTTCCCATACGAACGAATAGTAGCCTCTCCCCTTTTCACGCTTTTGGAACTGAAATTGAAAACGGTGAAGAAACTCAGGTGAGCATATCAGTCCTCTCATGTTAGAATGCTGGTAGCCTCCTCCACAGGCAACTCTTACTTTATTTACATCCGGCAACCGGCAAGGCTAGGATGCTAGTTGTTCAGTTTAAAATGATACTAAACCATAAAAAATCCTTTTGTGAAACATTTTAAGGATGGTAATATGCCTCCACTGGCATACCGTTCAGTTTACACCAAATGTAATTTGGCCGAGTCGGATTTTCCCGGTTATGTGCCTTGCCTGCCACTGGACAGGATATTACGCTTCTCCAAACATTGAAACACATAGTGTTTTAATATATGGCCTTTATGCCTGCTGCACATCTATCATAGAAACGGGCTCAACATCGCATGCTCTTTAACCAGCGGAAGAAAAATGATACAACAACGCGCGCAGCCTGCATGTTGGGATTGACATTTACTGATGGGTGGTTCTGAAAAGAGCCGTTTTTTTTATGGCTCTGAAAAGAACCATTGGGTTTCTTGTGTGCGCGCTGCACCTGTGTTAGCCTTCCTGCTGGCCATCTCTCTCTTCCTCTGGCTCGAATCCTCGGTATTGCTCATCCAGTAATGTGCATCTTATATTGTGAACACAGGCGGGTAGGGGAAAACTCCAAATGAATCTTACCAACTGCCTATATGCAACTGCTTGGAAATACCTGAAAACAAGTTAAAGTAAACTTAAATATATATGATATTGCACCTACAAGAACACATCGACAGTTAAATTGGAAGGCATTTATAACTCCTCTGGAAATTGGAATACAGTAAAACAAATGAAGGTTTCGAATAAGGAAGACATGGACTGATGCGATAGATAAGTACTGGGTAGTATACAGCTTGCTTTTGTTGGTCTTGGGGAAAAAACGATGGCCATAGTTTAGATAACAAGACCGGAAAGCGAAAACAATGCACTAACATATAGACTTGCATCCATCTAACTAGGGCATTATATATTTCAATATATAGCAAGCACTGACAACCATTTCACTGCTAAATCTTTGCGAGAGCTCCGTTTCTTCAGCTTCTTCACGCGTGATCTCTCTTGTCTATGCCGCTTGCTCTTCCTCGGTTGCCAAAGGATATTTGTCATGTGACAAAGTGTTGCTAAGTGATGCCCTACTTCTCATACGTAATATCGCTGACGGGTTATTGATCGGGGAAAATCAAGATGGCGGCGATTTCCCACACGAATCTACAGGTAAATTTCGGCTGGAGAAATGTATTTTTGGTATATTGTTTAGGATAAGCATGAAAGCTTTAACCTTAATGAAAGTAACTGGGACAAAAACATCGCCAAAAATGACATTGATTTTGATCGTAGTAGCACTTTAAACAAAGGCTCTTTTAGGAGCCACCAAATGAGCAAAGAGTACATGACCATAATGCTTCAACGTAATGCAACCTTTTCACTGAATGATCGCATTTAGTTGCATTAAAATACTTTAATCGCTAAAAACCATTGCCAACAAACTAGTGAAAGAGTGATGAGTGACTGCTGTAGCATGCAGAAACACAAGTCTAATTCGGATTTTGCCCTTTTGCACTCTAGTAATAAAATTCAAATTTGTACTAATTAAGAGGTTTATAACCGGAAATATGTCAAAATTGATGGTTTCTGAAAAGACAGAAGTTTGTGTGTTTTGTGGGTGTTTGAGAAAAAATCAATAACTAACATTTTCCTTGAATAGTATCACTATATCTCAAAAGAAAACAATAATAAAAAACAGTACAGTTTAATCATTTAACAATTGCAATCACACTCTAATGAAGCTTTTGCCTTACAATGAGCAAAAAGGGTTTTGAGTGTTTTTGACAACATCTATTTATTAAAAACATTTTAGATAATTTAAATTAATAAGAAATTTTTAAGGAAGGGGAAATATATTTTATAGTTTTAAGAATTCAGTTAAAAATATCTCAATTTCATAAATTTATGAAACCTCTGAGCCATAAGCCAGATTTCATAAATTTATGAGCCATGTGCCAGATTTCATGAATTTATGAACCCTGTGAGCCATAAGCCAGATTTCATAATTGTATGAGCCATGTGCCAGATTTCATAAATTTATGAACTCTCTGAGCCTTGTCCCAGATTTCATTCATAAATTTATGATCTCAAGACCAGAGTTTCCCGATTATCATATTTAAATATCATTTTAAAAAGGTTTAATCTACATGTACCAAATAACTTATCAAGAAACAATTCGATTCAACTGCCCATTTAACTCCTATCAATTGGATGAATCACTGTCCCCTGGATACGTGCGATAATTTGTTTTTGTGCCTTTAAAACCTAAAAACGCATCCACTAAATGTGGTTCATCCTGTTTAGCGTGCTAGCTATCCACTTTTGAACATTGACGGAGGTCTGCATGGTTGATATTCGAAATGAAATCCCTCGTGATATGTATGATCATGTACGTTCTCTCTGTCAAAATACGGAATAGATTTGAACTCACAACGTGTATAAGCTCAAATTATTAATAACACTGTCACAGTAATATTGTGAATAAGAACGTAAACGACGCGGGCAAACGAGCATCTTTTGATCGAGTTTCCTTCAAGGTCATTCGGCCCATACGATATTACGAGCCTGTACAAGGTTTGATATTATTATTCCTCTACGTTGTACGGAAACTTTATATCATGTTAAGTACTCTAGTTTTAGAAAGGTGAATTAAAGCTATGTAGATTCGCTTCAGTACATGTAAATATTTATGGTGCCAATTCTCAAGCCCCGGCCTCAATCTTAACCGACCGGTATTCCCCCTCTGATGCAACGCGAATAACGCGATATATTAGAATTTTATAATTACCTGTTATACATCGTGGGTTGTTGTTGTACGTCTTGAGTTAGAACGTTCTTCTGAATACCAGTGACGTATACTTTCTAACGAATACATGCAGTCGGTCATGATATATACGTACCGCCTGCACGCGCCACAACACTCACCGCGGTTGAATCTCCCCCTCCAACGTTCAACAAGGTTCATTGCACATCAGCAGAGGGTTTATTTATCAAGCATTTATGATACAGATTTGCATAATGTGAGTCAGCGCAGCTCAACAGGAAGCCGGCCACACGATTACGAAACTCGAAAGAGTAAAACATATTTTCGGTAAACTCGGTAAAACATATTTTCGTTATATAACTTATACAATCTGAAATTTTCCGACGAATTCTGTGTTCACGCTTTTAAGACATCAGCTTTCGATTTGTTTCCGAGGCATTCACTCACTTCGCTAACCGTTTGACAGATTTGACCCATTCGGGTATGTAATTCAACCCTACTGTACTGGTCTGCTGTTTAGTTTACCTTTCAACGCTAAGTTTTGATTCAAGAACGAGGGAGCTGGTGAGTCTCTGAATTCTCCGGCTCCCTACAGAAAACTAAAACCTGTGAAGGTTAAACAAAATAATTTAAAAAAACTGCGTCCCTGTGAAACTGTTTCCTCTGCAGAACAGTCTTTAGACTGATATCTCCCGGCAGTTAACGGGTTCTAACCGGCATTCACTTAAGACAGCTAAAAAATAGCGATACTGTTTGTAAACACTGATGTCATTTATATATTTGCATATGTAATGTGGTTGGCAAAAACACTGCGTGTTTGTATGACTTGTATGGCAACTAGCGATTTGGGCCTCACAAAATACCTCTCAATTCTGCTTTCAGATCTTAATTCTTTTATAAGACTTATAAGTTAAGAGCATATAAGCTTCGATGAAAGGGCTTGCTTGCATTTGAAGAACAAGAAGCTAAACCACAAGATGCACACAGAGTTGGGATCCAGCAGTCTATTTATCAAAACATAGTTCTTAATACAATACATCAAATACTATATTTCTTTGCATACAATGATAATACAAAAATAGTGATTATGCAAATAATCAATTACCCAAACCCAGGTGGTTGTAGTATTAGTGTGGGGTGGAAGTGAGAATGGACTTACAAAGCATATTAGCTGAATGAAGACGTATGGTTAAAGGCATAGTGAGGTAGATTAGAATAGTGTCAGAGTGCCAGTCCCCCAAGGCTTTGATGAGATCAAGGGGGACACCCGACTGATAGGCAAAGGAAGCCCCTCCTCTGCGAAATGAGTGTCCTGCATAGTCTCGCGGGTTAATGTGTAAGAGCGCAAGGCGGTCCCGGAGTTTAGTTACAAACAAGTTGTATGTAAAGATGTGATACATGTCTCTGTTAACCCAGTTAAATGCCTGGGCGCCCGGTACTGTTAGTTGCGTAAAGCTTAAAGCATGAGATACAGCCGCTGTGGGGCAAAGCTTACTACCTGGGATACGCGGCAATGGGATTCCCACAACCCGCTCCCGGAACTGTATGGTCTTGCTCCAGCGGATGGTAATAAGCGTGCCCCATGGATGGATCTCAATGTCGGCCTTGGTTAGTTGCTTAGATGCATCGAAGTTAGTGGCGGTTGTAGGTAGCAGTTGTGATTTGCGAAACATGCCGAAAAAGGCTACTAAGCAGATGGCCCAAAAAGAAGCATCCAAACTGGATGAAAAGTCTAATGTGTCATGCAGGCGAAGTAAAATGTCAGCGGTTATGGGCCGCTTTTGGTTAGGTGGTGAGCCTTTAATGCGCTTGATGCCCGTAAGCAAGGACTGTAAGGGCCAATTATTGAGTAGTGGGTTAGGTAAGCCAAACTCCTTATGTATAATGCCGATTATATTGAGATAACTACGAATGGACGAAGGTTTGAGTGATCTAGCTAGGAAAGCCGCATATTGTAGTAAATGTTGCGGAAGTATCGGCACCGGGCTGTAGCCCATGTACAAACAGAAGCGTAAATAGGTATCGCGATGTGTCTTACATGTATATGTTGCCTTAGTAGATTCTGCAAACGTGCGTTGTCGGAATTGGAGGACTTCGCTCTCGAGCTCGGCCACGAGGGCAGGACGCAGTACATCTGGAAGAGATGAAGCGAAGGCTGTAAGCTGACATGTGTGCCCGTATCGGCATGTTATCAATAGAGTCGGCCGAAAAGTTTGCACAAAGCATAGAATAGAAATTCAACAAGTGCCCCGGCGTGTGTAGCCTGCTAATCGAGTCTGCCAAAGTGCTACGCACGCCTGCCAAGTAAACGGCAGTGATGTGAAAATTGTAAAAGGCCGACAGCCAGAAAAGCTCGCGCAATTCCTGCATGATAACGCGATTAGCCGTCGTACCCTTGTTGATAATCTGAACTGCCGCTTGATTGTCGCTATGAATAATGATGCGCTGATTAGCCCAAGTCTTGCTCCATCGCTTCGCTGCGAGAATAATAGCTAAAGTCTCCTTGTGGTTTATGTGCAGATCTGCCCAGTGCGGGCTATCGAGCGCGAAATTGTGATAGAACCAATCACCTCGAAAGTAACCACCCGCCGAGTGAGGGCACGCGTCTGTGTTTACATCCACTGTAGGCACCGACTCTAAAAATAGGCGCTTGCCATTAAACACGCGAAGGAAATCTACCCACCATGCGATATCACGGTGGAATTCTGCATCGAGTCGGATCCTAGCGGAAGGTGATAGAGAATTCATAGTGTCAAGGATTCTCCGCAGAAACGTGCGCCCGCCATAAATAACGCTACATGAGTAATTAAGTTTGCCAGCCAAGCTTTGCAGTTGTTTCTTACTCACTCGGTGTTTGTTGTGAAACTGGAGAACGAGTTGCTGGAGGTCATCCAGTTTATCTTGTGGCAATGTCATGGAACATTCCATCGTATCTAACTGAATGCCTAGGAAAGTTAAGCGCTGTGTAGGGGGGACTAACTTGCGCTCGCTTACAGTGAAGCCCAAATCTACCACCAGGTCTAAAGGGTATCATACGCCAATTTGCATTCCTCGAACGTGTCCCCTACAACTAGAAAATCGTCTAGATATACAACGACGGTATGGAATCCGCGTCGCGCCATCATGCGTCTAACCGACTGCGTTATTCTGTGAAAGATACCGGGACTGCTTTTCGCTCCGAACGGTAAACGTGTATCGTAAAAAAAAGTATAGTGCCTATCGCCCGTAAAACGCCATGTGCAACCGGTTGCACGGTAGTTGTCTGGATGAATTGGTACCGAGCGGTACGCATGCCTGAGGTCAATTTTGGCCTCAGGCAGACCGCGTCGTCTAATGATTGAAATTTGAACGAATCGGCATTGATATAGTCATTGACTGCTTGGCCGCGCGGCCGCGAGCAGTCGTGAATAAGGCGGATTTCATCGGAGTTCAGCTTAGGAATAGCTCCTAATGCGCTTACTACCGGTGGTTTAGCTGCTGCTGTAACGTAATTGCCTTGCGCTATCTCGTCGCGAATAGTTTGCTCAACTAGCGGTCGATGAATGGAATTAGTCGCTGACCTATAATTATCCATGTCGACCTCGGCGAAATTAGTGCCTACTGGCATAAGTTGGAATCCTTCGAGGACGCCGTTAGCCAGAAACTCTTTGTCCTCGTCGAATTCCAGCTCTATTAGCCATTTAGCACAGTTCAGCGGATTATTGGTTACTGTCGTGGTTAGTCATGCTGGTGTTTGCCCTGGTGTTTGCGCAGCGGGATGGGCAGTATGCGTCATGTGGGCATGGTAGGGGTGTGTTTGACCACACGCCCTTCCGCCCGACACTTTGCGATTGCATACGTGCGCGTAGTTACATGTTTGCATGGCACAACCTTTAGTGTTAAAATTACGGCATATTATTCTACCCTCTGCAGTGAAAGCCGCTATAGTCCCACGGGGGGTTATTAACCTGATTAGGTTGTGTACGTCCTGGTGTGAATTTTGTTAGCGATGTGAGAAAGACCGTGTGCAAATGAGTGGAGTCGAAACTCCACGAGTAATTATATACCGCCTGGAGTTTGCGAAACTCATTATCGTAAAGCAAAATCGACTTCCAGTCATACTTGCCAGCTAGTTCCATAATTTTTTAGGTATAACAGAGGTAATTCTGAATGTCAGATTGTGATTCTAATTTTCCCTCTGCCATAAGGGCATTGAAAATTCTCGTGTTAGCTATCACCCACTGGGGTGTCGTTACTGTCTCTAGCTTGGGCTTTTTTGGGCCATAGGTTACTACCAGTTTTGCTTGCCCTTGGTAGCCCAAGGTTTCCTCGTCATCTAACGGAATGATGTTGTCGAGGTAATCAATAACGAGTTTTGGTTTCTCACCCTGTTTTACTTTTGCTGGTGTGAGGAACATCGCTGCGACGTCCGGCACCTTCGGCGCTACGGCAGAATTCGCCGCAACAGCGGCTGCGTGGGTTGTCAATGTCGTCGCGGGCGCTGGCGCTGCTGCCGTCACACTCTGCTTGAGTAACTCATCCAGCGGCGTTAACACGTCCCCATCAAGCGGCTGGACTTTCCTCATTTCCTTTGCAGTCATCAACTGGGCCGGGGCCCCTTGAGGCTGGCTCTTGAGTCGTTCGACAGCCTCGCGCTTCAGGTAGACTTTCTCCCGGAGGGACTCGATATTTTGTTGCCGCCGTAGGTCCTGTTCCTCCAGCTCAAGCTGTTTAAGCTGGTCAGCCAGGCACTCGTAGGCATCGTCCTCAGCTGGCACAGGAGACTTTGAAGGAGTGACATGGCGGTCGGCTTTCTCGCGCTTTATATACGGCGAGCTAAGCGAGCTTAACTCCCGGCCTTCGCAGTGTCTAGACGGAATCCCCCACGAGTGGTCGTCTCTGGGTGTGTTACAACCCGGGCAGAAGCTTGTTCTCTTTGATGCTGACATCGTGATATGGATAAAACGGCTAAAGAAACAGCTAAGCTAGGCCTGAGTCGCCTTGAGCGTTGCAGTGGGGAATATGCAAGTGCCAGTACTGCCTAAGATTGCGCTCTTAAAGCCCGATAAACCCACGCATACCTTAGGCGCACCCTGAGGAAGTAGATGCCTTATGGCTTAGGTCATGCGTGCCTCACCGGAACCCTGCTCACGTACAACTGCCCAGGTCTAGATTTACATTAATAACAAGTTATCAATATTCACAGTAATTTGGCGATGAATAAGCACCGACCTGTAATATTATATAAGCAACTGACTGGGTTCACGCTTCGTTTCTGCCAACCACAGAAAGCAACAAATGTGGCGTGACTGGCCTGTGTGACGTCTTAGTAAGTATCGCTATTAAACAGCGGTAACGGTTATATTTCATTCACTTTTTGTAGAACAGCCTAATCTCTCGGAAATTAACGGCAGAAATGAACTGAGACAAAGCTCCCGGCGGTAACGGCTGGGTACTTTAGCCGGACTAAAATATCTCGGCAGTTAACGGTACTGACGGGTTCTAACTCAGCCTAAATGTTAGACTGAAATCTCTCGACAATTAACGGCACTCAAAATACTATGAACTCAAATCTCATCTCTGTAGAACAGCCTAAAGTCACTGGCTTTAGACTGAAATCTCCCAGTGGTAACCAGGGAAAAATATCTCCTATATTATCATATTTAAACTACAATTAATATTCTATGCGGTTAAAATGTGGCGATCGCTTAATCTTTGTAGAACAGCCTAAACTTCAGCCGGACTGAAGTCAAATCTCCCGGCGGTTAACATGTGCCGATATAAGCCATTTGTAGCGATTATTCCGTGTATTAATTCTGATGATTCCGTACTGACGGTCAATCGAACCTATATAGAACAGCCAAACTTTACTGAGGCTAAAATCTCACGGGCAGTTGGTACAAAATACTATAAAATAAAATCTCCCGGTGGTAACAGGTTCTAACTCATTCTCTCAAAATTAATAGTCAGTAGAAGGCCTGAGCAGTTGAGCTTTCTTTTCGGGGACAGAAAGAAAGAACTCCGAGAGACTGCCTGAACTTTTCACCGGCGGCGGTAATATAAAGCGGGAGATTAAAAAGGCAAAGCTCCGTTCTTCAAAGTTCGAATTGAACGAATTACAACCCGCTACGATTTCAGTCAGTAGTATAGGGCGCATGGAATTAGCCGGTTTTTTGGTGCGCTATGTTAATTTTTGGTGCGCTCTCATTAATTCAGATGACGTCACGGTTCTATTGTCTTAGACTCATGAATAAAGTGCGGTGGTTTCTCATTATCTATTGTCTTAGACTCATGAATAAAGTGGTGAGCTCATGAATAAAGTGGTGCGCTCATGAATATCTATTGTTCCTTTGGATGAGGTCATCGAACTATTCGGGCATGTTTGGGCAAAGCCCATTGTTTGGAGGCATGTTTGAGCAAAGCCTATGCCCTGAAACCATTCGAAGTTGAATGAAAAGAGTAATAAATATCTCGCAATATCTAAACCCCTTTGTAGCGTAAATAGTAAGAACAAACTACTCGTGATAGGCTCTAAACTGTCTTTATTATTTTCCTTTACAGTTAATAACTCATAAGATAATTGTATACAAAATCCACTGTGACTCATAAGAGAAATTTTGCTATTGTCCTTAGGGATTAACGATAACTGAAGAGCCTATTGTTTGGAGGAAAACTGTTGTGATGCAAATTCTTCTCGAAAAACTGAACTAAATTACCATACGAATATAAACAAACCAGATAATTAAACAAAGTTTATTCAATCTCCAAAACACCAATTTTAAAAACAGTTCATTTTCCTTATCCTCGCGGAGTTGATAACTTTCTTATTTCTCAGTTCTTGGGTTGATATAATGTACCGTGTTACAAGATTACGCTGATTTATGTTTCATTGATTTTTTTCTCAGTTCTTGGGTTTTCTTGTTGACAAATGCTACAGACAGTTGTGTTTTTACCGAGGAGAGGAAAATTAATGACCAAGGTAGTCTAGTCTAAAAACTATACTTCAACTAGAAATCGACTTAAAAAAACTTATTTCTAAAAGGTACAAATGTATTATTCATCGCGGAATCACTCTGTTCCGGAATAGGTTGTTTTTGGAATTGTTTATTCAACAAGAATTTTCGGTGGTGAATTGCAGCCTCGGTCGCTTCTTGCCATCCATAATCTTCCGTGTTCATCAAGTTTTGTTTTGTTTCCAAGATTTTTTGGAAATCAGGATCTTTTCTTAAGCTGTGAATCCATTTCATATCTTCGAACAACACTTCTCTTAGGTCTTTTCTATAGGTAGGAACCAAAGCGTTACTGGCTTTGATTTCAGCAATTTCATGACTATCCCCATCGTGTTCATACTTTTGAACCAACGCTTCCCAATCTTCCTGGTGCCGTTCTTTAGCTTCGTTACGAATTCTTTCCCAAACATCTTCTCCGTCGTAACTATCATCTGTGGAGTCCGTGCTCTCCTGAGAATCAGAGCTTTGATAAGAATCTTCAGTCATTTCATCATCTGAGTTGGAACGATTAGCAGCCATCGTTTATATCTTTACTCTTCAAGGATCGGGAGTATAATGTCAGACCCTTAAAAGTTTCCAACTTTATAGAAAACGAATTGGCGTGGTCACTATTAGCTGATTTAGGTAAGGTCTCTCAGTTAGACCAACATTGTAAGTAGGATTCCTAACCAACATATTTTCCATCATCAACAACTGGATTTACATTCCTCAACAAAAACATTCTTTTTTGAAGTTTTGCTTCTTGTAAATAGGGTTTACGTTCTTGAGTTGATAACCTATGGACTTGTGCCAAGTGGTTGGATAATTTAAGAAGATACTTTGATCCACAATTCGGTACAGGGCAGTTTTTCAAAGTCTGATTTTCCATGTTCACTCGTTGAAAGTTAGTATCAAATAGCACACATCTACTTGATCGTCCCTTTTATCTCCTTTCGTCCCTTTTGTCTCCTTTTGTCCCGCTTTTTTTCATTTTGAAATAAAAAAAGAAGCATAAAAAAGAAAAAAAGGCGGGACAAGAGGCGACAAACGGGATGAAAGGGATAAACGGAGATACCTACATCTGAATGTGGACACGTCTCTTGTCAATAGGCCCTTTCGTCCCGTGTGTCTCCTTTTCTCCCGCTTTTTTTTCGTTTTGAAATAAAAAAAGAAGCATAAAAAAGAAAAAAAAAGCGGGACAAAAGGAGACAAAAGGGACGAAAGGGATAAACGGAGATACCTCTAGCCGAATGTGAACACGTCTCTTGTCGGTAGGCCAAGTGAGAAGTGATGTAGAATGTCAATGATTCTCTCTTTTATAGAATCTCTAAGAAATGTGGATGATGTTGGAGCATGTGTAGAAACAATTCACCCCATTCCTCCTCGGATACATGTAGCTCCATTTCTTTAGCAAAGCGTAGAAAGGTTAATAGACGACCGATATTCACCTCAATTTCAACTGCTGGAAGTACATTCTTAGCAATCTCTAATCGGGATATTTGAGTATAATCTCCAATGGGTTCAAACCAATTTACATTTCCAAAGTCTGTTTGTGCTGCTACACTTCTCAGCAGGGTAAAGCGAGCTACTGCTTTAGTCAAGGCCATGTCGAAATGATTCGTATAAAGTGGATTTGTTAGTACTTATTAAGAAATATTTACATAAATACAATACCTTAATTAATACAAAGACACAATTCAGTATCACATCATGGCTTTATTTTACATAGCATTTCTAAAAGAGACTTGACTGCCAAGCGCCGTTACAGGTATTACAAATAGTTCCATAGTAACACAGAGTTCTCGCATACTGAGCACTGTTTGAGTTGGCTCAAAGGCGGCTTTCCTCCAAACGTAACATTGGGTACTGACTGTTCTTCAACGTCTCCCGGTTCAGTCGTCATTGAGGAGGTATCTTGCTCTTCTACTGCTGTGGTCTTCAGGATAGCATTTTGTCTCTGAAGTGTTGGACGAAAAACCTCTTCTGGTTCATCGGTTATTTCAGTCTGTCGTGGATTCCTGCGATCAAAGGCTTCATAGTCGGGGTCTTCTGGATTTTCGGATATGGTTTCAATAAGATCATCCATCTCCTTCACAATGTCTTTGAGGTTGATCCACTCGTCGACTGTCAAAGCAATTCCCTCCTTGGTGGGAAATTTCTTGTTTTGGCCTTGAATGTACTTTCGAATGTGAACTCTCATCTTGCCGTGGAAAATGTTAGCGCTGGCGTGGTAGCCTCGAGGTCCTAGCTTGTAGATCACTTCCATCTCGTTGCTGCTCAATTTCTTGAATGGATTCAGGACCGATCGCTTCTAGCTTTATAGCTGCTCCAAACAATAGGCTTTGTCCAAACATGCCTCCAAACAATAGGCTTTGCCCAAACATGCCCGAATAGATCGATGACCTCATCCAAAGGAACAATAGATATTTATGAGCGCGCCTTAAAAATTAACATAGCTCACCACTTTATTCATGAGCGCACCACTTTATTCATGAGCTCACCACTTTATTCATGAGTCTAAGACAATAGAACCGTGACGTCATTGAATTAATGAGCGCGCCTTAAAAAATAGCATAGCGCCTTAAAAATTAGCATAGCGCCGCAAAAAACCGGCTAATTCGGTGCGCCCTATACTACTTGAGTCCATAGTAGTATTTCGTAAAGCTACTAGAATTAATATTCTTCTACTGCGTAGCATTCTCTTAGAACTTGAACTGTAGCATGCGCAGTTTACCGCCATTCGTCAAAGAAAAATCAAACAATAAAATAGACTCTTTAGGTACTTGCTCTACCAAGTGACATTCCTTCCATTCCTTTTCTTTGCTACAGCCAATTTCGTCGTCCACGTCCCTCCGTTCCATTCCAACACAACCGTCCTCCTTCAACTGCCCCACCTCGACTACCAAAGGACGTTCATTGTAACTATCCACGTCGAGAGCCACCATCATCCAAATCTCGAGTTCTTTCAAGTCTTGATTGATGATGATCTCTCTTTGAACTTGCCTTGGTGTCGCATATGAACCGGTATACATCTAAGAAAAGAACAAGTTTTATAGAGACTCGAGCAAAACACACCAATCATTAGTTAGAACACCCCGGAGAACACATTTAAGAGGGCCCATTTATTTCACACGGTTATTTACACCCATGCCTTACATTAAGGTTTTGGGTCCGGATGTTTTCACGTTGAAAGTTAGGCCGAGTACCATACCAAAATTTCATCGGCAGCGTGCCGTCATTTTGTGCATGTGTAAATGGGGTTTTATACTAGTCTTCAACTATGGTTTTTGTGTGGTCTGTCATAAGTCAGTTAGCCATTCGTTATTTGCATCTTTTGACCACTCCCTGACTTAACCAAATTTAACTACGCTGATTTTGAGATCAGTAATTACTCACTGTAGTTTAGGTCGGAGCGTGCCGCGGGAACCTGAAAACCCTGACCCTATAAAAATACCGTTTACCATACCCTATCCAAAACGTGAAGCAAAAACCCTTATACCCTATTCCTCACTTGAAGCAAAAAATCTATACCCTATCCCAGAGCCAAACCATAGATTCTTACTCAATTACACTACGAAAGCGGTTGTTTTGTTTTAATATGGTACTTAAAGCTGTAACGTGGTCGATAGAGCGCTAAGCATGGCGTTAATGACAAGTAAATCTAAATCCATACCCTTTCACAGGCCAAAACCGTGAAAAGGATACCCTATCCCAGACCTCGGCAGCTCAAAAACCATACCCTTTGGGGCGGCACATACCCGTATAGCCCATAAAAGGGAGTACCCCCCCCCCCCCCCCCTCAGAGTTTAGATTCACCTTGTGATATTTATCAGCTAAAAAATAGTGTAGCGTACATAAATGAGTTTACGGTTGCTGCAAACTAGTATGGTATGTTTTATTTAGCTAATGTTCTTTGTCACTTGAAACGTGGCAACCACAATTGGCGACTGAAAAAGTTTGGATGGTCGCCAGTTGCCGCCTACGTGAAAAAGTTAATTTCGGATCCTGCTGTTATAAACGAAGCAGTTTACCTTTCTCGTTCAGCTTTCTTTGAGTATCTGATTCAGCAAAATTTAGCGCTGATTTAGCATCGTTTACCGCTTCTTCGCAAACCTGAAGACGAGAAACCTTCGATTCGTACTCTTCGTCTATCCGTTTTCCTTCTAGCAGCAGATTGCTCTTTCTTGTGTTTAAATTGAACACTGGCAATGTGTTCCAGAACGGCATTAGTTTAGGATCAGCTAGCTTTGAACATTTCTAACTCCGTTTGCATTGTTCTTCGATGCTCGCAGCAGGGACGGCATCTTGAATTTTCGGAATTTTGTGCAGTTACGCTTTCGTGATTTCCCTACATTTTTTCTTACACTTTGGCAATGAAACACTAGGCTTTTTGAGTTCTAAAAAGATATATCTAGAACTTTCGCTTTGCTAAGTAGGTCTCCTATTCTTAGTTATAAAGATTTTAGGGAAAGAACAGCAATTTGGGATAAAATTCTTAATTTTTGGTTGATAACTCTTTGTTCGTCAATATTCCTCTAGGGGTGTCTAAGTGAAACACGTACGTATTTAGGCACCCTAGCCTTCCGTCCCTTCTACTGCAATTTTTGCTCTATATTCATTTGCCTGGAAACAGTTCAGTGTGGAAAAGTGGGTCTAGAAGAACATCCATTTTTACCCGAATACCATTGTATTCGGAGTGGAATCTAGATTTCTCAGTGCCAGTATAGTCATTTGACCGGTCATTTCTCGTTTGTAGAATCAGGAAGTTGGAATTACAAGTCATGACCGACCAGATAGCCCTCATGACCGACCAGACCAGGACCCTGGTTAGTCATGACCACCATTTGGAGGAAAATTATTTACAGCCTTGTGTATTAACAGGGACTCTCTGAAAACCCCTTCGGTGTTGAGTTCAGCACCATGTCTAAATATTATTATTTACCTGTACATCCTTCACTTGTGCTGGCATTAAGATCAGATACTTCTTGTTCACTATGGCATACTCTTTGAAGTCTACTACTTTTACATTTCAATTCGATCCATTTCACTGTTTATAATTATGTTACTATGTTACTCCAAACCACTTACAGTATGTTACAATGAGAACCCACAGAAGAAATGCTCATAGGGCAAATAAAACTACACTTACATCATCATTACTGTTTAATATTCCCAATTTGTAGACCACAGGTCAGCTATACTATTTTGACACACTTTGTGAACTTTGGGCAGTATGTAAAATCGTCCAGGTTTCACGTCAGTATGTATAAGCTACTATTTGGTTTTGTTATCGATGATTTTGTCGTAAAGCATACGTTGAACATAAAATATGATACCTGTTTATATGATTGTTATTATGTTATTAGTAATGTCAGCGTCTAGTTGTTTGTAAAATTTAGAGTTACCAAGTTGTCGATTACATTCGTCTATGTACCATGTCCTGTCCATTACTACCATACCAGACCCCTTGTCTGTGGGTTTGATGACGATGTCTTGACATTGTTTAAGTCGGTGAATGCTTTTACGTTCACTATTAGATAAATTATCAGAGATGTGATTAGGTTTATTAGTGGAAATGTCAGTTTTAATAGCATCTAAAAAGCATTTATAGCAGTATCTCTGTTGGCAGGAGGCGTCCAAATGCTCTTAAGGTGAAATGGATTAACGTGTTGGTTGGAATTAGAAGCGTTATGATCGTGAAAATATTCTGTTAAACGCATACGTCGAGAAAAATCATGTGTCAGCTGTTACTTCCGGCTCTTAATGTGTTGCAGTGCGGAGCAGAAGGTTAAACCACGAGCGAGCATGAAAGTTTCGTCCTGAGAAATTAGTGTCGAGTTTATTATAAATATTCTTATTAGCAGAAAGGTTGGGTGGTTTATTTTTCCGTCGACTGCGTTTCTTATTATTAGGGTTAGGAGTGGGAGATACAGGTAGATCAGAATTGTTAGTGTGTTGTTATTAGAGGTATTAATTGCGCAATTATGCCGATTGGTTCTGTTTAAAAAAAAATTACCTTTTTTGCGTCTTCTAAAGGAAAGTATGGACTCAAGAGATAAAGACATACAGTCAATCTTACCTATGAAATAAGTAAAATGTTCAGGAGTACAAGTTCTACATAATTGTTCCTTGTGGTCAAAAAGGTCCTGTTTAAGTAATTTGATTTTTTTACCGCATTCCGAGGTGAGCAGTTTCAAGTGTCACTGGGCAGTATAATATTTAATGTTTTTCCATTGTGTATAGAACCAGAAGTTGTTAGGGGTAAAGGCTGGCGTACATAAGGCATAAGTCCATTAGTTACGATATTGTTCTGGATGTAGAATTTATAGTTGACGAAATGATGCTGGTAACGGACGAGTTTTAAATGGACACGTTAAGCAACGTTGAAGAGCACAGTAAATTTAGGTGTAACCAGATTGTGGTCAGTAGCAGTGTCCATAGGAGTGGCAGAACACGAAGTAGGACCAGGATTGGTTTGAACATCCATACAAATTACCAGAGAATATCTGCCAAACGTGATTGCGGCGGATGAGTAAAGTGAAGATTCCCCTTGGTATGGTGACGTTACAAGACTGGATGAGTCACGATGAATACATTTAGGGATGCAGTTTGAATGAAAACAACCAATGTGTATTCTCCACGAGCTGATGTCGATGCCCATAGTGGTGAAGTGGAATAACAAGAAAAGTCGGATCTATAAAATAGACCAAAAAGTTCAAAGGTAACGAATATGTAATGCTAATGAAAGCTAGTAAAAACCATATACGACAATTCTGTCGGTGTACGTTGGATCTAGCGGAGAGATCTGATCAGCAAAAAACAGTAATAAGTGAACAAGTCCAAGGACTACATAAACGCTGATTGAACAACGTGTATATTGAAGAGTTGACAATATTTCGGCTGGCCAAACCAGCCTTCCTCAGGTAGATTTCAATCTTTCGGACTAATTTTCTTGTGCGCTTTAGGGTTGGACTATTATATTTTAAAAGGGGGGAGGGGGGGTGGTTGGACAATTTGTTTCTGGATCGAATTTTTTTGTATGACTGAAAGTTCTGCACCGCTTGCTTGCACGGAGTTCTTTTCATGAAGACGTTTTTACCATTAGCACAGATTGCACAACTGTATAATTATGGTTTATGAGACACGGGATTGCTACCTGGTACAATGGCTAGTTGTTCTTCAATATTATTTCTAACACCACGTATGCCCCATTAAACTCAGTATTAAATTAGCTTATAGACTGAGAGGACTACTTTAAGAGAATCATCAATCCGAGTATCATTTACCCTTTACAGCAACAGAGACTTGATATAAATACAGTTCGACAACTTGTAGTTTTCGGACAGGCGGTCTTTCCTTTCTGCTTCTTCTCCACCACCCTCTCCCCCCTCAATTTTTCATTCGATCCCAGGTCTCAAACACGCTCGCCCAATATGGCAGCCGCTTCGATGATCTGTTTGCTGCATGAAAAAAAACACCATCTACCACCTGAAAGCAGGCTAGGTCATTTGCAAACACTCCAGAATGTAACATTTCTCATGTTCTCAAATACCTGTTGTGTTTTATAGTTTTGCTTCAAAAATATATATTTGTACATATAACGTATGACTGTTGTCAATAATTCATAATATCATTATTTCATACATGTACTTACTGGTTTTCCTGTCCTCTGTGCCAGTTGCCCATTCTGAATTGTATTGTCCTTTGTCCTTAAGTTCTCTGGCGGTCCAGGGATGAATGGATAAGCCCTTGAATGAACTTTCCCAACTTTCCGAACTTCCCCTTCATGTTCACAAAATGAGCAGCCAAATTTGCCATTGAACTGAGTGAATGCCTGCAATGCTGACTTCCCAGGTAAATCTGCTGTTCCAATCATGCACACAGCACGACACGTAAAGCTTTCTGGACCACAGTCTATTGTAATCCCTACCATACAGTAAATATATACTATTTTAATATTGGCCATAATTAGTACTTAAAATGGTAGTAGAGTATATTTATAGTTCTGCAGTAGTGTACAATGTGCATGTACATACACAAGCAGTTACCTGCTAGAAACTGGAATAATTATTCACACTGTACCGACCTCTAAGTACAATCCAAAGCCCCTCACGTTGTAAACATTAAAGAAATAGTAAATCTTTTCCGTGTTTCCATAGCCTTATGCAAACACGAGGGGGAGGTTGGGAGATTCTCAAGTTGTTGTGTAAACCCGACTATTGCTTTCATAATAATTATTATATCTTGCTCTTCAGGGAATTTGTTTTTACTACCCCCCCCCCCCCCCCCCCTCACTTGTCTAATGGTGTATCCCTAACTACATTACAGCTATAAGCTAGTATGTACATGTACATGGTTTTAATTTAACTCACCATTTTTCTTAAGATTGTTTATCTGTTCACGAAGGTTTGCATTGATGGCTTTTGTGGTCCAAACCAGATTCCACCTAATATCAACCTTTTGGGGCTGTATCTATAACAAAATGAAAATAAAATGAACGGTTAATTACCAATCAATCAAGTCTGATATATAAATACACATGTATATGTTGTGGTTCAATAATTTTATCCTTGGTTCAATTTTTATTTTCCTTTGTTATTTATTCATTATCATATATTAACACTAAAACAAAGGAAAATAAGACTTGAACCAAGGATAAAATTGAACCAGAACATATTGTATATACATACCATAGATGCATGTATTAATCATATACATTCATGAGGAAATGTATTAATGCTGATTGGCTAAGAGCAGTGCAGTTAAGCATAACACCAGTCCAGAAATCTGTAATCACTCAAGTCAACTATACAGATAAATGAACTTTTATCATGCGGTGGCCATATTGATTCCCAGACAAATAAAAACCATTGTTTTGGCCCAAGTAAACTCGGTCTGAAGCCCTTCAGTGCAAGGCTACCACATGATATTTAAAGCTCATTATGTTACATGTAGGTTTTGGTAAATAAAATGTGCCATTAATTTTCATACAAATTATTCACCTCACAGAAGGATGAACTTCATTGATAATAACCAGAAGGGGCCATATTTCGTCTCTTGCTGCTTTAAAGACATGCACCCCATCAGTATTGAAAGTCAATGAGATGTTATGTTTATTGGTTAGGAAACCCTCCAGGCTGCAGTTGGTCTCGGTATAGGTCTCCATCCATGATATCATACCATTCCCTTTCTTTGTTTGAGAACGAGGCCATTGAACGCTCTCTTTCCTTATAGCCATACTCTAGGTCTTCCATGAAACCAGTTTCTATAGCAAAAACATGTATTAATTAAGGGGTGTGTCTGGTACTGATAGTGCAGTGCTTTACTATACATGTATTGATATTATATATAGGTATACATGACTAATAATATAAGACCTTGTTCAGATCATACCTTGGTGCCAGGCCATGGTGCATTCAGTTCTATCATTGGCAGTCAGGGCCAATAATTATGGCTTTGGCAATTGTAGGCATGCATATATCTGGCCCATCACAATTCTTTGCTTTTGTACATACACTGTAGCTGAAAATGTTTTAGGCTAGCTATGTCCCTGGCAGTGCAAAACAAAACAACTAGACACAGTGGCATTAATGGCACTGTTACGATCACACAGGTACATGACCATGCCGAAGTACTGCAGCTTTTGTTTATAAAGCCCATATGAATGTGACATTGAGGCTTTGAAATATCAAAAATTAAGTTATTAAAATATCAGGGATTAATTCTTTTTAAATATTTAAGCTTATTATCTGTCATTGTCTCTATCAATTTCAAGCCCACCCATCACCCCCCCCCCCCCCCCCCCCTCCCTAAAAGGCAACATGGGAAATTTGGCACCTTCACTATACTTGCCCCGGGGTGGGGCATTTGCATAGCTTAGCTGGCCCCACGGTGGGGCATTTGCAACGTTCTGATTCCAAAATGACAAACTCCCCCCCCCCCCCCCCCCGGGGAGAGGGGGGATGGGCGGCTTGGAATTGATAGACATTAACTTAAGGCTTACCAGCTATATTACTATGACCTATTAATTACTGCTACTGACATATTTATTTAAATTTAATAACATTACCATTTCAAATAGTCACTTACCTCTAAACATAGTCTTTATCTGGCCTTCTATGTCCAATGACAAAAAGTAGTTTTTTTGTCCTCTTTGATTTTACTTTACCACAAAATCTACATGTTACTGCATTGTTTTCCCAAAGTGCCATACAATCCGGGCAGTATTCTTTCACAGTGAGGAGCTCTTCGTCGTTGGCCTTCGAAGCAAATAATATCTTGAGAAAAAACAGAGAACGCAAGTGTTCCTTATTACTGCTGGGGGGTAGGTGAAGAGATATTAAGCCCAACAAATCACTTATAGCAGAATAAGTAGTTTTATGCCGTATGGCATATTTCATAATACTAAAAATGCTATCCTCAACAGTGATGGCGGCCCCGGGATAAATGGGTGTAGCAGTATCTTCCGTTTCTACATGTACATCTTCAGTTTCGCTTTCTACGTCTGAGTCTGACTCACAATTGAGATCACAATCTCGAAAGTCATTTTCCTCTGGTAAATGAATAGCTTCACTTTCAAGATCGTTCGTAAGTTGTGATTCATGTAAGCTTACGTCTTCTGACACCGACGAAAACAGTTATTCGTCTTCTAGACTGGTCTCACGATCACTTGTACTTTTACGCATTTCATAGCCACTGTCAGCCCAATCCTGGTCATTCGCATTTTCCTCGCTTAAGACTTGAACTTGACCTTCTTCTTGACCTTCTTCTTCATCTTGAACATGGTCCCGGCTACATGTAGCTTCGTCGTTGCCAATCTCGGGCTGAAGGTCATTTGGAATGGCCCGTGCGTTTTTTCTCAGGCGTGCTAATGTCCTCTTTGGGATGGGAACGCTTGGATCACTTTGCCATAATTTATACTTGCGCTTTGAAGCCATTTTTATACCACACAACAAACTCGATGCACTGTGTATCTAGCATGCGGCATAGCGTGGGCCTCGATCACGTGGCTGTATGGTCCAATCAGATTACGAGTATTTGCACAGAGCGGGATTTTCGTAACTCGAGCTACTGATCAAAGCCAACTCTTTTACCTGTGGCTGTGCAGTACCTACGTGATTGCAGAATAACTCGAAATTGGAATCATAATCTTATAGGAAATCTAAAGTAGTATGTCGGGTGGCGAAAAGTTTAGAAAAAAACTTAACGAGGAGGAGGAGGAGTTTGAGGATTCTCAAAGCATATCATCGGATTCGAGTGAATCAGAAGTGGAGGAAATCGTTAAGCTTAATTCTCTCCTTACGACCAGTATGGGAAGAAAACGACAACTGCCACTGAAACTGAAAGAAACTAAAGTCGGCAGCAAATCAAGTGGACCTAATGAAACAAGTAAGTGTACTTTAAAGTACTGGTGGCGTTTTTAATAATTCACAAGAGGAGATCCCCTCTTTCGCTTTCTTTCCGAACCGCCATCTTGGATTTTCACAAGCCGGCTTTGGCATTTGTCCCCTTGTCCTTGATAAGCAATTGTGATCCTTTTCCTCAGCTGGAGCACGTATCAGGCAACTTGGGAAGTAGGAATGCAAAGGAATTATTGCTAAAGTTTCGACTGCCTGGCATGACTCAGTAGTCTCAGCTGTAGTCTTTTGAAAGTTACTCCCGGCCGTTGGTTTTTGTTTTAATCAACGGTTATTTAATTGCGTTACTTTGCGGATGCTAATCATTCTCAAAGAGATTATTTGCTCATATAGAACACACCCTGTATAGTATTGCACATTTTTGCGTTCACTCTAGCTTCGATAACACGTCCTCGTTCTACTCAATCTATTGTACATTTCTCATAGCATTGGTTATATTGCTTTTGGTTAATTTTTACCCACCCACCCACCATCCCTATATAGTTTACGTAGACACTGATGGGTGGCAGAGAGGTTTATTGTTTGCATCTTCCGATGTTTCACTAGTACTATGTGCAATACGAAATGTCAGGTAGTTCATCAATTAACCAGTCAATTGATGGTATTACTGCCTTACTACCATCCTCCCGTTTCTCATTCCAGGCATAGAAATATGTGGTAAACAAAGCTAAAGCCATAACCACGGATAGTCTGTTTCGGTTTAGTGCACATTTTAACCATTTATGCAGATTTTCATTTCTTTCTGAACCACAACCTTCTGGTATATTGGAAATACATTCCTTGGTGACATGCTTTATTAGTTTTCTAACTTCCTCCAGTGCCTTAACATTTAATATTGATCTATCTTCAAATGTCACACTTTTCCATTTCGACTCAAATGTATCCAAATTCTTTAGGAGTTGCTCTGGCTTAGGTGTAGCTTTCTTCCTGATGGGCCCTGAATCCTCACTATCTCTGAAAACTTTGGTAAAGTCACGAGAACAGGCTCCGTGAAATGGGTGTCTCTTGGGCAGCTCTGTGAGAACTCTAAGACACTCCATGAAAGAGGTCCAGTTTAACAAGGCAGCTAGATGTGAACACACTTTGAAGCTTTCTTCTCCAACTGCAGCAGTTATCAACATAGCATGTTTCTATAAACTGTTTAATTAAATCACAACGTGCCTTAATTCCTTGTAAGAGGCTCCTGATGTTTTCAAAAGAAGTTCCTTTTGTGAACTGCCAGCCCATTACTTGCCCCTTTTCATTCAAGACACAGAATAAAGAGTCGAACAATGTTTCCCATTTGTTGTCTGATTTCCTCCTTATTCCAATGTTACAGGCTACTTTGAAGGTATGATCCATTGATATCCACCCACTTGTTCCAATATCCATCATTCTTGCCGTATACAGTTTCTCTTTATCCAGAAAATCAGCAAGGAAAACACTTTCTATGAAATCATTGCTAGGTGTACTCCACATATCTTTAATTTCTTTGTCCAAATTTGATGGAGAGAACGTTGCAATTTTGAAGAAACGTACAGATAAAGTTTTGCAGCGCTCCGCCAAACTATTCCAAAGTTGTTGCTTCAAAATGTTTTCGATTCCAGAAAATTTCATTCCTGACAAAACGTACGAGGAAATTGTTGTTTGGAGCTCTCTTGTCCTACCGGTAATATGTGACAAAATGAATGAAAACACTCAGATCGATATGTGATGACTCATGAAAACCGCTCTATGCACGGATGTCATAAAACCAAAACCTGGCAATCACGAGGCAAAGTAATCGCAATCATGGATAGATAGCCAATCAAATTCGAAAGCAATCACCTAACTGACGTTTCGACATTCAATTCCGCGCCGGAGGCCGGCAGAGGTTCCCGCCAAATTTACCTACACTTTGGCGGGAGTTTACCTCATCGCTGTTCATAGTTAGCTGTTCAAGATGGCAACATGTACACCTAAACGAATGCGATTCACAAAAAAGCAAGTGGATGATCATCGTATAAACGAAGTAGCTGTAAAGGCTGCTAAGGTTTTTCTGCCTTGGGATAAAGTATCTCCCATGTACTTTAGTGCATGGTTGGACATATTTGCCAAATCACATGGCGGCGCCAAGGAGCTGATGTTCATATCAATCCTTCCCACCGTGTCTTCTCTCCTTGGGCTTAGAAAACTTCAGATGACTGCCACATACAAAGAAAACCAAGGGTTGTTTAGGTTATGTATTTGTCCTCCATCCGGTGGTAAAAACCAATGCTTTTCTTTTGGATGTAAGCAGCCAATTACATCTGATACAGAGTTGCCCTAATTACGAACGAGGAGATGGAGGTCACTCTTCGTCACATACAGACGGAAAGAGAATGTGGTACATTATGTCGGTTGTTCGACGGCGATTCCTTGTATACCAACACTGGAAGTTGGGGTTCTAGGCAAGCTATTGAACAGACAAGTGTTTCCATAGGTGGATTTATGCAAGTAAGTTTCAGATGGCAATGACTGTGATTAAAACGTCACACCATTTAACTCTTGGGGAAGGGTGGGGTGATGTAAGTGTACATGTAACTGCATGACACCCCCCCCCCCCAAGAAGTTAATTGGTTGGCTACTAAGACAAATGCGTTACATTGAGCTTTTCATCTGCGATATTGATAATAAATAATATTTATTTTAAACATAGCCAGACCAAAATTAACTATAAAATAATAGGCCACTTTATTTTGCGTTTTGCGTATTTTCTGTGTCAAAGGCATGCCATTATCGACAAGGTAATTCTGCCAGATGAGCTGAATAACACAGGTATCCTACATCTATGACCAATTTGATGAAGAGGTTTGCCAGAAGCTGAATAATAAGTGGCAAAGTGGCCACTTTCTAGACAGTACGTCAACAGAAGGTGGAAATGAGCGGCGCCTTGTTTTAAGATTGGCTGTTACATTATTTGTGCTCTACAGTTACACAAGGCGTCAATTGTTCCAGTCATATGGACCAGTACCACGACTCATCCCTGAGTCCTACATGAAGTATGCAATCAGTTTGATTACATATTTTCAGCAGCAGCGTAAGGAAATAGACAAGGTAGTCAATAACATAAAACCAGCATTAGCACCCAAGGATGTGAAGTAATAATAATCAGCAAACCTAAATAACTTTAGACTACCGGTAACACATTAGACTAAGTACATACCACACCAGTGAATATCCCTTTTTGTGTAAGTACTCTGATTGGCTACTCAAACAGTGAATATGATTTCATATTCACCTTCCATTTGAGAGAAAATAAAATAACTATCTGGTGCTGGCTATTCACCTGCAGTGTGGTATATACTAAAACAATTACTCACCAAAGTGGAGCTGAATCATTGTTAACTATTCAACCTAGACAGGAAATATGGAACCAGCTGGGTCCACAGTGTGTAATACATGACAACCAGCATGTTAATAATCATATTATCTTTCCTTTAGATTCTTTTAGATGATGAGGAGTCACAGGACAACATTTCTGACAAGATAATCAGATTCCCAGGACCTGTATGCACTGTAAGTAATTTCCGGGAAAATTCCTCTTCCAAAGTGAGAAAAGAATGGACACCACCTGTGGTCAAAGATGCTATGGACAAACTAGCCAATTCAGAAGACCAGAATGATTGAGATGTAATTGGTGAAGTAATTACCCTAGACAGAACCGTTGCATTTGTCAAACGATGTCCTGAGTGTGTTAGTCAAGTTATGCTAAGTAAGAATACAGGTGTTAGCAAAGAGGATTATGAGCAGTTCTTGCACTCTAAAGATTTAAACCTCTCAATTATCAAACGAGACAGTCTCATTTCAAAATGAAGGTTTGCTAATGAGATTCAGGAGAGGCTCTCAAAAAATAAAGAAAACTAATGTAAGGGTTAAGGTCTCGATAAAGGTTCGACGTGTCATTTCGGAAAAACGCTCTTGCAACGTCGGAATTAAAGCCACATAGACGTACTATATACCGTTTTAAAGGTCTTGAATTGAAGAAAGTACATATTTAATCCGTTTTGAACAAATGTCAAAAGCGTAGATGTTGTATATATTTCTACGCGAAATGACTCTGTCCGCCAGAAGGAGTTCAGCCCTTCAGGCTTTGAAACAATTTTTTTCTTAATTAGCCCTTTCGAATCCCAAATAAATTGACTCAAATACTGTGTCGGGCATTTTTGATATATTGCGTATTACAGATCGTATCCCTTTTCAAAGTTGAAAAAGTAGTTTTTCATCCCATTTTGATACAACCCAGGCCATAAAACCTGAACGAAAAATAATTTCAAAATTCCCCGACACAGTATTTGAGAAACGGCTGTTTTCCACGGCTCGTGAAAAACTTAGGAAAATTGGACAAAACGCTAAAAGGCTGGACTTCAACAAAGTTCTGTTTTTGGCCGAAAAAAAGGGCCGAGAAACAGCCCGATAAAAGGTTTTCGATTCATTTCACGGTTGACTAAGAGTCCTGCCTCCAAGGGTAATCTCATTAACATTAGCCAATCAGAGCAATTCATATTGTGTTCAGACGAGCCGCAGAACAGAGAAGCTATACAGTTCACCGACGCTCGATACTTCTACAGAAACTAGTTAGCTATAGTGTCGATTCCAGCTTCATTTAAAGAAGAAACACTCTTTTAGGAGTACAGAACTGAATGGCACCACAGTAAGCCTGGTAAAGCAAATGCAAAAAAAAGTGTTAAGAAAATAGTAACTTCCTAGTATTTCTTAGGAAGCAAATGCCTTTAATAGTCAAATACAGCCTTGAAATTAATTTCTCGAATGGGTAATAATGCAGAGACTTTAAGCAACGAGAACGGCGACGGTTGAGACGACGGGACGTGAAAAAAGTGTTTCTCGACAAAGTCTAAAGCCAAGTTGGTATCGTACTGCAGAATGGATCCTAAACGATAATCATATGGCGAAGGAAATCTAACAATTGGATAAGAAACTCTAACCGGCGAGAGATATTTTAAAAATGGAGAGCGTCGTGGAGTGATAGCATAAACAACTGGCTTCGCTACAATGACGGCGACAAGGGGTACTATTCAATCCCCAAAAGCATGAAGATTGTGGACCGGTGGTGTAAAGAAAACGGAATCGACCCGTTGGAGATGACTCAGCAGATCCATAATATTCTTGACCAGCGCCTAAACAAAGTGAACACGCTTTTGTTACAAGGAGAAAGCAACGCCGGCAAGACAGTCTTAATGAATAGCGTCACCAATGCATATCAGGCAATCGCGGTCGTCACTAACAACAGCAGCACTACGTTTGGTTCCATGGAGGCGGAAAACGTCAGCTTAATCAAAGTAGAAGAAGCAGTAATCGGACCTGACCAAACAGACACCTTTAAACAGTTGATGGGCAGCGAAAGCTGTATGGTCCAAGTCAAGAACAAGCTGCCTTGTCTCGTCGAGAGAACGCCTATGATTAGGCCGAACCAAAAAGACAGAATAATGTTACGTTCACGTTCTCTACTGAAATGTGTGCGGCTGTGTGATTTTTCAGGTGCACTATCGGTGCAGTGTAATGAACTCTATTGTTTTGTTCGCCGTCCTAGACGTCGCCATCGTGTTTGCATAAAGTCCCTATGCACGATTCAACGTGACACATGACGAGACAACCTTTTTGATTTAGCTGCATACAAGTAATAAGTAAATAAGAATACTTACAATCCAAACCAGCAGTTGACAAAGGGATAGCACCATGCAAATTAATAAAGTAATTTGTTGTGTTTATTATCTTTTATTTCTGACAAACGCTGTTTGGCAGTACGATGTTTTGAACACCACTCTCCCGGAAATTTGTCGAGTCGTGCCGACATTTGAAGGGCTTCTCCCTAAAAATACTAAACGATCTCCCGAAATTTTTGAGGAGCGCCATTAATTCCCGGAAAATAAAGGCACCCGATTCCCGGAATTTTCAGATTCTCGGAAATTTATTGCACTTCTCCCGAAACAGCCCTTCTTAGAGTTGTCACCATCCGTTTTCATCGTTGTCATGAAAATATGATTTGACCATCTCATTTGAGTATGAAAATGAATAGTAATATAGAAAGTTAAGATTTGGCAGCTGTCTCGTACGAGCTGTTTCAAAGCCTCTGAGTGTCTAATATTATACTATTTACAATATTTGTTGCCAGGGATACCGAGCTTGGGAAATATAAATTTCTAAATTTTAATTGTTATGAAACCTAAGACATGTATTAGGGGTTTGCAAAATTACCTCTGTCAGAATTTGTATTTGTTTCTCAGGTAATGTGTAATTTTTTTATATGACATGTAAAAAATTATCATGTGGTTGAAGATGAAACAAAAATCAAAAATCTGAGAAGAACAATAATTTTAAAACTATGAGGCACAAGGTTGGCTTTTAATATATATAAATGACATAACTGTTGGTCTAAATTATTTTCCTTTTATTTATGCTGACGATACTATTCTCTTTGAAATTGTAGAAGATTCTGATATTTCGGCCTTCCTCCTCGGGGATGATCTGAGTATGATTTCTAAATGGTCTGATGAGTGGCTTGTTACCATGAATCCTTCGAAAACTCGGAGTATTGTCTTTTCCTTAAAACGTGATAAGCCTGTTCATCCTACCTTGACATTTAATGGTAAACATATAGAAGAGGTTGAAGATCACAAACATCTAGGACTAACCTTACAAAGCAATATGTCTTGGCGGAGTCACATTTTGAGCATTTTTAAAAGGGCATCTAAACGGTTGAATATGTTAAAGTCTTTGAAGTACAAGGTTGACAGGTCAACCTTAGCTTGCTTATATAAAAGTTTAATTCGTCCCTTAATGGAATATGGAGATATAATCTGGAGTAATTGTAGTGATGTAGATGCTAATCTAATAGAGAGTGTCCAATATGAGGCTGCTAGGGTTGTAACCGGAGCAATTAAGGGTACAAGTGCTACAAGCCTGAGAGAAGAGCTTACTTGGGAGAGTTTAAGTGTAAGGAGGAAAATGCAGAAGTTAATACATTTTTATAAAATTGTAAATGGATTAGTTCCCATATACTTACGAGAGCTACTACCCAATACTGTGGGTGAACGTGTACATTTTAAAGTCTTTCTCTGGTGCGTGATTGGTTCAAGTGAAAACCATTCGCCAACTACTTCAGCTCTTGGTTGGATTCTTTGTTTTTACTTGCTCGCTCCTGTGATAGACTAGATGTAATTATTTACTTGGTTTTCAATTGGAAATCACACTATAAGTGGCCTGTTTTATAAGTTGGCAGTTCATAGCCTCAAGAACGGCAGTCAATTATGATTTTTCACTTTGAAAAAACAACAATATTTATTTAATACTTGTAATCTTTATTATACCAGTAGCATCATCGAAGTGTTTCAATCTATGAAAAACACAATAGACATACATTCCAGTTATTAATTCCCAATTTCAACTACTGTCTACAGGTACCGCGATATGTGTTGCATTTGGTGCAATAAGGATTAGTGATGTTGGTCGAAGCCAGCTGGCTGCTGCATTGAAGACCTTGAAAGTGCAGAACACTGAAAAGGAGAAACTGCCCTTATCCGACATGTTGCGCTGGCTTTGGTAAAACAAGGATATCGTAATGTAAATTCTGTAAATAATACATCAAGTAGAAAATATGTAAAACTTGTAAAGCCATTTTAAACGGACTAGTTTATGGTGGTTAGGGTTCTCTCGAGAATTTTTTATCAGAGTGGCACTGAATTCGCATAACAATTTAATTAATTCAATAACTGAAACACATACCACAAAATCACTAAGAAGCAGTAGCATTTTTTCACAAAATGTTGAAAATTGTGAAATAATCACCAAAGTTAGGAGTGCGGCTTATAACTGAGTACTTTCCAAAAACGTTTCAAAATATGCTACGAAACTCACAAAACATGGACCTGGCTAGCTTCCTCCGGATTTCTGCAAAATATTCCTGTGCAGCTAGGCAAGACACTTGTAACAGCAGATGTGTTATCTAGAGCACCTATTACCCAGACACGAAATTGCTTATATGAAGATCAACGAGCTGTGGCAGGCAAAAGGCCAGAACATGACTTCAAAGATCTTCGACTCCGGCTGCCCGCGAGAACTACGAAGTACTATTACGTTAACACGAGGTTGGTCAGGTACATCGTTTGAATTGGTATTTGTGCTGAGCTTCTAAAGACAGTGAGAAATACGCGAAGGGCAGGTTCGCTTACTTTAGTTCCTTCGTTCACGCGAATATTAGCAGAGATGTAAACTCTGAGAGGATGACTTGTATAACGAAACAAACGATTTTGACGGCAATCACACCGGAAATCGTGAGCTAACACCAACATTTCACAGTCTTCAAGACCAGTTTCTGAGCTAATTCTTTAATGGAAAAGCTTTCGAATTACTTCTTTCCACGTGGCCTATCGTTATCATAGACCAGGATGCTTTGCGTCAATTTCAGTAACTTTCCCGCCTTTTACGGGTTTCCTGTGGTAGACGCACACGTGACCCCATTTGTATGAAGTGTAAAATTTGCACGCTTTTCTTCCACCAGCAAACTTACAAGAGGTCCCAAGACTAAGGGGTGTTAGGTTATAAGTCTTTGGTCCGCGATGCCACCAAAAATGAACCAAGTATGGAAGAACCTTCAAGCAAAAATGTCCAACAAAAGAACGCAGCAAACAACACGACCACGCAAAGGTGGTAAAGGAACGGCTCCAAGCGAGATTGTCGTACAACGGCTTACAGCAGAGCCTGACAATAAGCAAACGTATCGACCGGTACAACCGCGAGAATTTGTCGAGTTTTCCAACGATGATTTAACTAGAAAACCTTAAGATTGCCTATGCGGAATACTTTGGCTATCCGGCACACTCGTGCGATGTGCTGGTGTCAAAGAAGGGGCGATCGTGTACAAACATAAACCAGATTCCTCACCGCAAAGACAAGGTAATGGCAACTGCATCAAATAGATTTGATCGGTATAATATACATTAATAGAGAAGATCCTAACAAAAATAAAGAAAATGTCTTTACTTTAAAAACGGAACTGCCAGCGTAGTCTCGACAAATGTAAGTTACTCCGGACCCACGAAATTTTGACTGGAATCGGCCATAGGGTTGGAATCCGGAATCACGCAAAATTATATTTTTGGAAACCGGAATCCAGGCTATTGACTATTGTCATCACAGTTACCTACATCTCAATATACGTAGGAATAGTTATGAGGGCAATTAACAGTAGTTGATGTTCTCTTTCATGACATGAACCCCTCTCTGGCCTCAACATATAACGGGAATTTCAGATGGAAATTATAGGAAATGTGATATTGGTTAAAATATTAGAGATATGATATGGAATGCCCACCATCGAAATGAGAATACAGTTTCTTTAATTATTGTTTTTATTCTCTTTTTCCTGGAGCATGGTATCTAATAGTATTTCATTGGGTCTCCTTTCATTGGGTCTTTTGTTAGGTATACCTTGTTAGATTTGTGGCCAATTTAGAACAAGATGAAGATGAGCAATACAAAAGTTTGCCAATGTCAGCTGGTAGTGATAACGAGGTACACCATAAGCCTGCCAAGTGTGCAAAGTTCACAAGTGAACCTGCTGCGCCAACAAAAGCATCAGAGGTTCCACAAAGCTACCCAGCTTCGGTGTCTATTGAGCAACTTCTGAATGCAGGAAATTTGTTAAGCCAGCCTCCAGAACAAAGACAGTATTGAAGTTGGAGTCATTTGACTTACTCCACAAAGAGTGGAAAACAGAAAAGCGTCTAACTCTCTATGTTGATGATGACAAATTTGCATCCGGAGCATATTCCGTGATGCATTCAAAGGAACACCGGAAAGTGGCAGCCAGTGTAAGAAAAAATGGGTGATAAAGAAATACAATGACAAGTCAAAGAACATAATTAAGGACACAGTAAAGACGACATGAAACAAGATGAGGCCTTCAATGCTTTTTGTCAGGCGCTCCGTGAAACGGAACAGGAGTTTTTGGCCCTCGAACTTGAACGCAATTTATCGGATCTCGAGGCAGAATCATCTGGTAAGTATATACAGTTAAATCCCGATAACTCGAACCGTCGGTAACTCGAAGCTCGCGCTAACTCGAACCAAAATTGATTTCCCCTGGATTTGCGTCATACATTTAATGTAATTTTACCCTCCGTAACTCGAACCCTCGATAACTCGAACCTCCCGCTAACTCGAAGCAATTTTTGTTTCCCTTCAGGTCATTTTCCTTATAATTTTACCCTCGAGAACTCGAACCTCGTTTATCAAGACGTAACGAGACAAAGCGTACTTCAGAACATTGAATTTATTTTGAAGCAGCATGTATTCTTTGTGTTATTTGTGTTAACTTCTCTAGTTTCTTGGTTTTACGTTACATAAAACGTGTCAGTTCAGTCCTGTGAGAATATTGTACGTGATAAGCGGTGTCAGCAGGAATCAAAGGGAAACAAAGGATCCATTCAACCAGCTTTCAATAAGCTTTGCCGCTTAGCTGTTTCTTTAAAATGTCAATAAATTTCTTCTGTCCATTGTAATTGCAATTATAACATATCCAAATGTCCATGTAATATGAAACAGTGTGCAATATAAATTCAAAGATTTCTCAGTTTCAGCAGCCTGCAATATTTATTACAACTGTGCTCTGACAAAAAATCTGATGTGGCTCAGACTCCCAGAACAAAACAGAATGGATCCCTTGCAATCTCTGGATCGCACATATGGTACCTGATGCCCTGAATATCCAAAATCATCAACTGTTGGTTGGACCTCTCATGTGTGTAGTAAACAAAAGCCTCAGCCTTTAAGCTGACCTCGTCTACGTCTTTCCCACAGATGGAGCCATCGTTGTTTACATACTTTTCAAATATTTCCCCATCTATATACTCCTCTAGTGTAATTCATTCTCCATTGAGAGTGGAAAAATAAACTTTCGTATACGTGACAGTTTTCCCGAATTCAAGGATCCAGATCCATGTTCTGGGCAAAGTTCCTCGCAAGGGCGTTCATTTGCACAGCCTTCCTGGTATGTGCCTCAGTTGACTGGAACAATGCCTCAATTTCCGCGACTCTCTCCTGTTTGTACCGTTTCAAGACACAGCCATGAAGACATATAACAAATGAAGAATATCTCTGCATATATTCAGTACAAACAATTGAAACGCGAAAGCCTGAGTAATTTGTTTGTTTGACTGAATCAGAAGTCAGTGGAAGTAAAGCCGTCACTCTTTCGAACAGTCGCCTCCTGATCGATCCCTGATCAATATAACAGAACTTCGATAATTACAAATAGTAGAGCGATTGTTAATGTTTTTCTTTAAAGCAAAATCTTCTCACTCTATCACTGCATTCCCGCGATAACCAGAGTAATTTGTTTTCCTGATCGATCCCTGACCAATATAACATTACTTCGATAATTACTAACAAGTTGTTAATCGCATATTGCATATGGGATTTTCATAGTCCCATAACAGAAAGTGACTCACAGTGATTTACGTCTAATTAATGTGATGTGGGAGTAGGGTATTCCCAGACTGATCACTGAGTAGCCAATTACAATCATCTTATTGAATAACTTATAAGTGTTATTCATAATTATGCCGACCTCAATTAAATCTTGCAGCCGTAAATACATGTCGCCGAAAACAATAGCATTCTGCCCGATGCACTATCCAGCGAAATCATAACCGTTTTCTGAAAGCCAAAGAGAGAGAATTTAGGGGTATTCATCCGTAATCATCAAAGTGAGGGCTCTCTTTTTACCTGAGCTGACCTCTTCGAACCACTGAATGTCGTTGGGGTCATAAAGGGAAAAAATACCGCCCCTTGCTTCCTCTGACCAGTCAGAACAGCAGGAGATGCAGAGGGCTGTGGTCTCTGACCAGTCAGTACAGCAGGCGTTGTTGCGGGTTGAACCCCAGATAGACAAGACGTAGCAGTGCCTGCACATTGACACTTACAATAAAAATAAGCTCTTATCGTAAAGGGTTTTTAGAGAGTATTTTAGAGGTTAGATACTACAAAAACAAAATGTAAGTTAAATGTCATACAGAGAAAGTTTTAGCAAGCATTTTCCATTCAACTCTACCTTCTGGTTATGCTTGCCCTGGTTTGACTGTAATTGCCAATCATTTTCTCAGCTGATGAAAAAGCAAAGGAACCGCAAAACTGGACTTACTCTTTGGGGCTCTCTTGTCATCCTTGGGATGAAAACAATATTACACAGTGTTTAATAAACAGCTGGGATGACTAAATATTATTCAACTCAATATGGTGTATTAAGAGGCAAAATAATAATAAAATTACCTGCAAAATCCAAGTATTAATTTATAATTAAAAATGAATTGAAAAGAAGCATCAATTTTTCTTATTCTGCTGCAATCTATCATAGATTATAATAGATACTTACTAACGCCCTCTCTGATTAGTCAAACACCATGTGTTTGTGAGAGTATATATGCATAGAAAGTATGAATTGGAGCGCACGTTACTTGGAACACGACATCATTTCATCTTTATTCCCATGTTGTCTATAATAGTTGAAAATCAAAATGGCGGAATTGACACATCTTCAACTGGACTTTGGCAGTTTACATTGAAGCTGGCATTGCAAGAGAACTAAAACAACATCCCCCGAAAGGGAAAACGTAGAGGTAAAGACAATTTTGTCCGCAAATTTAAGCAAAACGGATAAGGAATTCAAGGAACAGAGGACTTAAAATGGATGTTTTTCCTTCGGCCAGTTCGGCTGCCTCCACTGCTCCAGTCCAATCCAGGTCCAGTGACCGGTGAAATGGGGTTTCGAGTCCAAGGTAAGAGAGAAAAGCTCGCTTTTGACATTGTTTTGGTTTCTGTGTTTGTGTGAAAAATTACCATTTGCTTGCAAAATTCGAACATTTTTCATATAATGAAATGAGAAACCTAAAACCACCAAAAGAACAGATTGATAACAACTGGCTTAATTATTTCGTGACTTAATTCGTTTCTTTCTGCCAGCCGTGCAAGCTGTTTGTGCATTTGACGTTCGTAAAAATCTATTAAATTAAGTAAATAGAACAGGGTTTTTTGTGTTCTGTACTCTGACAAAAACACTCTAATGAAGCTGTAGAACATTAAAAAAGTTACAGAAATCACTCGCCGCTATAGTTCCAGTCGTGTTTTTGTCAGAGTACAGCACAAAAAACCCTGTGCTATTTGTTAAATAGACAGAATGTGAGCTTTGGGTTTTATTAATAATGGATGTTTTTTTCTGGAATCACACATTGTATTCAGTTATAAACTTTTGACTTGAGAATTTCTGTGGCATCAGTACTGTTGTTTCCCTTGAAGGACTTCCTCTTTAGGGTTCTTTGTCATCCTTATGGTGAAAACGAAACATAGTGAAATGTTATTTTGCTCTATATATATGGTGTATTAGATCTAGCTAATATAATATGGTAACATATTATACTCGCCTAAATTAAAGTTAGCGAACATGAAGGCGCTGTTTTGAGCTTCCAAAGTTGTGTAAACATCGAACCTCGTCAATGCAAAGCAAACAAACGGAAACTGACGGACGAATTACACGCAAGCACACCTAAGCGCTTGAATAGATCAGAAAATATACACCAAAAGTCAGATTTCGTAGCGCTTTCAAATACGGCTAGGTTTCTGCAGAATACACGAAGTCGAGAAGTCGAGAAATGAAGGAAATGCACAAGAGAAAGGAACAAATTACGGTAAATCCTTGGATATCTCGGCAAAAAGTCAACAAAACTGATTAGGGCCTGTTGTATAAAACTATTAATAGGATTAACAGATTATTATGCCTGACTGATGAATTGACTTTCCCTGAAAGTGCTTTTTGCTAAATACATGAATCACTGGAAATATATGATATTCTGGAAAAATTCTTTTCTGAAAATGAAGATTACAGAATTAACTATGCAAAGGCTCAAAATTTATTTTTGCCAAAAAACAGGTCACGAACCTGGACGGTATCCTTAATAAAATAGGAAAACCATGAAAGGGCAGTGTACTAGGAGACAAGGGTTGACTCTTTTTAATATTTACTTTCAGAATGTACTTCTCTTCTAACATACTGTACCTGGGTATAGTCATGTCCTTTCCTTGTTTCTCGGCGTTTTTCAATCCAAACTTGCTAGTTAATATAAACAGGGGTTTAAACCAAGGAGTAAAATATACACACAAGTCTTTGATTAATCTTCTTTTATCGTTGAAGTTTAGGCAAACCAAGTCAAGAGCAGTAGCGACATGGAGCTGAAAGGTGCTCAAGATTGCATTACATTTCTTGAGGTGGCAGGGCTGGATAGTATTCTTCTAATATTCAGTTCAGACAGGCACAGATCGATAGCCAAATTGAGAGAATAGGCCGAACATACAGCACTATTTTGGCATTTGGTAAGTCGCTCTGGCCATTACCAAAAAGCTGCTGCAGCTTGGAACGTTGTTGTGAGCGTAATGTGAAATGGCAAAAGGAAATCAAGAATCTTCTGCAATACTGTGCCACCTCTACAAAAACTGGCTTTGGAGAACTGATATTGGCTAAATGGAAGTCAGTTGTTCGTCATGTCTGCAATAAATACAACGCTAGCAGAGCTAGCAGGGCTTATAACCGGTATTTTATGGTATTACAGCTTAATCGCTCAGCTAAAACAAGACACCAAAGTTACTTTAAGTTTGAGAGAGGGTTCTATATTCTTGCACATTAAAGTGCAACAAACCAAAACAAGGACAATACTTGTAAGCTTTCTTAGGATTGTACTGGTCTGATAAGGAAGGAAACTTACCTGAACAAGTTCGAAGTGGACAATTGTTGCAATGTATATTTGCACCGTGTCCCATGGAATCGAACCGGCCATCACCACTCCACAGAGATTCCTTGAGACCCTTGATTTCAGTGATCATTGCAGCACTGGCATTCTCCCAGTGGTACAGGATAGCAGGGAACAGAAATTTGCTCTGGTGCAAGAGGAAGGTGCTGGCAGAGTACACCGACAGGCCCATGTGTCTCAATACCAGCAGCATTTCGGTGGCAGTTGCACCAGCCATGAGAATGCCAAAGCTCAGCATTAGATTTCCAGCAGGGTAGCAGCCAAGCACCAATGGTTGCGACCTCCAGATATAGGATTGGGCCCCGCAGTTCCTGTATTTCTGTGCCACTGTGACCATGGTCCCTTTCATTTTCATCGTCACCTCAGGGCTTCCATCCTTGCAGTAGAAACAGAACATACAGAAAATAGCTACTAGCTGGGTATAGAAGACAATGAACTTTGGTTCATCATGGCAGGGCAAATCCTAACCAGTACTGCAAAACAAATAAAAATGCACGTTTATATTTTTTCTCTGAAGAGCTGAAAGAGTTAAACATAATCTCAATGGTGAGCGTATTTATGGCAAAAAGATGTAATGCCATAGAACACTAAGACATATTAATGAGTCATGACGAGCCGCATCGCCCGATGTTTTGACCCAGCGTGAATTCATGAATTCATATATATCACATTATGGGATGGCTTAATTAATTAAGTTTTTAGAATGCCTTGATGAAAACTTGAACAAAATATCAGCTTAGCCATCCCATAATGTTGGATGTGTTTTTGATTTATATTTATAGTAGTGAGGAGGGTCAATTTTTTTGCAATCAGCTAGATCACATAATCAAATTGGATTACAGGGGAGCCAGGGTGGCGCAGTGGTTAAGCGCTTCGCCTCTCACCTCTGTGGCCCAGGTTCGAATCCCGGACGCGGCGCCATATGTGAGTTGAGTTTGTTGGTATCTGGCCCTTGCTCCGAGGGTTTTTCTCCGGGTTCTCCGGTTTTCCTCCCTCCTCAAAAACCATCCTAAATTCCAATTCGACCATGGAGTTCGTCGGAATACTTAAACATAAGCCTCTGGCTTGGGAGACCCGGTAACGGCTTCCTGTATCTTCGACGTAAACTGATAAACCATTTATTTATTATTATTATTTATATTTATTTATTATTTAGTGATTTCTCTCTTTTTTTGGTTTGATAGGGAAGACCTGAGAATGCTGTTTGCAAACCTGAATAGGGAGAAAGACATTCTTAAAAGAAATGGTAACATTGTGGATGGCAAAAGATATGATATATCTTTTAAGAGTAAGAATGGAAACTTTATGGTTTGCATAATAACTAGAGCAATTAAGACATTTACATGTAGGCTGTGACAATGAACATACACTGTATGTACCGAAAAGGAATTTTGCTTGAATTATAAAGAATGAGGTGCCATTTGAATCAATTGGTCACAGAAAAGGAAAAAAAACTAGAAGCTATGTGGAAGGCTGTAAATACCATGCACTCGATAGAAATTTAACAAGACAATATTTTACATGTACGTATAATCTACAAATAATTAAAATCATGAGTTTTGTAATAATTGTTTATCTAAATTCTGTTAACTTCTCCATGAGTTCCTTTCTAAATGGCAAAGAACTTATAGTTATTCTGTTTTCATGGTGTAATTGCAGGTAGCCATTCACAGAGGTCTTTGTGCAATTTGAAATGAAAATGTCCTGTGTAGAAAATTAAAACATAATCACGAATACAAATTGCGTAATAATTAACAGTGTACATACACATGTGCATGTACTTGCATGATCCTATATATATATATATATACCTTCACTATTTTTTTATAGGAAACTGCAGATGATTGTGTTGAAAATGATTTATACTTGTTACAAATAATCAACAGTTTGATTGGCAATTTACTGCATTTCTATCACTTTTCAGTGTAAAGAATGGGGTTTCCTTCTCCTTGAAATGTTTGGAAAGAGTCTTGGTACAGGTGATTATGGCCACCTTACCATTGACCATGCCTCCATGCTTCTAAGAATGCATCGCTCCCTACGTGACTTATCTAACCAGAGATATGAATCTGCTCACAAGCTCCAAATGCAGCTCTACCTAAGAGCAACATCACATGATTCAAGTGGTTACACTGACTCATGTAAGTTCCTGGATAAATAACAATTATTAAATTAAACAAATTAGTTACCAGGAAAAAAATGTCATCTTTTATAGCACTAAGAAGAACTGTTTCACTGATAATATACATGTACATTCTACTGTCTTCTTTATAAAATCCGCTCATTTTAATTATACGTATTTATTCAATAAATGGGCCGCGTCAGGCAAAAAGGGCCCGGACGACGTAATATGTAAATGTATTTTGAAATTGCACCATGTTTTTATACTTGTGGTGCGATTACAATATGCATCGCGAGCGCCACATTGTGCTACTAACAAAGTGGTGTTGATTTCATGAAATTGACCAGTGAAATCGAAGACAAAATTTACGATATGTTTACACGAAGGTGTGATCACAATTTAAGCAGGCGCAAATGATTCCTTATCATCAGACGATTATTTCAAGGTGTAACTTGTACTATTGCTAAAATCACTGCAGAAAATATTTTTTGGGCAAAAAACTGATCATCTTGTTCATCTTATTTATTTTTTACTCTAATTCCAGCAGGTATAAATTAATGTCATACATCAAAATCATCCCCTCTGACAGGATTCCTAATTTTTGTGGTCATATTTGTGATCGGGCCCTTGCATCAAAATCGCGTAAATTTCACCCCTAATTTTTGTTGTCAATTTCTTGAAACTGACATTTGTTAGGAATGAAATGTAGCACTTCTCGTCAAGAATACAATACAATCTTTAACCTGTTATTAGGAACACCGTTGTAGGAATTATTTAACTTGAATGTCGTCCGGGCCCTTTTTGCCTGATGCGGCCCAAATGTCATGTTGACAGTTTTGATCAGTCCAATAAAAAAAGGCCCTCTGAGTTTGGTTAGTATGAGACCAAGAGATCAGGCCAAGTAAGGAAGCTTGCATGTTATCACTAGAAAAAAATTGAACCAATCTGAGGCTGAAATATTATTAATAAAATAATTATGTGAACCAAATAGTTGAATGTACATGTACATTAATTTTGTAGTATTCATTTAATGTATTTATACATGTATGTATATGTTTCATTGTTATTATATACCTATATTAGAGAACAGATACAATAATCCGAACTGACACATGTTCAGTGTACATGCAGTTGTACTTACAGGCCTAATCTTTTACATCCATTTTAGTGGACCAAATTCTCACCCATTGGTATACAGAGATGCTACTACAGTTGCGTTTGTCATTTAGAGAGGCTACACATTGCATTGCCACAGGTATGAAAATAATAGAAAGCTCACAAAATTACATATTTTTTATATTATTATGCATAGCCTGGAACTCTTAGGTAGTGCATTCCACAATAATGGAGCTGTGCGAGAAAATGCCCTTTTTATAATAAAAAAAATATGTGTGCAAATTGTATTACCTAACTTCTAATTTGTTATCAGATGATGACCTCAGATTACGCTTGGGCTTATGAATATTAATTAGATTAAATATAGAAATAGGTCCTTGGCCATGTAGGGCTTTGTAAGTTGTTAATAGTATTTTATACACTATGCGTTGCTTGATTGGTAACCAGTGCAGTTCATGCAATATCGGTGTTATATGTTCATGTTTGCAAAAGAGTGTTACAACTCCAGCTGCGGCGTCTGTACACTTTGCACACTATGAATAAGATACTTCGGTAAACCATATAACACCGAATTGCAAATATCTAGCCTGGGGGTGACAATAAAGGTATAAAGGTGTGCACTAGCTTCTCCGCAGACTGGAAACTTAAATGTCTCCGATAGCGACTAATGTTTCTCAAATGACAGAAACCAGATTTACAAAGGATAGTTACATAGCGTTTCATTGTCAAAGTAGAGTCCAGCACAATGCCAATATTCCTAACGTCACGAGAGGGGTGGATAATCTCATCACAAATGGAGAGTAAGTCATGATATTGCAGCCAGACTAAATGCTGGCTTATGCAGGCTGCAATCAGGACATAATGTGGACATTGAACAGTTACTTAACTGTATACAGTTGATATCACCAAAGGATCTTGTGTTTGCTGCAGCAATATAATGTGGCAATTTCATGAATCATCTTTTTGACACTTTTCTTACAGGAGAGTCATTCTACTATAGAGGCTGTGGATGGCAGAAAAAGAAGATGACCTGGACAGATGAGGACAAAAAATGGATCCACGACATGAACTCATTGTTCACCAAGGTGCTTGGTCCTGACTCTTGTGAATATGAGCACACAAAGCCAGAAAAGAAATGCGAGCTTGTATCCGGTCAGCTTCCCCTCATGGACTATGGCCACAGTGACTGGGAGAATAACCACAATACGATATGTGCTACCTCAGGCATTAGAAATGGTGACAGTAGCAAGACCAAGAAAAGAAAGAAAGACAAACCTGGAGACAACAGTAAACTACAGGGAAACCTCAAAGAAACATGCCAACCCAAAATCCCATATACCGAATTTAGTGACCTCAGAAAGTGCAGCCCTGGTACAAGTCCCACACGTGGTGAAATAGCAGCTTTACATCTCCCTAACGTGGCCCATGTAACTTATGTCATCCTTGTGAATAATCCACCCAAGGTCACTAACCCCTTGCAAGTTCACCTACGTCCCAGTGAAAGTGCAGTACAGAATGGAATGAGACTAATTGCACAGGCAGCAGAAAAAAGCACTGATGATGATGATGACAATGTAGAATTGGCTGTTAATATAGCCAATGTAGGCACATTCACCAAAGAATCCCTTCGACTGTTTACAAATGTCTGCAATCTTGTTAAAGTTGCTGGGGAGGTTGTTGAAGAAGAAACATGGTTTGCAGAACCTTCAGACAATATGTCTGAGATGATGGAAGTCAAGTGTTCTCAGAAATGCAAGACCTCAAACAGAAATTCTAAGACATGGTTCATATATCATGGATGCATCTGACTTTAGCACACTTGTTTCGGAGCGATATGTAAATGATTTTCCATTGATGTGGTGTGTCTAAAAATGCTTGAGAACTGCAGTAATCCTAACACAGTCGTGTACCTGCCAACCTACAGTCAAACATGGGCAAAACAAGGGCCATTGTTCTTCAGACAAAGGATATTGGATTTTATTTCACACTGTTCAGTGGACGATGCAACATTTATTGTAGCACCTATCCATTTCGAAGTCAAACAACACTGGGGGATGCTTTGCTTTGACACTACAACCAAGACTGTTTATTTTGATGATGGTCTCAAGGTAAACCCAAGGAAGGAGATCCTAACTGTTGTGAAGAACATGCTTGCTGGATTCAAAGCAGTTTCACAAAATAAAGCCTTTCAAGAAGAATGTTGGAATTCTAATAGTCTTACTCTTCCCTTGCCAAAGTTCAACATGCCACTACAACCAAAGACTGGTGAGGGTGCAGGAAGCTGTGGTGTTGGGATTACTCTCACAGTCAGAGACATACTGGCAAGTGATCATGGACTTCCCCCTCCTTCATGTGGAGGTTTGAAAACATGAAAATGTTGAGAAAACAGTTAATCACTCATTCTTCAGTGGAAAAAATAGAACTAGCAAGTTTAATGGAGAAATGAACCCTAAAATCAACCCATCGACTATAAAAGATGTACTCGAAAGAAAATTGTATTTCTATTTTATTTCTCTGTTGCGTGTCAGAGAAAGAAATTATGAAAATCTTCCTCACAACCTCCGCTAGTACAGATGGCTCAAGTCTGGTAATTTGTAATGTCATGTATGGGAATAAATTAGTTTTGCCATGCTGTCCCCAGCATTGAAAAGCTGGACTAAAGCTCCTAATTGTGGACCATTGTGTTTTCTTTGTACTGATTTGAGCCACCACACAAGCTAGATTTATCAGCGGAGAATCTGTTATTATTTTTTTCGAACTTGAAAACAAATTTTCTCTTCATAGACACGCAACACAGAGAATTATAATTCCAGAACTTATTTCTTTCGAATACATCTTTTTATAGTCACTGGGTTGATTTTGGGTACATTTACCTTTTAATAATTATTATAGCTGGGTGTCAATATAGTATCCATAGTGTAGAAACTATCCAGTAGTTAAAGTACTAGCTGTAGTAAACTCGCAGTTCTTGTTTTATCAGGTCTAAAAACACTCATGTTTTTAGAGTGACCTGATAAAACATGAACTGCACGTTTATTGAAAGTCTTCAAAACAATAATTACTGGGGCCCGGCCTTCGGCCGAGGCACGAGTCAGAAAATGCAAGCCGTTTATTATTATTATTTTTTGTGTCACTGTTTGGCGCCAGTAACCAATCAGATTACACAGGAGCCCATTGTTCGATTCCCAACACGTGACAGGATCAACCAATCAGATCCGACACCCGCCAGATCTTGGTTGTGGAAGCTCGGCAAAGCCAGCAACGTAGCGAAGGTTTGGGTTCATTCTGAACCATTATTTTGCTGAAACCAAAGGTTTCTTCGAATGAAATATCAAGATATTCAGTTATTCTAGGGCTGACAGGACTTTTAGGGGCTTTCGGTGGAAAATTCTCACATTTACGAAAGGGATGTGGCGATCCAAATATCGCACAGTAAGCTAGTCTAGCCGGCCGGAGGAGTGATGGTTTTGGTCCAATAATCCACGGAAACTGAAAGAAAATGCCTGTACTGCTGCATCTAAGTGCCATACGATTGCAGTGTTGCGTTGTTGATATTGTTGAAATGCTCTTCATTACCATCACACTGTGAGGAGGTCAAAAGAGGGATTGATTGTTTGCAATGTTGGCTGTAATTGTTTACTGCGAAGTCCTCTCCTGAAATTGAAATAGTCTTGAGATTATATAACTGGGAAGTCTTGACTAAACCAGTCAACCAATGCCGAACTTTACTAAGACTTCAATTCAAGAGTCGCAAAAGCTGGAACTGAACAGTGATTGACGCTTGGCTTTGAACGCGAACGGAAATCGGCGGAAATCAGAACTGGTGAGGTTGAAATTATGTGTTTATATATGCGCACACAAATCTTACTTGTTCCCTACTTTTAAAATTTTATTAAGTGTAATGCTGACTGTAATTCGAACTGGAAATGAAATCGTCCGTAAGTTGAACTGTATGTGACTTTATACAGACCAAGAAGGAAAAAGTTAAAATCGATCGTCAAAACAATAACAGAACTCGGAACAGAGAGGCATTCGAATTTACTACGAATTATACCCATAAACAGAACTGGATATGACTTACAAACCGAGAATACCGAATTAAAATTGAATTGGATGTGAAACTGTCAAAAGAAGAGCAGGATTTGTTGTGTAAAGCCATACTGGAGAGTACAATTATATAGGTTATGGCTAAATCAATTCCAAAGCTGCCCCCCCCCCCCCCTCCCCCCTGGATATTTGTAGGGCTTTGGTACGGGTGGAAATCTCTTATCAAATTCGCTATTTTGACTCTTTCTACAAATGAATTCCTCACCCTGCCAACTTTTGTTTGCTCCAAAATGTCTCACCTCTGGGACAAAAACTCAGTCAAATGCCCCACTTATATGCCCCCCACCCTTGGGGGATGGGCAGGTTTGGAATTGGTAGAGCTATACACAGATACTGGAACTGATTAGAACAATCATAAATAGAATTGGGTGTGGAGATTTATTTACCAAGCGAACACTGTTGCCCTGAAAAATATGTCGAAAAAGTCAACTTGACTGAAGAAAGAAGACAAAGAAGTATTTATGTTTTTATGTTTTTAGATAACGAATTGAAGTGATATATAATTTATATGCATTCACTTGTATACTGATATTATTATTACAGTCATAAACAGACAATATTTAGCTTAATTAGTGACATATATTTAGCTTAATTAGTGACATATGTTAATTGATATTAATCTAAATCATGTTCTACAAGCAAGTGCTGTCAACCATGAAAAGCGATAATGTATCGTTTTGTGCGAGACACGACAACCTTATCTTAAGGTTTGGCTCGGCAATGTTGGGCTTAAATTATGTTTCCCAAAGAATGCGCCAGATTGCGAGGCTTCTTATCTGTTTCCACAAAAGAACACCAGGCAGCCTGAAAGACTTCATCTGTGATACATCCAAGTATGATCTGTTCCTTCAAGCAGCGAAAGAGCTTTGTCAATTTGAAGAAGGCATCCAAGACACAGTAAAGACGCCATCCCTTGCGCTCAAATTGGGCCATAGTCTAAAAAGGTGTGCCCTTTTGACGAAAGAGCAGGCATTACGAGAAAAAGATGACACAATGCTCCAATCTCCCCCCAAAAAATGGAATTGATGGAGGTAGATTGGAGCGATCAAATATCTTCACACTCCCTGGCTTCACTCGGAAAACGGCAACAGAACCAGGTTGGGTTGTTGCCTCTCACACAAGATCTTGAAGTGCTGAGGCGCCACATTGAAGCAAAAATAAGTGCCATGTCACTTTTGCTAAACAACGAGGGAGCAACACCAAGTGTTTGGGGTGATTTTGCTCGTGTGACGCTGGCAAGGCTAATCGTCTTTAACAAACGGTTGTCAGGTGAGGCGTCCCGACTTACCGTAAAGGACTTCGAAGGGAGACCCAACTGGGAGGACTGCGGCAGCATTGCAATAAAAGAAATCTTGAGCCCGCTTGAAAGACAGCTATACAATAGGTATGTTTGTTATCAAAACACTCTGGAAAAAAATGACAATATATAAGTAATTCATATACTGAGGTGCCACGATATAAAGGCTAGGATACGCCAGTTACAAAAGCAAAACAACAGGCTAAATCCCAGAAGCCGCTGCACTACAGAGAATGTCAACATTATTTTATTATCTGTTTTTAGGGATAGATTATTTAGTGTAACCACGATTGTTATCAAAGTATAGATTAGCTATAAAGTCTGATCAGTGATGTTACTTACTAAATTGTACAAGAATTTCGATAAACAGTGTTTTATGGTGTTTGCTCATAGCACACTGCACGGGAAAAAACATCAAGGAGTTAATAATTTCGACTTTTACTTTCTGTATCCCGATCACAAAAATATTTAAGCTGACAGAATTTCTGTCCAATTAATATTTACTTTGTATACTGCATATTCTAGGGCAAAACTATTTTTTCTAACAACAGGATGATTTCGATGCAAGCAATGATGAAGAGGAGGTGAACAGTGATATTTGAGATAGTGAGTGAGGGTGAAGGAGCTACGTGTGACACAACTGCAAGCAATGAGGAGGAGAACGGAATGGATGAGAGTGTATATGACAGTGACCCAGACTGGGCTGGATTGGAGGACAGGGGGGCATATGAGGACGAGAAGTATGACGAAGAGAAAGACAACCCTAATGTGAATTAAATCAGGCGAGTGTTGTCAGTACATACCTTACTAAAGTAGGGATATGTCAACATTAGTAAGGGAAAAAAAGTAATTTTCAAATTCCAAATTCCAGAAAAGGAGAAATCAAACCTTTCAATATTTATTCTAAAATATAATAAAATTACAATACAATGATACTTTTTTTGCCACACTAGAATTGTTTTTATTTCAAATCACCCTCCCCTTTGGAAATATTTAATAATTGCAGTTTACCCCAATTAAATTTTCCAAAATTGAAGTTTCCCAAACTCATAAATATTTCTTAGTGTTCTTATGGCATTACATCTTTTTTCCCATAAATACTTTCAGCTTTATTTGTTTTCCAGTACTGGTAAGGATTTGCCTTGCCATGATGAATCAAAGTTCATTGTCTTCTGTACCCAGATACTGGCTATTTTTTGTATGTTCTGTTTCCACTGCAAGGAGGGAAGCCATGAGGTGAAGATGAAAAAGAATGGGACCATGGTGACAGTGGCACAGGAACTGCGGGGCCCAGTCCTATATCTGGAGGTCGCAACCATTGGTGCGGTGCTTGGCCGCTACCCTGCTGGAAATCTAATGCTGAACTTTGACATTCTCATGCCAGGGCTGCAATGATCACTGATCACTTTTATGTGCAAGAATATAGAACCCTCTCTCAAACTTAAAGTAACTTTGGTGTCTTGTTCTAGCTGAGCGATTAAGCTGTAACACCATAAAATGCCGGTTATAAGCTCCCTTTCTCCGTGTTTCTCGCAGACAATATCAGTTCTCCAAAGCCAGTTTTAGTAGAGGTGGCACACTATTGCAGATGGTTTTTGATTTCCTTTTGCCATTTCACAATACGCTCACAACCACTCTATTTTCCAAGCTGCAGCAGCTTTTTGGTGATGGCCAAATGTCAAAATAGTGCTGTACGGCTATCCATCTGTGCCTGTCTGAAATGAATACTAGAAGAATACTATCCAGCCCTGTCACCTAAAGAAACATAATACAATCTTGAGCACCTTTCAGCTCCATGTCGCTACTGCTCTTGACTTGGTTTGCCTAAACTTCAACGATAAAAGAACATTACTCAACGACTTCTGTGTATATTTCACTCCCTCGTTTAAACCCCTGTTTATATTAACTAGCAAGTTTGACTTGTAATTATAGAAGCAGCATGGTTATGGAAAGCAGAATGGTAATAACCAGGGGTTATATAACCAGGAAGAAAACGGTTGAGAGGTATGGTAAGTATTTTTATAGCAAAACATTATGCTTATTATTTCATTGATAAAAATGCAACATGGTATACTGTCACCAAGAGTTTGGATGTAAGTGGGTAAGTACATGACTGTGGTGTGTGCTGATAACGGTCCTATAGTTTGAAGTCACTTAACTACTGTAAACAACATTGAACTAAAAAGTGCCCCTCCCTAGTCATCATGCCACCTGTAAAATAATACCAAACCTTGATAACTACGTTTGGCCAAAAAAGTAGATCAACAATAATCTAGTCATGATTTAAGCCCAACTTTTGATTACAAAATGGAGTTCTATGAAACGTTACAATGTCATATGTCATACAATTAAAGTCATATTAGGTAGTTTAGTCATTATATGCGGTGCATTCGTCATGATATGCAGTGCTTTTCCCATTATATGCGGTGCATTCGTCATACGTGGTGCTTTGGCCATTATATGCGGTGCTTTCAGTATTGAATTCAGTGATTTCCTTGCCATTTCATTAGGTGATGTACATTACATGTCATTAGGTGGTGTATATATGTCATTAGGTGCTCTTCAGGCCAGCGGCTTGTGTCTAAATGTTTTGGTATCCCTTTGCTTTGATGAGGTGATCGTCCATCGCACTAATCATGGCACATATGACCAAAGTAATGGCCTCTATTTAAATAAAAAGCAGGCTTTAGGAAATCTCATTCACAGAATTGAAACCGAAAAAATTACTCCAGACTTGATTGGCCTACTATCAGCGTCTGCAATTAACTCACTGGGAATCTTGGACAGGATGGACAGGAGACATGATGAATCTGCGAATTGAGTGTTCTAAGCATGCTGCCTTCGCTCCTTCTAGCAACAACACTGGTAAAAGGTGCAGCGCCCCAGAATTTGTTATTCCTAAGTCTATACTACAACGTAACATTGAGGAGGGATTCGCAATCAAAGATATTGCATATATTTTGTCGGTTTCAGAAGTACAGTTTATCGTTACTTGAGACACTATGGTCTCAGCAAACTGACATTTACTGATATTAGTGATCAAGAACTTGACCAACAAGTATCTCAGTCTAATAAACAAGTAGTGTTACAACATGAGCAGGAGTGTTGTATCATATACAATCTCACACGAACGCAAATGTTGTAAACTACTTATCAAATGAAACTATATAACATTAAAAAATATACGAAATTTTGATCGAAAACGTAAAAAAAGAGTACAGCTCTGTAGTGTACTAATGGTCAGGTGCAAAATGACTGGAAGCTGCCCAGCTTACCAAAGATTTCAGGGGGTGAGTACAGAACATTATTTTAGCTTCCTTGTGCTATATAATAGAAACAATACAGGGGCGTAGCGTTCATGTACGCACGTATGGGGATACACGTTGAGACGAAAATTCCACGTACCAATACTGCACTCGTCACTACCACTGCACCAATACTTCACTCGTGAAAATGCGTAGCTACGCGATGTGTCGAGGTTAAGATATTTGAGATATCAATTCTACATCAAGTGAATAGTAGAATGGTACAATATATTATACTGATTTGAATGCTGTGCCAATGACTTAGAGGTTTTAATTTCCTAAATGGTAGGGGAGGCATCAATTAAACAAAACAATTAAATTACAAAACATGTTACAATTAAACAAATTTTTCAAATTATCAGTACTCGTGGTTGAAATAAAATGATGTTAGAAATTTGTTTTACTATATCAGCAGAAATGCCCATTCACAACCACTAAGAAATAATAGCAAATACATCCCCTGAGGTCATGTAATTAGCATTTTGGATATTAAAACCTCCTTAACTTCATGGGCACTTTAATTTGGAGATTCAGTGCCCAGGCTGTAAATTAATAGGGATAGCTAGATAATAGGACTGACTGGCTAATAACATTCTTAATCTTGTCATCCAACACTCTAATTTAAGTGATACTATGAATAGTTTCACATCAATGTAAATATATTGCTTGGCAAAGTAATGTACACAGCCAATAGCAAAAAGTGCAAAAAATGAAAATTGTGGGGTGCAAAAATTGTGTGATTTGAATGACATGTGCGATTTGCAAAATGAAAATTGAAGGACTGTGTGCAAAAAGGGCATAAGTGACTCTTGATCACATTCTAAATTCTCCCTGAGAAAACAAAGAAATTAAAGGAGAATTTAGAATCTGATCAGGAAACACTTACGCCCTTTTTGCACACAGCCCTTCAATTGTGCATGCTGGAAGGCGAAATCTGCATGATGAAAATTCACTCTAAAGTTTTGTTATGCAGCTTTGCACATGGGTGTGGTCTATTACTGGTATTTACAGTACTATGTACTGTATAGTTAAACAACATTTTTGGAGGGTATAATGTTATTAACATGTACTTGTTAAGCCCGAACTTTATAACTAAATCATATAATCATTTGTTATTAAACTTTTATACTTTAATTTATAGATTTTGATCAGGGGGAGTCACTAAAAGAACTGATTGAAGCCGAGAAGGAGTTGTTTCAAAACAACTTTGCACAAGTCCTGTTGGCACATGCTGGTGGTAGCATTATAGCAAACTATGACCAGGTTGTTAAAGCATTTGACGGATGTGCTACACCTGTACTTAAAGGCCACCCAGTCTCAGGCAAAACGACTGCTTTGAAGGCAGTTTTGAGTGTTTTTGGCCAAACTCATTTCAGTAGTGGTGAGTACTGTCAATGATTATTTTGTATATATTTTAGAAAGACAAATGGTACATGTGTATTAAGGTTATCAGATACCTTTTGGGTGTGTTTCCAGTCTAAATTATGTAGTGCCTCGAGCAAACATCGTAGATAAATCATCCATGTATCATTTTAAATCTTATAAAATTGGCTTTTTGTTCTTTTAAAATCTCGATTTTTTTTGCCATCCTGTTTTTCCAATCTAGTGAGATGGCTTTCAAAAGCTCCGACTCCGAAAATATTTTAAAGTTTTAAAATGTGTTTGCTTTGTCGCATTTCAGAGGAATCGTATTACAAAAGGGAGATTTAGTGAAAGTACATGTACGTATGCTGATGAGGGATATTAGAGATTAAATGTCCCAGAACAAATGAAGGAAACCGAGGGGATCATGCCATGGTATTACTAAACTAATACTACATGTATTACTAAATATTTCAAAGCCAAGTGATTGTTTTAGATATGGTTTCTAGATCCAAGTGGCATGTAATTTGTTGAAAGGTAAACATGTCACAGTATCATTTCTTTTTCTTTTTTCCTTATTTCAGAGTCAACTGCCAAATACATTGAAACCAAACAAGCATCTACCACAATACCATTTGGGTGGGATGATGCCTCATGCCTCAAAACACTGAAAGCCATTGTACTTAATTCTTATAATGCGGTTGGTGTATACATACTTTTAATTTAATTATATTATAAGTTTTATCAATGTACATGTAATATTTTCTTGCCTGGTTATTTATTTGTCTGCATGGGCAGGGTTTTAGGGGTAGATTTTATTTGTTGGATGAAGTGTTCGATACATGCAGGTTTACAATGTTACTACTGCATATTTTTTTAACCTTTTTTTAGGGCAAAAACCTTTTATCCAATTCACAAGTGCAATGCCACTCAAATCTTGGTAGTCTGAATACAACTATATAACAGAGTACCAGCTCTGAAGCTTAAGGGTCACTGATGAGGACCAGCTCATTATATGGGCATGATTGGATACAATAATGTTGTCTATTGCAAAAATAACACAACCACATCTATGTATAATTTATGACACCAGCACTTGTTGCAGCTCACAACAGTTTTGCATCAAAAACCTGTGGAAGTGGACCCAGCAACTAAACAAAACAGTTAGCTTGTTTCATCAGCCACCGTTGGGTACTTACATCAAACAAAAAGAAACACAAAACATTTCTATATTCTCTTCATTAAAATCTACATTGTACCCTGGAAATTCTTTCTTCCATGTTCTTGAAATCTTGTACATTTTTTATTGAAATTTGTACATTTTGTATCAAAATATTCAAATAACTTTTATTAGTTCTATATTTATATCTATTGATTACTTACAAGTAAGTTTATTTTTTATAGTTATTTATTTCAATTACCTCTGGAGATATTAGCATCTTAATGCTACTCTGTAAATTCGAAGTTAAATAAAGTTTATGTAAACTATGTACATGTATGTATGTAACATACTTATCCTTCTTCATCTGTCATCCCCTTCATGACAGTACATGCTTGATGGTCACAATTATTAATAACTTATTTGATTATTTTAGTGTGGAAGTGCCAATGTCAGGGCCTCCTATATTCCCCACACAGTGCCTATGGTGACCACCAACTTAGACTGCCCTGATATAAAGTAAGTGTGAGTGTAAATTCAACTAAATTTATGTAATAATCGTGTTTGTTTTCATGAATGTGCTATACTGATATATTTTATTTAATAAATCAAAACCTATTACATTAGTGATAGACAAAAAATGTGTAGCCATGCTTTATCTGATTTACAAACTTGAGCTGAAAGCAATGGTTTGTAAATCCGATAAAGCAGAGACATGAATTCTGTATCTGACTTATCAAACATCTAGATGTATAGAGTCATGTTTTCAGTTATTTCGGCAATACAACTACAAAATGTATTACCAGTACAGCTAGTGTGTCCTTTGTAATGTCTTTTTCATGAATTTTAATTATAGGTTCAAATCACGACGGCTCCGAATCCTATTTGAGGAGTTAAGTCCCAGGTTAAAGGGACTGACCAAGCTCCAAGCAGAAGGGAGACTAAGGAGAGCAATGGAACATGCTCATAAAATCATCCCTGTTGTAACATGTAAAATAGCATCAGCCTTAAAGTGCCCCTACGATCAAATTTTGACATATCAATTTTTTCTCATATTCGTTAAGTATAGTGGCTATATTATTACCAGTTCAAACCGTTTTTCGATACGACGACGGGAAGTCTTATTTTTTGGACTCCGAATCTTGAATTTTACGTCCGCCATTACGCGAACCCGTTCCTGTGGGCGAGGAACGCCTGGTCACTTTTTTAGCGTACGTGACGTCATACACTTAAGGTTATCGTATACCTTCAGGGTACTGTTCCGGATAAAATTAAGTAGCGTCTCGAATATTCGTCGTATTTAGATAAATTATACCTCATTTTAAAGCTTATAAAATTGGCTACAACGATATACCTAAGGTTTGTAATTTTGATAAAAGTGCGATTTTTAAATAAACCTCTTTTCCGAACATGTGCAGGCGCGTGTACAGTCGCAAAATGCCTGTTGGTGCATCCTTCCAGGTAAGTATATTCTGGAAAATTCATCGTTGCTAAATATGGTGATCAACGCTTCTTTGTTCAGTGGCATAACTAAATAAATTTTGTGTTTTGTTTCAATTTCTACAGCAATTATATGACTGGCTTGGTAGCGAGGTGCAGTTACCCCTACACTTCGTGCTCTATGGGCCGGGGAACACAATCCTGCTTCCTGGTGATCAAGTCCCCAGCGAAGTTGTTGAATTAGTTAAGAAGGCAAGTGGCTAAGTGTTAATACTCGGTATATAATCCGAATGGGCACCCGCATATGAATCGAAAATAACGTTTTTGAAATACATGTACTCGATATTTACTGTTTTTGACGGGTGGTGGTGGGGAATGATAAAATGAATTTAGTAAATATCAGTTATCAACAAACAAGATTTGAAAATGAGTATAACTGACTTCATCATAAATCTAATTCCTCTTCTTTCTAACGACGGCCATGTTGAGTCCCAGGAGGATAACAACCTTTGTTTTTGCTCGTCTAAACTCGTTCTGAAACTGCTCAGTTCAAGGCTGACTTTGCAAAACCTATTGTTTCTAGCCAACATGGCTGCTATGCGAAAAGAAAAGGTCAATAAACATTACATTTTTGAATTTTAGTATCAAGAGGAAACATCGCGAATACTCCATGAAGAAGTAAGCACATATTATGTATTTACAAGTTGAACTGGCAATGGTAGCTTGATCAGATACCAGTTCGATTAAGGGATGCAAATTTCTGTTCCGTAGCGAATCCTACCAGTTCCTCTGCTGTTGCTGCAGTTCTAGTCTCATAACAAGATCAACCCGACCCTATACACCTATCAGTACCGAATCTACCCCAAGTCAACCATCATCTCTATCGCAGTACATCAGTCAGCTTTGCTTTCAGACAACTTGCAATACGTCATCGTATTCCACGTTACATCCTTCCTCATTCTCAAATACCGCTAGCACCTTTGGTTTTCTCCAGTCTGCCTGCCTCCAGGTCTGTTCTCTGTGATCCCTGCTCCTCACCACTACTTCAGTCTGTCAACCATTTCACTGCACTGTTGTGCACTCTTCCTCTTCATCGATTTCCAGTCAACAACCACATGTGTCCTTACATGTGCCATCGTCATCCATGCAATCTGCCATACAGCTTTCATATGGCGCTATAGACCTCCCAACCCTTAACATGTATCACAGCTATGGATCTGGATATGCTACTTGTTCTGAATGGTTGGACTCTCTAAACACCCCCTGAAAAGTAGACAAATTAACTCAAGTAAAAGATATCTGGGAACTTGGCACTAATGGTTGTCCTCCACTAAGGCAATGGACTGTAACAATGATAAATCACAAGTCCATCAAAGGCAATAATTCATCTATCTTCAGCCAGAGGAAATTTATTTACAATTTCTTCCAAGGACATAATTTTGATGAGAACAGTGTAATGGAACACTATCAACAGATTAAACCTGGAAAACTTTATAAAAAATTAAACTTAAAGCCTACATGTAAGTGATTTCCCCCAATACTTTTCGTTATTCTAATTCTCCCAAGAATGCAATGCAAAGAAACATGCACAAGAATGCAATGCAAAGAAACATGCACAAGAATGCAATGCAAAGAAACATGCACAAGAATGCAATGCAAAGAAACATGCACAAGAATGCAATGCAAAGAAACATGCACAAGAATGCAAACTAATGAGAACGTATTTTGGGAGGTCAATAGTGTCAATTGGCTTTCCCTCACAATGCTAATTCAATCCCATTTCTGAAGTGAGCATGCAAGGTTCTTTGTTATTATGGGATGAAAATTGTTTCCAAGCACAATTTATTTTATATACTATTACAACTTATTAGTCGGCTAAGCATCGAATATGGCTGTGTATGTTTACTTGTCGTTAAGGCTCACCAAAATAAAAATAACTCTTAAAAATGCATAGCTAAATTAGATGCAAAGCCGACTAATAACCTATTTATCATTGCATTGCCCTTTTCTCTGTTTTAGTAGATTCCATTACAGTCTAACCTTTTTAACATATTCAATATTAATCAAGACACTTTGTTTTTTAAGTCCTGGGAGAATGTGAAGCATAGAAATAGTTATTTTCTTTGGAGTAAGTGTAGTCGCAAATTGGCGACCTTTCCTATGAAAATGGTTTTCATTATGAATACCAAGTTAACAGTCAGCTTGCAGCACTGTCGTAGGTTTTCTGTGATGAAAATGAGATTCTATTAAAACCCAGACCCCATGCCCGCACATGCGTACCTATTCATCATATAAGCGCCCCCCTGGGGTATTTGTTCTCACATTACTTTATTCCTCAATTGTTCCACCAGTCAATAACTTGCATGGCCAGTTCCTGATAAGTTGGTTTCCCTGATAGTTATTATACAGTATTTTCTTAGGGGCAGTTTGTCAACTTAGTGCAGTTCACGGTATTGTTTCAGTTGGCATAATGATCAGCAGCATCGAGCTGTTTAAAATATTTATTCAATATGAGAGTTCTTCGATTTAGTAGTGATCATGTTTATTGTTACGATAATTTATAGGAGAGCTATGTACAGAACAGTTTTAAAGGGTAACTGTTTTGGTGCTACATGTACATGTGAGGTTGGCCAGATGGCCAGGATCGAAACCTTGGGCAGTAGCTGGTGATCTTTCTTTTATTTATTTCCTTTATTTTATTTTTCTTCTAACCTTTTGTACTTATTTCCCTTATTATTGTGTAGAACAGTTATGTTTTGTGTTTAACTGTTTTCTTTATATAATTTATCAATTGTTTGGTTCATTACTTGGACCTCAGTTCAGACAAATGGGAGCTATGCTTTTAGGCATGCCTAAATATACCGTATAAACACCCACGTATAAGCCGCACCTTTATACCCAAAATATTCATTCAAGATCGGGGTGTGGCATATACACATGACAATCTAGGAAGTGAAGGAAGTGTATTTATTTAGAAGAAAACCTACAGTAGCTCTTTGGCAGGAAAACTATATTACTGGGTGATAAAAATGAAGGCGTCAGAAGAATATATTTTTTAGTTTTCGGACTACCGTGCAAGCCTATTTAACCTGTGGTGTGTTTTCTCAACAGTTGTCCCGGTAAATTCACTGAGTCTACCAATTCCAGACATTTTCTTAAGATTCCCAGCACAAACAAACTGCTGTTCTCCCTGGTGAAGTTTAAACACCACTTTATCGAAGGCCAATAGAAGACAAATATTTTCTGTACAGAAACCGGAGAGATTTTGTTCTTTGGAAACTGATAGCCCTTATCTCCACCCCAAACTATATATGCTCTCACTGAGTCCGATCATCTACACAGCTTAAATAGCCTAAGAAACCTAAAGGGAAGTCAAAGCCAAGCCTATGTCCCGTGGATCCAAGGAAGAAAACCAATCTAATGATAAGATTCAGGTGAATAACAACAGAAATGAAAACAAGAGAAAACAACACAACCCAGCGCCAATAGCACTACAACCATATTGATCGGAGATTCCATGATCATGAATATTCAAGGTCCAAAGTTAGGAAAAGAAGTTGGCCATCGAGTGGTAGTAAAGTGCTTCTCTGGAGCTACAGTCAAAGATATGAGGGATTATCTGAAGCCCACTCTGAAGCGAACCCCGGACCAAGTAGTTTTATACGTAGGGACGAACTACCTTAAAGACCCTGTGTCCGAGCCCATGGTGCTTTGCGCCAATGTTATGATTAGTTTGTTTATCAACGGCCGCAGAAATTAAAGGCCAGCTTTTAGGCGAACTAAAATGCTCTCGATTGTTTATAAGTTTCATAAAATACACATAAAATACACATACACTTTGGATAACGAATTTCATAATTTCAACGGATTAAAAACCCAATCGAGCCCACGAATTTTCCCCGGATGCTTCGAGTACTCGGCAGGAAGCCAGTTGTTCTGTCTTTAGATTCTAATTCGATTTACGAGTGCGACTTTTCACAACTCTACAAGCAAACACATACTCTTGTTACCTTGTTTTCATGTCTCCAGTATTGCTTAGCTGTATTTGAAGATCTCTACTTTCCTTGCGAATGATATATTTTGAGTGCAAAAGGAAATGTCGTACTCGCACTCGAGTCAAACTCACAGCGAAGTAACAGCTGAACTCGGCAGATTGGAGTTTGACCCGCGATCGTAGTTTTGGTAGCAAGACTTTCTGGACATACTGGAGGATGAAAAAAAAAGGTTAAGGACATTGCTTTCTCTGCTAATAAAAATGCAAAACATATACAGATACAGATAAGTCGTAACACCTCAGTGGAGCTTAGCCGTGCGAAATTATAATTATGAATGTTCTTGATACCAGAAGTGGTTGCTTTGTGTTTTGTATTTGCAACGAAGCCCGCCGGTCCCTTAGTGCAGCAAATCCCCGGGAAACTAACGTAGTAGTCCTTTTGAACCACAAGTGTTCTCTTGTAGACCTAGAGAAAGTAAAATGTGGACTGCTGAAGGATTATTGATAGAGTCATTTCGCCTCGCTGTCTTGGTCCTTTCTCCGGCATTCCTCTACTCGTCACTCTAGACCGGGTTCGAAGAAATATTCGAACTAAAGTTTCATTTAAAAAAGTATATATACAAATGTTAAGATAAAAGAAAGTCCAAACCCTAACCGGCTTACATTAAAAAAATCCCTAACATCAATGAATGTACAACGTAAGTTCCATTTTTAGAATCTTGAACAACTTACCTAAGTTGAATCAATGTGACCTAGGTTGAATCAATTTGACCTAGGTTGAATTGAATTTGACCTGGAATTCAATTTGACCTAGGTTGAATTGATTTTGACCTGAAATTCAATTTGACCTACAACATATACATATGAGTAATTACACGATGGCCCAAACTAGGGATGGATTTCGAAAGATTCGGGAGTCACATAACAACAACAACGATCTTTCTGATTTTCGTAGCCTACGAAAATGATTTGCGCGCGCAAAGCACCATGGGCTCGGACACAGGGTCTTTAAATATACCGAACCGCAACAAATTGCTGAAGGGATTGTGAACCTCGCAAGACATATTGAAAGCTCATCTGAAGCCAAAGTAGTAATATCCGAACTTCTGCCGAGAAAGGAGCATAACGAGGCGGTCAAAGAGATTTTATCAGAAGAATGAGGGGGAACTGATTCAACACTATAATATATCCGCAAAGGAACTTAATATAGGAGGCCTACACCTTAATGTGGAAGGTAATACGTGTTTCTTTAATAACTTTCGGAGTAGTTTAACTCAACAATACAATCGGAGATTGCGATGTGCAATTGATATAGTTTGCCGCGATAGAAATGGTGGCGGGGTATGCTTTTTTGGTAAAAAAAAAACAATTTAACTTTTCAATACGCAACGACCTAAAAATGGATAATCTAGAAAACTTATGCCTAGAAATTCGAAAACCCCGATCCAAACTAACTATTTGTTGTTGTCACTTGGTAAAGGCCACCAAACTCTCCTATTGATATCTTTTCAGCTTTTGAATCTCTTATTGGGATACTTGATTCTGAAAACATTGATTTTTTAATGGGAGATTTCAATTGTAACGTGACCTCTACTCAATGTGACAACAATGTACGCTTGTTAACAAACCTCACTGATGTCTACGACCTTCAACAGCTCATAAACGAACCAACTAGAAAAACTGAAACTTCATCTACTTTAATTGACTTGATTTATACTAATTGTCCGGATAAGGTTGTCTGCTCTGGAGTGTCCCATATCAGCATCAGCAATCATAGCTTAATTTATGTCTATAGAAAACTATTGATAAATGGACAATCCAAAGGACATAATACCATAGGCTAAAGAAATTTTCGAAAGTTTAACCGAGAGAACTTTCGAAACGATATTGCGTCTCAAGATTGGGATCATTTACAAAACTTTGAAAACCCTAATGACATGTGGTCAGACTGGAAAAAGACATTTCCAGCTATTGTCGATAAGCACGCTCCGTCAGGGACAATGCGTGTTCGATCACGTAATTCTCCATGGATTATATCAGATCTGAAGAACGAAATGCATGACCGGGATAGTTTGAAATTTAAAGTGACTAAATCAAATAATCCTAATGACTGGGCGCAACTCATCCGTGAAAAAACTAAAAGTGAATGAGTTAAAAGTGAATGGAATTCAATCGGACCAAAACTTGCAAGTGAGATTCCATTGTTAGATAACAATAGCTCACTAGCACAGAAAAAATGTCGATTTTTCCAGGAAGCAGAACTTTCAAGTGTACTGCAGTTATTAAGGGAAAGAGAAGACGTAAAGGAAATTCTGCAGAAGCTTCCAATTCCCTCTGCAACTGAAATTGTTGCTGACGCTTAGTCCATCAGTCAGATGTTACATTCGAAATCATATGATTTCAGTGTTCAGCATAATCACGAACAAGCACAACATTCAACCGACAGTAGTTCAGCTCTACATGCGAATCGGTATTCTATATTTGTTCCAATGTCCCCATCTGCCACTGACCCACCATCTTCCCTTGTTGATCTACCTCCTTCAAGAATTCAGCCTTCTTCAGAGACTGGTTCTATTTATCCTCGATCATTAGGTCCATCTGATATCGATGCCTCTATCAGTGCCAGCCCTTCTCTTGATTGTAGCCAACTGTTTTACAGTTACCCTCAAGACAGACTGATTGTCCCCTTGCAATGCCTACCAGTTCCTCTGCTGTTGCTGCAGTTCTAGTCTCATCACAAGATCAACCCCCATCATGTACACCTATCAGTACCGAATCTACCCCCAGTCAACCATCATCTCTATTGTCATTTCACTCAGCATTTTGAATAATGTATAAGCTACTATATTTCCAAAAGAAGGCAATGTAGCTGCAGAGCCTCTAATCTTTACAACGGTATAAGGTATAATCCTAAATCTTCAAGTTGGACAGAAATATGGCTTTTTTAAATCGAGTTTTGGCAATTTTATTTATGGCCTTTCGAAGTCGAGAACAAGAACAGGTAGCCATCAGTTTGAATTGCCTTTCGGAACCTGGATACTAGTGACATTGCAAAGCCTGTGACGTGTATGTAGTAAGGCGTACTCTTATACTCCAGACTTCGCACTCTATACGACTCGTGCTCTGGTACCTTACTTACTCAATACAGTTTGAATACTTCTCCAATATTTTCAACAATGACTTCATGTAGCTCAGACTTGGAAAGCGCAAGTACATAATCAACTCGGTGGCCCCCTCCGGTTGCTGCGCACAGTGACTGCAAAAATGGTAAAACATACTAAGTGAATCCCAAAAATTACCTACGGTAAAAAATGACCTAGGTCAAAATAAATTTGACCTGTAACATATATGTTAACTGTAGGTCTTTCCCCTGCCCAGATTTCCAGTAGTACTCTGTAACTTGCAACTGAACATTTGTTAAAGGGATACCCGAGTGAAAAATACATTAGGGCTCAAAAGCATCTTTCAGATGTACTTTGTTCAGAAAATGTATTAAAATTTGATAAAACGTTTTCAGAGTTGAGAACGAGACCCTCAAAGTTGGCCCCGCGAAGACCTGGGCGCCGCCATTTTGTTGACATTAATTCCTGTGACGATTTTTACGTCACTTCGTCCCACCGGAGTCTTGCGGCTAACTTGTAGCGACTTGTTTTCTTTGTAGAATTTTCACACGCTCGGAATTAGAGTGGATTTTCATCGATATGGCAGAGCAATTTTGTACTAGAACAAAAATATGATGAAGACGATATTGTGAGAGAAGTTCAGAAGACTGGGAGGACGAAGAAAAGCATGTGGAAGGCGAGAATATCAGACAACAACAAAAGGCGACCAACGAGCTAGTGCTATAAAGATTTGCTGTGTGTTTTTGTATGGAACTTGTCAGCCTTAAACACAAGACTAAAGGTAGATTATTACAATATTGATATCGGCATAGCAATCGAAACTTGTTTAATTTGACCCAGAGAGATAATCAGAGTGTAGCAAGCCACATAATTTTAATTTCGTTTACCTAACTGATGTGTTGTGAATCAGCGCGCGCTCGCCAAGTTCCACCACAAACATGCCGGGCTTGATCGCGCCAATGCTTTCACACCATTTAACAAGGGAATGGAATTATATTTGCAATAAAATTGTTCCCAGTGTCTCGTTCTTGTGTCATTGCATATATTCTGCTATGTTGGGCTAGTTATGATCGGTTTTTACAGGGAGGTTTTAACTTTTCAGGTGTTTCGTTTCAGTTGCACAATGCCATTTCGGTCAGTACAGATCGAACCGGATAACTCGCAGATTATATAGCTCCAATAATACATAAGTTTCGAAACCAATGCCAATATTGTCATAATGTACCTTAGTCTTGCGTTTAAGGCTGACAAGTTCCATACAAAAACACACAGCGAATCTTTATAGCACTAGCACGTTGGTCGCCTTTTGTTGTTCGTCTGATATTCTCGCCTTCCACATGCTTTTCTTCGTCCTCCCAGTCTTCTGAACTTCTCTCACAATATCGTCTTCATCATATTTTTGTTCTAGTACGAAATTGCTCTGCCATATCGATGAAAATCCACTCTAATTCCGAGCGTGTGAAAATTCTACAAAGAAAACAAGTCGCTACAAGTTAGCCGCAAGACTCCTGTGGGACGAAGTGACGTAAAAATCGTCAAAGGAATTAATGTCAACAAAATGGCGGCGCCCAGGTCTTCGCGGGGCCAACTTTGAGGGGCTCGTTCTCAACTCTGAAAAAGTTTTATCAAATTTTAATACATTTTCTGAACAAAGTACATCTGAAAGATGCTTTTGAGCCCTAATGTATTTTTCACTCGGGTATCCCTTTAAGTAAATCCAAATGGCTAATATTTGTATAAAACAAAATATTATTGGAATCTTATAAATTTTAGACAACTCACTATAGAGCAAAATCTTGAGCTTTTGACTCTGAGTCTTGCTCACACTAACACGCTCAATGGTGTGTAGTATCTAAAATGTATAAAATTTCAATATATGTTATGTAATTTGTGTCCTATTCTTACTGATATATATGCTACAGTATAGACTGTCATAAATTGTATGACTATCTCCAGGGGAACCACTGAATGGAATCTTATGCTCCAAATTTTCCTGAAGCGAAAATGTTATATCAATTGTCCACTTGAAGACATAACCAAACTCATTTTCAAACTAGTAGTGGCATTGTATAATTACGTACTTGCACCTTTTCTTGAAAGTGATCTTGAAATGTTTCTTCTCTGTAATCAACACTTCAATTTTGCCTTTCACGGCAAGTCTTGGAAAAAAAGGAATCAACATCACGGCACGGAATTCTTGCAAGATTTGAGAAATCTCGACGAGCACGTCTCATATTTGTGAATTTTATTACATCCTCTTTTTCCGTCTGGTCAAAAGCTATACCGTAAGTGGTGGGGCTTGAATGTAACGTTTTTCTCAAAACTGCAAATACGTCTGTAGGCATATTTCTAGAAACAAACACCGTCCAGGCGTTTCGGGACTTCATTTTGGGTGATAAACGCCTGTGTATAAGCTTAAGCCAGGTGAGTATTTCTTCTGCTATCAAACAACCAGCGTTTATAGTACTTTGTAGATGATGCCCAGCAGCTGAATTGTCCTATCTCCACTTTTCAAACAGCGATGAAAGAGTCTTTGTGGCTTCCTCCTCAAAAGCCACAACATTGGACACTTCACCTCTTTAAAGACTTCAGTTCCTTCACAGATAAAGCAATAACGGCTTGGGGAACAACAGCTGGACTCTCGGGGACATTTTGTGCTTCTTGTTCTTCGAAAAGTTGTGCTCTAACTTCGTCCGCGGTGAATTTCCTAGAAGCCATTTTGATTTTCCTGAGGAATACCTCTGACATCGATAAATTGATAGCGGGCTCTAAAGTGCTACTTCTGGCTTCCTGCTGACCCGGCGTGTTACTACTTTTTCCTGGTCGGAGTACTTTATCCCCATCCCCTTACCTCACGTACATATATTGTTGGTTGTTTATTCTTGAGTTAGCGGGCAGGAACCATTAAACGGCTTTTTTGTTTGTAACAGATCTTGGCAATGATGGTTCTTGATATAGCTGGTACTTGACCCCAGAAGTCATTAATGAACAAACGACATAGATCTATATACAGTAGTTCTCTGAACTTGATGGTGGGGGATCTTTGAAAGAGATAATCAAGTTAGAAGCAAAGTACTTGTCCAACAATTTCCCCGCAGCGCTGTCAGTGCTGGGATGAATGGGCATTGCAATACAGGAGCCAAAACAGGAGCCAAATGTAACATAGTTTGTTGGTGTGCAAGCCATTCCCTCAACAATGATAATTTTATCAGTGCTTTAGGTTGCCAATTCTCACTCTTTCCATATCTGGAATGAAAATCCATAAAAATCAACATGTGAGTTGAGCGTTGAGTGCAGAGAATATATGAATGTAGTAAGGAGTGTGTGTGTGGAATGGGTCTAGGATGCATTATCTTTAATCAGCCTCATTCATTGGAGGATAAAACACATTATTGTATTTATTATTATAACCACTTGGTGGAAGCTCCCTATTACATATACTTTTATCATACTGTCAAACAACTAAACAATACTCATTCATTTTATAATCATTACTTATGAAATTTTTGGTTTCTGACCTGTACAATGTACATACAAGTAAATTGCACATAACATGTAGTGCATTCAAACTTGTCATATTTGAGGCCCTATATTAAGTCTGCACCATTTCAGCATGCACTCGCCCTTGTCTTCCTACAGGCAGACTTATGGGGCAGGCATATTATTGAATCATGTTACTTTATAGAAGCTCTAAAATTATTTTTGTTTAGGCTGCAATGATTAAAGGCTGTGAGGCCCTTTCTGAATGGATCCAGTCCATTAAGAATCGTTTCTGGTACTGTGCTGAGGAATGTGGTGGTGATGCAGATAAGCTCAAGGTAGGTTTTAACATGCACACGTGTACACAAATGGGCTGTGGATGTCATGAACCATAATTTATTTAAGCAATAGACCGCATATCTCAACGTGTTACCTGCCGAAATAAAGCACGTGGGATGTTGGGAGAACACAAAAATGCTTGAAAATCACAAGCCAAAGGCGCATGATTTTCAAGCATTTCAAGTGTTCTCCCAACATCCCAAGTACTTTATTCCAGCAGTAAACAGATTGAAATTTGTGGTATATTGCTTTTATGATATAACTAACATGACGCAAGCAGATTTCTATGTGTTTACCGGCACAATAGACCATAGATTTGAGTCTATAAGCCAATCAGAGCACGCATACTATCTGGGTTATTATAAATGGAATATAAATGTACTGATATAAAGGTTGATCATGTGACCAGTTGCACTCCTTGTTATTGGTAAGTTATCTCATGAAATATTCATGAGGTTTTTATTATTATTTAAAATCACGATATCCATATATTGGAGTTATTCACCATGTCTGTCGTGAGCATGAGTGGGATGCCGGTGAATGTTTACATGGACCCTTGACCCACCTAGAGAATGCAAAGCACATCCTTGCAAAAGACTTTAAACCGGCAAAGGAATTAAGAAAGATTGTCTTTGATGCTGAATGGCTGAGAAGCCTCAAGTTCTATGTATACTTCAGGTAAGATTTAAAACCAAAACAAGATTGCTACTTTTGCACAGGTATATTGTTGAATGGTACTGGCCAATTGCAGGGATAAACATTAATTCTTGCCTGGGGCAACTAAATATTTAAACCAGGCAGGTAATTTTGTACCTGGGCAAATAAACATAACAAATAAATATAACATGTAGTGCATTTTAGTACTAGTAACCGAGTTGAGTAAGGGTATCACATGGTGCAATGAAGCAATGAAAGACTGTGCTGTCTGTTAGCCTGGGGTTAGTGTATTTCCCTGTCTGGCTAGTAGATCGGTTAAACAACTTGCCACAAAATAGGCTTCTTAATTAATGAGGAATGCTTGGCATTTTCCATTTGTCAATATCTCATTCTAGAAATGTTCAGGTTTTTTGCTATTTGCAAATGAATGGCCTATAACATCATTTTGTTTGCAAGTCAAAAAATGAAGAATATATCTGGTACAACAATTGAAACTTTGCACATGTATGTTACTAAGGAAAACACACATTACGCTGATGTTGCTATGGAAACATTTTTAGTCCCAGGTCACTTCTACATGTATGAGAGTTCATTTCATTTGCATATTGTAAAATCCTAAATATCTTTGGAACGAAGTCTGTATGTTAAAACAGCACATTGAATACATGATCAGTGAATTATTTCGGACTGCTTTACGGCGCTAATAGCTGCCACGCAGTTGTGGTTAGTGCAATGGCCAGGCTGCTGTACTGGGTGACAATCCCCTGCTCTTTTTCGAGTAGTACAACAGGTTCTTTCACGTCCCCTTCAAATACTGACTAGAAGTAGAAGGAGACAAGGCCAACGGCTTATAAACGTCCCTGCCCAAGGACGCGGCCGGGATTCGAACCCCCGACCTTCCGCTCTCTAGACCGTGCTCTACCAACTGAGCTAACCAGTAAAATGACACTTGCTTCCATTTATGGCCTTTCTATCCCATAATTTCCTTGTTTGAGATTTGGAGTTTCTCGAGATTTTCTACCTTATCACCTTTTTGCAGTTGATCAACAAAAAGTGACATGTTGGGGTGTTTCTAGTGGAAATAGGCGGCTAAAACTCAGTCGGCAGTTGTTATATAGCAAAAGACGGTTCTTTTGCTGCAAACCGCATTAAAATCCATCAAGATCTCGGCGAGAAACGGCGGCCAGTTGAAATAAACGGTGCACAAATTGAGGCATGTTAACACAAAAGGCGCCTTAGCAAGGAATACTCATTTTGTGTTAACATATATATATAAGATTAATAAATATGGCAAAGACCGTCAACTCATAACTGTAAAAAATATATTTAGAACGTTTCGGCCTTCTTCAGCTAAAACAAACAAACAAATGGAAAATGCGTGGTACAAGCGATTGGTAAAAAGATTTGTATAAATAACACTGTGTGTGCAAAGATTTGTATAAATAACACTGTGTGTGCACAGTATGTGTAAAAAAGATTACATAATGCTATTGTTTAAAAATTCACTCACTAAAAATGCTGTACAAGGTATTTGAACGTACTATCTTACTGTATTAAAGGTAAGCTAAAAAATCCGTTAAGAATTACGCAATTGTCCTATGGGAAACTAAGAAAAGAATCTATGTTAATTATGACTAGGAGATAGTTTATTTAGCGTAGTGGATACGGCGCTTTGGCTTATATTCTTGCCTTTTGTTTAAACCGTAGGGCTGCAGTGTAAATAACTGGGCACTCCAATAGCCCTCTCTAGTAAGGAGAATATTGTTGATTCTTTCAGCACACTGTTCATTGTAATAGCTTCACTATTACTTCGCTATTCTCTTACTAGACAACAAGGCTCCTTTCGTGTTAACATGCTTCATCTCGTGTGCTTGTCCACTTTAAGAGGTAATAACGCGCTTTCCAGTGTTTTATTTTAAGAGCAAATGACAGTATCTGACTTTTCTGGCCTTTCGATCCCATAATGCCTTTGTCTCACATCTATCCCATAATTTCTTTGTTTGAGAGCTAGAGGTTAGGGTCAGGTTAGAAAAAACGCCATTTTCTGGTATTTCTAATCAAAATACGGCAACATACCATTACTTAAACTTAATCTACAGGAAGTGAACGTTGTATTGCCGTGTAGTGCATCGAAATCCATTAAAAGCTCGAGAAATGCCGCCACTTTGAAATTTAGGTTACACAAGTAACTTTGAGAGGTTAAGGTTAGACTGCCTTAGCTTAAGTTTTGATAGGTTTTGCATAATAATATTGGTCTATTAGAACTTCAACACGTTACGTAAATATATTTTTTATGACATTTATATAATATTTTCTGGAGTATAAATTTCTCAATCCATTTCTTATCATAACTTTGTAATTAAATTATATCTATAGAAACCACTCCAGCGAAAGATGGCATTGGCAAAATCCAACACCTAATGTATGGTCAAATCCTCAGAAATGTCCTCTGATGAGTCAATGTCAGGGTTGTCAGAAGAAGAAGCTACCAGTAATGCTTCAGGCAGTGATCAAGAGGTAACCAAGAGCACGACATTGATAGTCAAATCCCTTGCCTGGAGGAGTGTTGAATGCACTAACATTTTAAGAAGCCTTGACCGAAAGTTGGCCAGGAAAAGGACACACAAGGGGCTGTCGATGGTAATTCCACGTAGGAGTGGTCCCCCATCTTTGCGGCAGGCCCCTTGTGATGCTCCTGATTGGGCACTGGCTGAAAATTTGATTAATAACTCATAATTCCATTTTTTTTATGCGAGTCATTTAAATTTTATATTTATCAGTGATCAAAATAAATACACAGATAAGTGGTTGGAACTCAATCCAGACAAGGATTCGAGATCACCCCAGACAGTGTGCGTCCAAGCAAGAAATACCTTGATGCAATCCGCAACTTCTCTACACCAACCAACATAATCGACATGCGTTCTTGGTTCGGACTCATCAATCAAGTGTCATACGCCTTCGCAGCAACAGACCGAATGCTACCGTTCCGCCAGTCACTCAAGTCTCGAGCACCATTCAACTGGGACAGCACACTCAACCAGCTCTTCGAAGAATCCAAAGCAGCAATTGTAAGTGAGATTGAAGAAGGCGTCCGCATCTACGACAAAACCAAACCCACCTGTTTGGCCACAGACTGGTCAAAGAGTGGTATCGGATACTGGCTCTTCCAAAAGCACTGCCAATGTGCATCCACTGACCCCTTCTGCTGTCCAACAGGCTGGAAAGTGGCACTCGTTGGGAGTCGCTTCACCCATGCCGCCGAGTCACGTTACGCCCCAGTTGAGGGAGAGGCCCTTGCTGTCGCCGACGCCCTGGAGAAAGCACGATTCTTCGTCCTGGGCTGCAGCAACCTCATCATTGCAGTAGACCACAAACCACTTCTGAAGATATTTGGTGACCGATCCTTCGAGGAGATCTCCAACGGCAGGCTCCGTAACCTAAAGGAGAAGACGTTAAGATACAGATTCCGAATGGTACATGTCCCCGGGGTGCGACATAAGGCTGCCGACACTGTTTCACGGCACCCTACTGGCTCCACTAACCCGGACCTGCTCACACTAACTGATGACATAGCGGCCATAGGTAACCCAGTCAGCATACTCCCACTGGACCCTACTCTGCACTCAATCATGGCCGGCATACGCTGCGAAGAACCCCCACTGGAATCATGGTCCCATGATATCGACAACCAGCTGACATCATCAGCCGTGTCTGCCTTAAGCACTATGGCAATCACATGGGACAGAGTAAAACTAGCAACCACAAGCGACAAAGATTTGAACCAGCTGGTCTCACTCATAGAATCTGGGTTCCCCGAGTTCCGACATGAACTACCACCTGTCCTACATGAGTACTATCAGTTCCGTGAACATCTCTACACAGTCGATGGAGTCATCCTCTACAAGGATCGCATCGTCATACCACCCTCACTGCGACAACAGATACTGGCAGTACTCCACTCAGCACACCAAGGTGTGACCTCAATGACAGCTCGTGCAGAATCAACTGTCTTCTGGCCAGGCATCACCCCTGCCATCACAGCACTACGAGCAAACTGCAGCCACTGCAACAGCATGGCACCCTCACAACCGAGCGCTCCACCGTTTCCATCGACGACACCAGCATACCCATTCCAGTGTGTATGTGCCGACTTCTTCCATTACAAGGGCTTCAACTATCCTGTGGTGGTAGACCGATACTCCAACTGGCCAGTCATTGAAAGAGCACGAGACGGTTCAAAGGGACTGATCGACTGCCTGCGACGCACATTTGTGACATTTGGCATCCCAGATGAATGCGCAACCGATGGTGGTCCTGAGTTCATTGCAGCAGCCACACAACAATTCCTTAAGGCATGGGGAGTACACCACCGGCTATCCTCTGTGGCATTCCCCCATTCAAACTGTCGGGCAGACATTGGAGTGAAAACTGTTAAGCGACTAATCACCAACAACACTGATTCACATGGGAGCCTCGACACGAACGCACTACAACAGGCCATACTTCAATACCGCAACACTCCTGACCCCAACACAAAGCTCTCCCCGGCTCAGTGCGTATTTGGCAGACCTATCAAGGACTTCATTCCCATCTTGCCGGGCCGCTACAAGCCACACCCTACCTGGAGTGACACCCTAGCTGCTAGGGAGGAGGCACTCAGAAACCGGCACATGAAAGCAGCAGAAAGATGGTCAGAACACACCAAAAGACTACCACCCTTAGCAGTCGGCAACCATGTACGCATCCAAAACCAAACCGGTCCACACCCAACGAAATGGGACAAAACAGGCACTGTTATTGAAGTCCGCCAGTTTGACCAATATGTGGTACGAGTCGATGGATCAGGCAGGGTCACAATTCGCAACCGGAAGTTCTTGAGGAAATACCTTCCTGTATGCCTGCAACCACCCCGCATCACCATCAAAGATGACGTGCAACTAGCTACCAACCTGCCAAAACCAGCCAGGTCACCAACCCCCCAACAACAACAACAACAATCTTTTATTGGCTCACACTATAAATTACAAGAATGATATAAAATACATTATAAGTTATAAAAGGAAAAGACAAAGGAAAATAGAATGTTTGTTTGAGCCTAGAGGCTAAGGGAACCGTGAGGTTTTCGAGTTAGCCCCTAGCAGCTATCTAAAGTTTTTTTATTTTTATATATATAAAAGAAGCAGCAAGGAAGAGGAACTGGGACTAATAAATAATGTTTAGTGTAAAGGTAACTAATGACTTTTAAAAATGAAGAACGTATCTATTTAAGTTTCTTTGGGCGTTGTTCTGACAGTAAATAATGTTTTATTTCTTTGGTAAAGGAAAATGTAAAGCCACCTGGACCACCGCCCATCACCCCAGCAACGCCAATGCTGAGCACCGGGAACCCTCCTGTCACAGAAGCACAACAAGGACCAACAGAGGCTTTGCAACCTCCTGATCTCCCCATGGCCAACCCTCCATTCCACCAGGCTATAGATCGAACCACAACAGCCGCACATGAGCCCACAAGAGAGAAGCTGCCCTTAGCCCTGCGCAGGCTGATGGACCATAATAAGAAAGGCCTTCTAGAACAATGAACTCTGGACACATACTCCAAGTTATCCATTGACATTAAACATGTTTAGTTTTGTTTCATGCAAATCAGTATTTATCATCCCAATCACGTTTAAGCTACCTACATGTAGCTAACCAGCATATGGAACATTAAAGACTTGGGAGGAGATAGAGCATTATTTACTCGGGTTGGGTT